>OZ037783.1:26850125-26882625 GCA_964035525.1 Porites cylindrica
TGCGGGAAGTGAAGATCCAAACATAATGAAGTTATGGAGAAAAGTAGGAAGTGGCTTTAAGTCAAATATCCTGATATTAATCAGTGTTGCAGTATGGCATAAAGTTACACAGTCAGCTGATGCACTTGCACATTTGATATCCTTTATTTATGAGCTGACGGATTTGAATATCACGAGATACACGCGTGAAACAGAAAGTGATAAGCGCATATCTAAACCTAATTTGGAGTCGGAGTTAAATTGCCAAAATCGTGATTACCTACCTTTAGGCATATTACTGAGAGTACTCATGACAATTGTTTGGTACCATGGACTTCACCGACAGAATTTTCTATTGAAGCCCAACGTGGACAAAAACCTCTGAATTTGAACAATCAGTAGAGGTGAGAACTGACGTGAAGTCTGAATCCGGCATTGTCGAAGGTTTCCCCAGCATGAACATTTCTCCCGGTCGAGACCCCTACACTGTTTTTACGTCTTGTTAGCGGTTATTACCCTGTTCTTACAGACGCTTGCATTCTCCCACGTTAATGATGTAAAAATACATACATCTGAACAACAGCTGAAGGATCTAGGATCACATTTTTAAAAATCGGCCTTTGGACCCTCCGTGTGGATCCAAATTCATATTGATATCGATTTTACCAAATTAAGCGCCACCGCGTTTATCATTTCGTTTTTGCGACTCCAGTGCGGCGCTCATTTGATGCACCAGCCTACCGCGGACAATGTTGTTGAGCCACTCAGAGAGGATCTAATTGCTTTTATATGTCTGCATACCGAGATGCTATGACAAAGAATGTAAAGACCGCAAATACTTCACAAATCTTATGAAAAAAATACAAAAACAAAAAACGAGCGAGATTGCATGCGAGTAAACAAAGATCTGGTACAAATTTCCCTAAAACAGTCAAATATAAAGCCCCTAGTCGTTCAAAGCGTAACAACTTGAAAGGCTAACGGTTTTATTCGGTGGTGGTATAAACAGGTTACAACCGAACACTGTCAGGCTACCCCAGGCTACTCAGTCACTTCACTCACTGTCCATCACGAAATTGATAGAGTACAGCATTACCAGCATAGCACTAGCACTGTATATAGACAATCAGATTTGTGATCGAAGGCCGGTAGATTTATACATCTTAGAATTTATACTAATATCAAATTCCTAAAGGTGTCCGGACACTAACTTAATTCAATGTACATTTCACAGCTGATTTCATTTTTTTAAGGGCAAAAAACAATTTACTTGATAAGAATTTATAAGTACGAGACTTATTATGGCGTAGACGTAATTAGCGGATTGTTGATTTTACTTCTTTGAACTCCAGTCCACATTTTCTTTATTTTTCTTTAACGACTACCGTGTACCATCGTGCCATATATATAGTGAAAAGGTGAATGTGTGAAGGACCTTCTCGCTGCAAAATGTAAATACTTCCACCTGTCACTAGACAGGAGAAGCATTGTTCTCGTTAATGTTATCTGTAAAACAAAAATGTTCGTTAGAACGCGATTGAAGTATGTCGAATAGCCTCTTCCAGACGTTCAGACTGTGGGGGCGACCCTCCGAGGGATGCCAGTAAGAAAAGGGCGAAGGGGTGGGGTAGGGAGAAATGCGTATTTTTCCTGACCCACTCTACTAATAAGAAGGGCAACTACTGGGAGTCGAACAAAGGACGGCCGGCCGAGACTATTAATACGAAGGTCAGTGGAAAAGTAAACTTAAGCTTCTATAAGCTTAATCTATTTACGATTTTTCTTGTTGATAAAGTAAAAAAAAAAAAAAAAAAAAAAAAAAAAACAGAAAAATTGTAATTTGTAGGATCACGAAGAATTTTTTTACTGTCACTGCGGCCCGTGTCACGCAATGCGAATTCAGCATCAATATGCAAATTTAAGTCGAATCCTTCAATTCTGAATCGCGTTGTGCCACAAGTTTTATTGCATAACTTGACAAAATAGCTATTAATCTTTAACTAAAACATGTTTTTAGTTCTAGTTTAGGTGCCACTTTTGAGAATTTTGAGATGTTTTTGAGGCATTTTCTCGTGCATCTTGCTTTCTTAATTGGGTTAGTGAAATAAAGACGACCAGTTTTTGCTGATTACAGAAAGATAATGCCTAAATGGTATTGGAACAGTAAGAAGAAGTAATATGCTTCCAAATGAGTGCAATAGTCTAGGATTTGATGACCCGAAGTACTTTTAAACGATCGTTAAAAAACCTGTATAACAGAGACTAAAGTTTGCATATTTTAGCCGCTAACGGTCGTCCAGCAATGAAATGCTGGGAATGGCAGTAAAATAAACAATTTCCTCATTGTAACTGCAGTTTCGTTATTAGGATGGATAGCAGTGTTGATGATAAAAATATGAGGCAAAAGTTTTAGCGAGTCCAAAATCGAGTGGAACGCTTTTAGGGAGACTGCCTCTTAACACCTGTTCTTAGATAAGACGCGTCTTAGCTAAGACGAGAAAAACTTCGTATAAATGACCTTCACGTCTTACATATAGGACGCGAACGCATGGTACGCATGGGTTAATTTTTGGCGGGAACATTTTTGCGTCTTGTTGGTTGCCGTTGCTACGGGCAACATTCACATGCAAACGAGTCAATAACAGAAATAAGACGCGAACCATTTACACGAGCTGTTCTCGTCTTAGATAAGACATGCTCGTATAAATTTACAGTTCGTGTCTTATTTTTCCTTGTATAAATGTCTCTAATGTTTCTCCATATAAATCGGGTGGCATTAGTGGCACCAACTCGATCACAAGTAGCATTTCTTGCCAACTGAGCGCAATCCACTAGACTAATTTTCTATAAACTTCGATACAGAATCAAATGAACTAATGATTTCCAAAATACACATTCCTAAAAGTCTAGTAAGCTTCTATAGGTTTTTCGTTTCCCGCGAAATTCGGATACTTCTTTAATTTGTGCTCCGTGTATTGGGCGTTCAAATGTTTGTGTTATCACAAGGCACAAGATGGCCAAACCGTCTATTTTTTCAGACGATCTGTACGTATACTAGATTTATTAATAAGCCAATTTTGGATCAGTAACGTCGCATCAAACGACTTTAAAAGTACCTTTGATCAAGGAATTTTCAAGTTAATGGCCTCACTTTATATTCTTTCGGTAAGCCGATATCTAATATGAATACCGTGACGATTCGAACGACAAGACGATTTAGAAATCTAACACTCGTTCTAGTTTTCCTGTTCATGTTACATTTTTAGTTCATTTGAAGCATAGAAAACGTCTTGGGATACGCCCAAGATTCGAGAAGATGTTTTTTCTAGAAGTTCGCCACTTTATTATGAAGGTGAGAGTGTATTTTTACCTTTGTCATAAGAGGTTACACCAAAGTATTCTTCAAGTTCACTTCTTTTCATGCGCAGATGAAGATTTTCCTGATAGAGTAAAGAAAATTGTGAATAAGTGTTTAACACAAAGAGATGTTTTTTGGCCTTGAAAGCCACATATAATTCACCTTTTTTTTTTGAACAAAAAGTTACTTTTTCACTTAGTGGTGTTTACTATGACAGGACGTTCAAACACCCAAAATATTGTTCGTATGAAAACTGTCACACTAATTTTACTTTAAAATACCAAATATTTGACCGGCACTGGAGGTAATAACAACTCAGTTCCTGTTTCCTTAATCTTCATATATTGATGGTTTTCTTTTAAATCCAAGGATAACAAAGAGTGAAAATAGTTTAATTTGAGACAGTACAGAAAAAAGTTAACTGCCCGTTCTGATTCCGTCATCTGAGTACTGTCAAAATTTTCCGTAAACAAAAATACCTGAATAACATAAATCAACAAGCAAAACTTTTAACATTAATTGCTGATATGACAGATTAGTTCCCGTGATATTACTCTTTCGGTAATTATGATGGTCATGAAATTATTTTTCACGTGTACCTTCAACTTAACTACCTTAAGATATATGTCTTATAGTTGTAAGATGGTTTTATGTATATTAAAATCACTTATTAACAATTAGGGTTAATAAATTATTTTTCTATTTGCTTTTATTCAAATGCAATACAAACCGGGTTGAAATCTGTAAAATGGACTCCATCTTCTTTCCTTCTGTTTTCAATCGCCTCCGCCGTTACCATGCCAGCTTTGGATCACAACAACAACAAAAAACAATAAATCAAATCAACTGAAAAAGCGAAAGTAAATTTAATTGTCTTTTTTATTAAAAAGGAGCAGACTGCGAATGGTACGGGAAAATGATTGCGAGAAAAAAAGGCGGGAAACTCTCATGCAAGACATGTAATCCGACCAGTTAACCGAAAACAAATGCGACCCCTTTTTTTCCCGAACTCATGCACTAGATCTTCGTAGAGCATTTAATTTTTTTCTTTTACCCACTCGTTTTAGTAAAGGCTATGCAGGTGTTAACGTTTTTCGTATTTTGCGTTACATTTAGAAATCTAGTTGAAATTAAAGAAAGAAGGTAAAAAAAGTAATAAAATTATATGAACAAAGAGAAACTCATTACTGAAAGCCAGGACAACATGAGATTATTTCCAGCTACAGCAGCAACCTCGGCTGTTAATAACCTTCCCCATTGTGCTGTTGGTTGCCTGGATTTAAAACAATGTGTAACAATAGGAATACTTACCTTGAATAGCAAAGACAAAGACCAGCACGTACACCCACATAATTGAATTCATGAGTTGTGTGGGAGACCTGTTTGAAATAGAAGGCCAGAATCAAACATTGTTTACATTATTCCTGTTGTGGGGACTGTTATAGAGTAAACGTTGTTTCCATCTACAGTTGCAGTCTTTTCTAGTTTCAACCGATAACACTCGACTGATAATAAAAAATACGTTAACAACTGAACTAAACAGATATAATTGGTTCAGTTCAGTTTAAAAGGCTTACATCTTTTTTGCCGGAATCACAGTTTTAAAATTATAATTCTTGAAACACTTATAGGTACTATTACTATAAAACTAAACTTTGCAAACCGTGCGATAATGAACATGCTTTGGTGGTCTTTCAATCCATATCAAGGGCACATAACAGACAGATACAGCTGGAGTAAACTGCCGCTTATAAGCTCTGGGCTTATACATGCTCGAGCTTAAAAACGGAGTGGGCTATATCCGAGGGAACTTAAAAAAGCGTTTTTAAACAAGCTATGACAGTGCTGATCAAAATACGTTTTGTATTAACTGGTTTTTAATTAGGTTTCAAAACGTCATAATGAATCGAATCCATTTCAATACCAGCAAGAGGGGTGATATATCCGGATGACTTATGATTGGATGTAATTTCATTGTTTACGGGTAGATGAGCCTATAACTGGAGGGTTTATAATTGGGGGATGGGGGATCTTATAAGCGGCTGTTTACGGTGATAAGCAGGCAACACTTTTGAGAAAAGCAGTCCACCTTTTACTTCACTAACCAAACGTTTTCCAGGTAACAATTGTGCGTTTTATTTTGATGTTTAGCTGGCTGGTATTTCGCTCCTTAAACGCCCGAAAATTTCACAGAATCATAGTTTGCTCGTATTACTGCAGAAGAAAAATCCGATTTTGCTATCATGTCATCAGCTGTTTTTGTTAACAGGTCTCTCTTTTTTTCTGACGGTATTGAATAGAAACAAAGTAAAAACAAAATAATAAAGTGGACAACATTATTATTTAAACATCTGACATGAATGAGTGTGCCTTAAGTTTTTGTTTGGATTAATTAGCAAACAGTGTGGAAATATTAACTTTTTTCTATTGGTTCCTTGCAAACTGTTTAATGACATTATAAGTATGTATCAAAAGAGTAATTAAAAAAGACACTTTTCTACTCCATTTGAACATAAAAGCAACGCTTAAATGTTTCAATTTAAGAAGTGTAAGATGCAAATGCGGGGAAGAAAAGATTGTCACAACAAAATGCTGAATATACTGTAGGTTTCTATAATTTCTTTTGACAAAGATTCCATTCGAAAACTTAACCGACAAATTTTATCGGCAAGTGGGCTCATTCATGGAGTGTTGTTTAGTTCTTTCTCGAGTCTGTCTACATCATTAATATATCAATTTTGTTTGATTTGTGTTTCAACATTTGTCCGAACGAAAATAATTTCAATTATTTTTGGGAGTTTTTTTTGTGCGTCACGGAAGGAAAATCAAACTAGGATCAATGATTGAGAATTGAAGATAATAAATGATATAGCAATAGAGCAAATGAAATTGTTTCTACCGAAGGTTAAGTATATAAGCTTTAATGATAATTAAACGAATAGATGGAACAAAGGTTAGATGGAACTAAGCATTTGGTTTGGAATGGTTGCAATGATAATTCGAATGTCCTCTTATTATAGAAACCACCCCAAGGCTCTATTAGACCCAATAACGAGTGAGGTTTGAAAAACTCAAATTATGGTACAATGAGAGACAATGTGATTGCCCTTTTATCCATCAAAATTTTCTTCCGACAAAATTCAGTGCCAAACTGAAAAACCCAGTTTTTACCTTTTGCTCCCTTTTAAAGTTACTGAAAAGGTGACAGATCATGACTTTGACCTTTGAATATTTTTGTTGTCAAATTTTAGTTCCTGGCTTATAATCAAATTGAGCTCAGGAATCGTTTGGGAGAGCTTATTAACGTTAAATGTTCCGC
Organism: Porites cylindrica; assembly: GCA_964035525.1. Classification (NCBI taxonomy): domain Eukaryota; kingdom Metazoa; phylum Cnidaria; class Anthozoa; order Scleractinia; family Poritidae; genus Porites; species Porites cylindrica. Next base: position 26,856,782 of record OZ037783.1, read on the forward strand.
TGTTTGCTGTTATTTTAAAATAATTACTGATAGTCATTTTTCCCGTACATTAAACGCAAAATAAGTTAACTCTCCATCTCAGAAATGAACGAAACAAAATAAAAAAAAAATGAATAAAAAATACCTTAAAGATGACAAATGACTTTTCCTTTACCTTGTCGAAGTCTTGATCCCCTAGAGTTATTCTCGATATCGGACGACTTGTCTGATATTTGACTCAATATCAATCGTTCATGATAGCAAGGCAGCTGAAGATTAGGGTTTTATAGAGCAGCCCTTAAAAAGGATGAAAAGATAAACATTTTAAGTGTAAATTATATATCTCAAACTTGTCTATCACTCATCGTTAAATCCTATTGTCCTCTCTTCCTTCTGCCGTTTGTCTTTATCATTACGAGAAATCAATGTAGGTGGTACGAGTTCCGGTGTGTCAGGATTTAAAAAATTGTATATGTTGAAGAGGTGAGACTGGCTAAAAACGAAGATGAAAGGACAAGAATAAGGATAAAAGTGTATTAAAGGAAGCAAACTGTTGGTTTTCTTTTAAGTCAAGCACACAAAAAAAACTGAAAGAAGTTTACCTGCTTATACAGCCGGCGAAAATACACTGATAACATTGCCCTGCCTCGTTTAAAAGCGAATTGTGCACGTTGTATGATAAAGGAAGGTAAAACAAAACTGATAAAACTGAAATTGTTTAAATGTTTGACTTCTTTTTTTTCAAGTGAAAGAATTCGCATCTGATCTTCCTTTTGGTTTAAAGATGGAGAGCATGACATAGCTATTAGTAGTTTACCTGTGAATTTTCATCTAGTTACAGATGAAGTGCGTAGCTTTGTAAAAGATTTTTTCAAATTGTGTAAACACAGACGACCGGACGAATGTAACTATAAAACCTCATTAGAAAATAACTGTTAATTAAGTGTTAATTTTTATTCTTAAGAAATATGAAAACGGATATCACGAAAACAATGAGGCGAGATAAAGAGAATAAATGACATAATTATGCTCTAAGTCAATTTTATTTTATATTTTTGTTAGACGACTTTTAGTTTTAATCCTTTAAAACCAAACGTTAAACTATTTGTATTAGATTTTTTTTCCGTGGGGAATTTCATTAGTTGGGATTTATAACGACTTCGAGTGAAAGACACACATGACTATAAGCTGGGAACGTTAGACTGATTATTAACAAACAATAAAATTAAGAAATTTTCACCACGCCACGGCGTACGTACATGTGAAAGATCAAGAACACATCGTAAAGCTTGTTTGGGAAGATTACAGTCGATCGTCTAATAATTCAGGTTTGTTCATTTCACGTTAAAGGCTACCAGTTTCGTCTTCAAAAAACACTAAAGAAAAAACGTTTAATTATGTCAGTCTCTCCCAATAGAATTTAATCATTTTTTATTAAATAGGACTAAATTTCTGAAGATTGCGATTGAAGGTTGAAAAATAGACAAATAAATGAATACGGATGTACGGCAGTTTGTAGGGAGAACTGTGGACGGAACATGTGAAAGGCTTTTTGGTTGTATTTGAACTGCAGTTTTTTTTTTCAAAATTTTTAGAATAACATCCTCTATAATTACAATGAAATTGCTTTGGTCCATATTAAAGCTTTATGCCATTGTCTTAAAACCAGGCCTGACAGTTGTATCTATCTACTGAAGGATATTTAACATTTCTAGTTATAGAGCGCTGTGCCATTGCTAAAAACATAAATTGTGATTTTTTATTATCCAAGCGACAAGCACACCTCATCATCGCTGTTTAAGTACTTAGGTGCGTAAGCCTTCTGATAAAGGCCAGCTGATTGGACAGAACTTATTCAGCACAGAAAAGCGCTACATTCATCTTTTCCTATTACTAAATTACAGTCATGCATTAGACAGCTGTTCCTGATGGCAGAAGATAATTTAAATGGCAAAACCAGACGTGGAAATGACAACTGAAAATTAGAATAACGTCATATTGTTAAATTTATTAGCAGAATCCAAATTTCTCTCAAAGTAGACAATTTTTAAAGCGAAAAATATTTGGATGGAAACGTGTTTGATGAATCAAGAAGATGGCTAACATAAGAATGATTTTTTTAAAACAATAACAGTGATGTCATGATGACGCCATTTATTACTAAAAAGGGAACTGGAACAGGCATTCGCCATCTTTGAATGTATTCCATTTTACATAATACTCGTATAAATCGACGAATTCTTAAACAGAAAATTTGATCTGAGTATAAAAAAGATGCTTATAGAAAGCAACAAATACTGCAAAATATAGAAATTCCGAGAGAAATAACAGCATCAGCCATTTGGTCATATTACAGTCAAACCAAGTCAAGCGTACCCCCCAAGATTCTATTAATGAATTGATCTTTTGAAAAATGAACCCGTTAGTCGTTCTCGTAACTGGTGTCAAATTCAAAGCGACATTTCTGCATGCGTAATGAGCAGTGAATATTTTACGAGAACTTCTCTGTATTTGGTCAGATTGGAAATCTTTGAATGGATTAAACTTCTTAGAAGACATTTACATCAATTTCAGGAAAATGGAGCTGGTAGAAATTTCATAACTGCCTCGCGTGTGAATTCACGGCTCATTACACATGCAAGAATGCACAGATCAATCTGAAATCTACAACTAGCAACGGATTCAACTTTTGAATAATAAATTCATTAATGGATTCTTGGGGGGTACGCTTGACCTGGTTTGACTGTAAACTCATTTTTTTCTCAAACTAATCACTAATCATTAATCTTCAACAGTTGTAATAACAATCTCATGATAGAATAATGCTAAATTAAGTGTGATCTAATAATTCGCTGAATGAAATACATGGCTGTCAAACTCGATTGCCATGGTTACGTCTTGAGGACTATAGTGCAAGATCAAAAAAGACACCCGGAGACAGGGCTTTCAAAATAGTCGCCCCTAGAATGTGGAACACTCTACCGAAGGGCCTTAGGAAACAGGATAATTATCATATTTTATAAGAAACAGTTTAAGACTTCTAATTTTTAAACTTGCATACAATTTTTAACTAAACATAGGTGTATATAAATTTTACTCTCTTTTTTGTTATTTTTCATGAAACCTATACAATTTCTTTTAGTTATAATTATTTTTTAGTAATAAGTTCAGTGTAAATAAGTAAGTAATGGGTCATTTACAGATATATGCATGTTTAATTTTAATAGTTTGAAATGCGCACCAGTACCAAGTAATAAAATATTATTATTATTATTATTATTATTATCGACGTAGACGTCACGATGACTTAAAAATGTTCCCAGAAATTTTTTAGGAAAATTTGCTAAGTTTGGTGGTCATAGTTTGAACGGTTTTGAAGTTATTCAATTTTCTCGCGATGGGGGAAACCCGTCTGGTCTCAATAGGGTTAACATCATTTTGACGAGAAGTCATTTAAAAATTGAATTTATGCCGCTTCCGACAACTGATTATGAATCGGCCACCGTTGGTCACCGCACAGGTTAAATAAAACGTGCCAAAAACACCCATCCTCCCAGAGTGGTCTTCTTGTTTGTCTTCTGGGTTTTTGGTCAGCGGGGCCTACAAAATAGCCAGGAGTCTCTGGGTACTAGATTGTACCAAATAATTAGTATTCGGGGCGAGTATGGGAATGTACGTTTCATCCTTCTGTGATGTTAATGGTTTTATTTAGTTATTTTTTTTAGAAAGATGCAAACAAACCAACCAACAAATTACAACGAGTAGCAATCGTTGTCGTGACCTAATTAGACGGTTCTTGCTGGAATCAATGCAAAAAAATATAATGTAAAGAACACCAAATAAATATAACACGGAAACAAGGGAAGGCATTTTAAAGGGACAGGTTGACAGGTCAGCGCATGCTCATTCATCAAAATGCTGTTTTTCTGCCGGGACATCAGTTGTATCGTCTACGCATGCAATATGATCATGTCATAATGTTGTCAAAGAACCAATCTGCACACTCCCCTGGCAGTCACTTGCACTTAATCAACTAAAATATTTGCAAATAGCTGTAAATTAACCAACCATGGAATAAAACCTTCGGTCAACAATAAAGTCATCGTTGGTAGTGTTGGCACTACTGAATCCACTGATGTTTTTTCCGATTTTAGTATTCCTCCATTCTACTTTAGTTACTCTGAAATACACTTCCTACTTTGAAATACTCTTTGAGATCGCTGAGATACATGTGAGTGGGGTTATTAACCGGTAGAATTAATCATAAATTGGAAAAAAGGAATTTAATTAATGAGCATGCGCTTAACCGTGAACCTGTCCGTTTAAATTTTTTTCCTGAATATTTCGGACTACTTAAAAACAATCACTTTAAAACCCCCATGCAAAACCTTAACAATAAACAATCACTGTCACTCGCGACTCGGCTACCTGTGATTAGAGAATTAAAAAAACTCCTGCATGGAAGGCATTTTATAGCTGTAAAATCAAATGAATATAAGATGTAAAACTGTCAACTTTCTAGCCTGTGTATGCAGCCATTCCCGCCCTGGAGTTTTTTTAAAAGCCCTCCCCTCCGATTTCTTCTGAGGGGAGGGGCTGGCTATATACACAGGCGAAAAAGTTTCATATCATTTCGAAGACTGCATTTTATTCACAGTCCGTAGCCGGCTTTACTAACACCTTAGTTTATTCTCTGGCCGCCGTGTTTCAAAGGGAAAAGAGACCATCAGGTTTTTGAATTAACATCATCTATCGACAGCCTCCTTATGTCAAGACAAATGAGCTACACAATGCATTTTTGGGTTCCTAAGACAAACATTAAATAAAACAGTCTTCTGCCATCAGGTTTCTTTGAGAAAGCAATTAAATTGACTGATCGCTGAAACCTATTAACCTTTTTTGCATTTTGATGCATACTTGTCACTTACTTGTTACTTAAATTGTGACATGGCCGTCATTAGAGTAGTAATTCATAAAAAGCTAATGTTGTAAGTTTACAAGCACGTACCCTGCATATAACAAAAGATAATTGAGGCGGAATGAAGCAACTTTACTTTTCCTAAGTTTCCTTCTGAAGATAAAAGTTAAGGTATAGCACTATCATACAGTAGTAATAATTGAAATGTTACATCAGGCTAGTAGCTGTTACGTTGTAATGCAGAAGACAAATATAATGTAACTTATATCACCATGAGATCGTTAGTTTATTAAAACCTAAAAGGGCTAAGAGTGAAAACGATGACGGTATAATATTGCGCATTTTAGATAAGACACAGGCCCCCATTTAGGAGCAATGTTTGGGCCGATAAAAAGGTTTGCTCTCAGTAATAACTTACGGAGCAAATTTAACCCCTTTCATCGCTTTATTGTACGTTGTTGCAGACAATAAGAAGTTGTTTTTTTTTTTACCACACCAGACTCCTGGAGAGCCCCATGTAAAATTATGTACTAATTGCTTATCAAAAATACCTGCCGATACAGTTGTCGCAAAATGAGTGGTATCATCCACCCCCATGTGACCCGAACTTGCTGAAAAGCTGTCTATTTTTCGTGCACAACCGTTGAAGGAAACGCAAACAAATTGTACAAATACTTTCGGCTGCAACACCCTTTAGAAAAGTGACAAATTGAATGACATTTTACTCTTGAAGGGAAACTTTCCCTCCTGCTTGTAACATTGCTTATCCAACAACGATCGACACACATTGTCCTAATTGTAATGCTAAAGGGATTTTGGATATTTTTGTTATGTTTACCAAACAGATTCCGTCAGGTTAAGACACTTTTTCTAATTTAATGTGGCCGTCCCCGCTATCGGAGGAGGCTTGATCGCATCAGCCTATAAGATAAGAAGGACCGCCTGATCGCAGATTACTATCGCATTAAAAAAAAACAGCTTCACTGAAAGTCAGTTTAGATCTGAAATACATATGTGTAGCATACGTTTGATATGTAGAGAGAATGTGTTGTTAGCGAGTTAAATCCCAGTTCATAAGCAAATAGTAGGTGTATGTATAAGAGATAAAGCCCAGCCTCCGTGTTTTTAGCAAGAGGTTTTTTCCCGATTCAGTTGAATTGAATTACTGAGTCAGACCTACTTTGTCCCCAGAGAAGAAACTGTGCCTACCTCCTGCAGTGGCCTGGCGAAGAAGATGGATTGTTCTGTTTCTACATAACAGGATAACCAAGGTTTAACTTCAGTTCAAATGGACAAGTCATGCGAGCAATTGACATCCGTGTAAAATGTTCAAACAAGTCACCCATTTGACGTGGGTAGATAGCGTTTAATGTTTTATTTATAAGATCAGGTCAAAACTAAGTATGTGAACTATGCATTGGAAAAACGCCCACTACTGAAGACTGGGGAGGATTTTTTGATTAAGGCTTTAGGAGGATATCGGCCGGATATAAGCAAGACATCTTTTCATTTGCACAAGGAAGTGCTAGGCATTAAACCAATGAAAGTTGGCATCATTTAAAAAAAATATATTATATTTGTCTTGGTTTTCTAATCAAGGGATAGTTTGTTATACTTGTTAATGAAATCCTCCCTTTGGCAGGTCGTTTATTCAATCAAAAAAAGAAGAAGAAGAAAAAGGCATACTTCCGTTGAGGCATATTGATTAATCACTTGATTATCTTACCTGGTCTGACTAACTCCTGTGTCTGCCGCTGAGTCGTTGTTTTCTATCACTTTGGAAAACTGGGCAAAACATTAAAGTTGCAGTTAGAATTCTTCTAAATGCTCATTTTAACTCTAGAAATTCTACGCTTTTGCTTACTAATTAATCGGCCACTGACTTACTGAGAAACTGTGGAACGTGAAGGATTAACTTTGCCTACTTCGGGAACTCAGGAAACACATTTTTTATTAAATGTTATATGAGATATTATATTATCAGAAATTCATATTTTCTACCAGAAAGAAAAAATAAAATAAAATAAAAGCAAGCAAAGAGACAAAAACAAAGACTCAAGCAAAATTATGAGGTTCATTATAACAAGGGAACCTTATAACGTAAATGATATAGCATTAATTTTCTTAACAAAAATATTAAGTTAAGTTGGCTTCTAGTGAGTGATCAAAAATTGTTTTAACGATCTAATGACTGTTCAAAAGTAGAACTGCTTTTAATATGGTTAAGTCAATTAGGTCAATTATAAAGATTCTGCTAGCTGTTATCAGTTATATTTCTCAAACTTTTAAAGGAAAACAAAAATGTTCTGTTGTCTTGCAGCCAAATCGAGTTTTCGGTCAATTCAAATATAGTATATAGTATTAAAACGTGTTTACCTCTGAATTAAAAGGAAAATAAATCCTTGAGGAGCACCTGTAGGTAGGTCTTATCTTTCTAACAGTGAAAAACCTTTTTTTTTTCTTTCATATCACCGAGGTTTCTATGACAACGAGACACTGTATAAGTATACGAATAAAATGTTTATAACTTTTTTGTCTTTTATGACACTGTTCCGGCCTGCACCAGCTGCTCAACAGCAATAATAATATAAAATAAAAAAACCTGTTAATTGGGGCTTGGGAATTTTTGTTTGTTTAGCGAAAAGCCATTTTGGTGAAATAAAATGGAGTGGGCACCGTAAGTTATCTAACCCATAGGCTACCCCAAAATGGTATTCGATTTCCAAAGAACTGATTATTGCGCTTACCAAAAGTCAGAACTGGCTGACCAGACTCCTGTTGATTAAAAAACAAGATGTCCTGATTAATAGCTGAATTTTCTCTACGACTGGAGTAGTCTGGCCGGCCATTACTGACTAATGGTAATCGCCCTAAAAATGATTGACAATGTTTCAATGCTGATACTCAAATGGAATTTATTAATAAGTTATGGACCTCACCACAACTGAAATAGCATGCCGGGTAAGCATATATGCAGTCACCTTATATAAGATTATAGTCAAAACCACAAAATATAGCAAATATAAGATAACAAACAAACTACACGGGCAAACATAACGCTTAGAAATAAAACACAGACAGTGATAAACGTGGTGAACTAACGTTAACTTATTTTTGCGATAGTTCCGTATGCTAAACAATAAATATACTTTGTTTAAAAGGAACCGTTACTAACAGTGTTTGAAAACTATTTATTTTATAGCTTAAAGTAGGGGTCTTGAACCTTGAAAATGAAAACACAATAATTCCTCGCGAAGCGCCGAGCGAAGTGACTTATAATCTGGACCGCGCGTTGATCCTAGCGAGCTGCAAACTCGCAGCGCTCACCTTTACCTGTGAATACCATGGCGTCATACAGTAGTTTGACGTCACGGCGCATTTTTTCTTTCTGGGCAATATTCGACTGAAAGCGATCCCATCAATGACCAAAGTATTCATGAAGAACTAATCTCTCATGCAAATGGAACAGAACAGCAAACACAAGAACGCCTACTGTAAATCCAGTCGCAGGGGTAGATTTTTCACACCGAAAAACCTCTGGAGCGAGAACGCCGACTTGAAATTTAGCGCGAGCAACGAAGAAGGAGACGACAGCAACAAACAGCGGAGCAGAGAGAACATCACTCTATGAATTTCGAATGCTCAATAAAAGTAATTTTAAGAGCAAATGGAAGCGATTTTGGATAATTAGACTCAAGATATGAGCGAACATCGCGGTAACAAAACACGTTTTGCTCGCAGACTAGTTTATACCGTATCGGCTTAGTTGGGCTTCCGTTCTTTAAATGCGATGAAATGCGTTTACTTTGGGTTTTCACTGTCCAAACAGCATTCATTCTTCTGAAAACTATCTTTGCGTTCATGTTTAATAGGGCTAGAATCAAATTTATACAGGTCGCGCTGGCGGAAGTTCTAGGGGAAAGGGTTTTAATAATATAGTTTATATGTGGCCTTGTGGTAACGATATTGCCCGGCGTGTCGAACGTCCCGAGTTTGATTTCGGGCAGAACCTTTTTCTCTTCGCTTCTTTTCTATTTTCTATTTTTCTTCGCTTCTTTTCGTTTCGTCTTCTTTTTAGTTATTGCAGATTTGCTTTGTTTTGTTCCTATAATTAAAGCTTCAAATTTTTAGTTTGAAAAATTTTCTCCACTTTCGCCTTATCTTTTCGTTCCCCTGAAGTCCTTCGCGAGGTCTTGCGATTTACGTATTTCTAGTCTAATGGTACGAATCAAAGGCTGAGTGGGCAGCCCGGAGGGGGTGGGAGAAATCCCGTATAAAAGTGACGGGGGTGCTTGTCGGAAAACTAAAATGAAACTCCCAAGGGGGACCAATGCAAGCTTAAAGCTTAAACTGACCCCCAAAACACATCACGGTATTTTTTGTAAACTTCTTTTGGCACAGCCCTAAGCGGTACCTGAAAGGGCAAGTATGGTGCCTATCCGATATCAAACATCCTAACTGAGACCGAAATCTACAGTTTACTCTCCTAAGCGAGACGACGAGCATCCCCGTCACTTTTATACGGGAGTTCCCCCCTCCCCCCCCCCCCCCCGAGGGCGGACAGTAAGCGCGCACACGGCTGTTATACATAGGTTATCATAGGTGACTGGCCCTGATGGTATTAAAATAAGGAGAATCGATTTACCGTCGTTTTGAAAGAGATTTTTATTAACACTAACTGAACAGAGGCTTCTCCGACCGATTTCACAGCACAAACCGCTTCAGACGCGTCAGAAGCTAAAGACAGAATAAATGTCTCAAGCTTCAGTAACTATTAACCTTCTTAAACTAAGTAAACTTAACTCTCACCGAGAGCAAGTTTAGGTTGCAACTTTCAAATATTAACGGTACGGTAGAGGCTAATCTCTCTAATCTCTCTATCTTCTTCGCTCACGGTGAGGCTTACTAAGTAACTAAGACTCGAGACGACGTTTAAATGTCTTTTCCAGCTTCTGGGCGACGCTCTTGAAGCGATTTGGTGTTGTGAAATCTAACGGTGAAAGCATGAACGCCTCTTCACTTTAATGCAAACTCTTATACAAGACGACCAAAGACAGACATAGAAGTACAATGTACCCGTAAAACGGTTATTTTTTTAATGTAGAAGTATTCAATAACCGAAAAGCCAGTGAACGGACCGTCTGTTATAAGAACGCTGTTCTAAGAACGTTTTAGGACTGACGGCTTTATTTTTAATTAGTCCCAGAATAAGCAAAGTTTTCGAAAGTTTACTTATTAATAATTTTACATTGAATTTCCATTTTGTTGGACACCAAATTTACAAAAATCGCAATTAATAGCTATTAATGTTGTGGTCAGGGAGTTTGACTTACAGGAATGGCTGATTTATGGGGACTGTCACAAATGTTCGTCTTTTCACCCCGAAGTAGTCGTTTGGTTGCCCAAGTCATAGCAAACCTAGCAGCCAGCGGACAACTTGAGACATTTGAAAGCGGTTCTGGTAATCCTTGTATGGAAAGAAGAATTTGAGGCGAGGCTTACTTCCTTTTCTTTAGCCTGCGATAATGCCCTACTGTAACTCTATTATCCATGTCTTTTGTCAGGTTACCTTTCGTAAACGGTCGTTGCTATGTTTAACGGTCGACGTTGTCATTGGTAACCAAGTGATAGTGGACGAGGACTCAATTTCGAAATTCTTTTACATTAGAAAAAACTTTTTTTTTGCTCGGAATAAAGATACCCAGACAAGAACCTCTTGAAAACTTGTACAAAAAGGCCTTTAATAAAAATTGTAGTTTGGCCATGCGTAAATTGACTCTTTCCAGTTCAGCATTACTTAAGGAGGTAATTTTTGGGAAAGTTAATGGGACAAACCGGTTACACACACAGGGCAGAATAGAATAGTTCGTGCATGTATATAAATGAATAGTCGCTAAGATATTAACTCTAATTCTAATTCTAATTTATTTTCGTTATATGAGTCGACAGTTTATATTCAGCTCATTTGTGTTCGATCATCTAATCTGTCCCATTCGTATTACTTGAGATTATAATATCGATAAAGAAGATTTGGCCAAATTGTCGTTGATATCAAAGCCACGGAGTTGCATTCGACGGTCTTCTGGGTCTGAAAAAGAGTACTGTTAAAAAGTCAAAGTCCTTGAATACTGACACCGAGGGGGCTATATATATTTAGTAAAATCCAACTAGTGGTCTATTATCAATGTTGAGTTCTGATTGGTTGAGCTACCACTAGGCTATATATTATAGCCCACTAGTAGCGAAAAGCGCCGGCTTTGAAAACCAAAACAGGGGGCTAAATCGCGTTTTTCTAGCTTAAGTTGTTTTGCCTCGATATTTTTGACCAACTAGTTGGATTTTACTAAAACAATTATTCCTCTCGCCCTCATGGCCGCTGAGTCAATAGCCCATTCGGCCTTCGGCCTCGTGGGCTATTGACTCAGAGCCCATTCGGGCTCGAGGAATTATTGTTAAATATATAGCTATAGAAAGTGTCTGTGTTAAGCGGGTCATGTTATTTAAGTGAAAAATTCACTTTTGTTTTAAAAAGAGGACAATAGCATCGTCAAATTATACATCTATAACCTTCATAAAGCTTTCATTGCGAGGACTTAAGAACGAAAAGGGCGAAAGGTGAAGAGTAAAACGAGAAATAAACATTTTTTTAAAATGAACTTGGCATGCATGATGATATACAAATTGTTAGAGCTTTCTTTCCTCAGGGACAAAGCAAACTGTCCGTAATAAGAGGTCTCCGTAAAGCGGGATAGAGAGTCAAACCCCGTTAATACGGACACTGAGGGGACCATAGAAAGTGTCCATATTAACGGGGTGTTCGTATTAAACGGCATTCTTTCCCAAGGGACAAAGAAAACTTTCCGTAATGGGCCACTTGCACGATGACGCCATTTTACTACTACTACCAGAGTCCTTCAGGGTTTAGCTTTCTTGTGCAACTTAGGGGTTTTGTCATTTAATCCTCGCTGGGATTACCAAATTTAAAGATGAAAGGAAAAACGTAAAGGATTCTGGTCGTAGTAGTAAACTGACGCCATCGTGCAAATGACGTCATTTCTATTGGCACTGGGCTTGCTATCTCTGAAGCTATCACATAAGACAAACTAAACGTGCCGAATATCATGGCTTGTAAAAAGTCGGGCCAATATTAAAGGATAAAAGCACGTTTTGTAACTCTTTCCGATTTTTCCTTGGTTAAATTCTATTGTCTTAATTTCAGTCGAGAGGAATGACCATTAAAATAACGCGAATTCAAGTGTTTACGAACGCTTCTTTGCAGAATTAAACAGGATGCTGATTCTACCTGCAAATGTTCATTAAGAAATGTGTTTAGACGTTATAGGGGAAAGTTAATATCAATGATACCATTATCTTTCCGGTCAATGAAACCGATCCTCAGGTAACCGTTTTAACAGCAAATTAGCATGCCTGTACAGGCCTCACTGAACACATGCGAGATACAATATTCACAAGAGTAAAAAGTAAGGGAGTCAATATTTGCGAGGTTCGCGTCTGCTGAAAGAACGCGAAAATTAGCAAAATTAACAGCAAATTAGCATGCCTGTACAGGCCTCACTGAACACATGCGAGATACAATATTCACAAGAGTAAAAAGTAAGGGAGTCAATATTTGCGAGGTTCGCGTCTGCTGAAAGAACGCGTCATGCGCACTGACATCGCGTGTGCGCCCGTTGGGTTTAATCGTTTTCTGTGAAAGGGTGCAGAGCGCTCCGCAGGAATAACGTGCTCTCTTGACCCAGTGTTGCAGCGGTAATTCGTTTGGAACCTATTTGGCGCTCTAATCGAAGTGCTATTTTGTGTATATCGCTGCCACGTCTAAAGAACAACTATGGCGAAGCTGATACCTATGGTGGTGGCTGTACTCGTGATGACCGTTGGTCGCTCAGGTAAGTGTGACTAGTACGTGTTAACACATTGTGGCGATTATAGAGTCTCCTCAGTTCTCTTGGCTTCTTTAGCTGTTTTCATTGCCTGGTCGTGCCCAATCTGACTGGTGTCAAATTTCCAAAAGATTTGTGCTTTAGACCTCGCAGATGACGTGAGCGCAGCGATTTTGTCGCCACACCTTTCATTAATTGTTTATAAGGTTCAAATGTTGTTTATACTATTTACTCGCGGCGTTGAGCATTCATATTTCCACTTTGTTTTTGTTCTATATATATAAACGATAATCGACATAAACAACCTTCAATGTTCTCTACTATAGCCTGAAACCTGAAACCAAAAATTTTTCCCGAACGATTAATGAGCACGCTCATCGCGCAATTTAGACTACGAATACAGTCTTTTCTCCTAACTCCTCGCCGCCAGGGACGTCTTGCCAGGAGGAACGTTTGCGACTCAGTGAAAGAAATTCCATACTGACGATGTAAATCAATCTTTACTTAACAAATCCGGTAGTCATGGGGTTCCAAATGTAAATTTGTTTGATTTTATGTTTCTCCTGGTCGATTATGGTAACGTTTTGTGATCTTTTGCGAACGAGCTCCAGCAAAACTCAAGTGCTTTTTCTAAAGAAGAATATATTCTAGGAATATTGACTGTTTTTGAAGTAGATTCATCACGTTTAAATTTGACCTTTGTGGCCTTTTGTTTTTTTAATTCGTAAACAATATCGGTAAAATAATATAACCACTACGTCAACCAATCATAGCTCCCGACCAGATTCCGGATAGGTCTTACGTCATCACCGGGTATTGATTTTCTGTCGCTGAGTCGTAGACGTTCCTCCTCGAGAAACGTTCTTAGCGGCGAGGAGCAAGGAGAAACGGCTGTATTCGCAGGTTACGCGAAATTAAGTGCTGGGGTTTAACAGGAGCTCGGAGGACGCTTTTCTAAAGTCGACCTTTGCGCCTAACGAGCGAACGTTCAATTACAGCAATTAAAATTGTAAACATCAATTTACCAGGAAGCTGGCTTTGTATTGTTAGGGAATGTACATTCTGTACGGCGGTGCGCAGTTGATAATTAATTATTTTTGCCCTTCTTTCCACTGTGTTTTGATAACTGTTGAGACATTCAGAGAAAAACGAATTTTGATCCATTTAACACAGGGGCGAACAGGTCATTACCACACGCAGTCTTGTCCTTAAATCCTTTTTCGTCTAGTTTCTGAAAACCGCGCTAGACAAGTTAAAAAGATCTAAAGATATACGGCCATCTTGCGAGAAAAGACTAAAAATTGACGATTTAATAGACAAAAACAGTCATTACATGTCACTTCCCTTTCGAAGTTAAGCTAAGAATTGCTAGGAATTCCTAGGATTTTCTAAGACAATAAATAAATTCTTAGGATTTCGGTTCCGGCCTAGGAATGAAAGTGTCGGAAAATTTATTTTGTCCAATCATATCACACTGTTATATTTAAGACATTAAAGTTACAGAAAGTGCATAATTTATTTTAACAGGAAATTAGGAAAAGAGGGAAGAGACGAAGTGCTTCTTACAACACGTATAACACTTCACACAATATGTGTTGTTGGCTTCTTTTAACACGTACTTTGTCATATTCCTTTCGTTTCGTAGAAAGATGCGCTGAAAAAAATTTATTGATGGAGCTGTCACCACTAATAAGTAGAAGGATTAAGATTCCGAAGATGAGTGCTTTTATTTCTTTCGAAAAAAGCAATGTCCATTGAAGCTTATCGCGATGGAAACAACTGAAGCATGACAAGCACGCTCTGGTTGTTTTTCACTCTATTACTGAGAACAAGAGTGACACATTCAGGCAAACTATTCGTTTCACCTACATGTGCGCAAAATTGTCTCTTTTGGGAGAAGTGGTCTACCTGCCTGCCTACCTGTACCTCACCCCAAGGGCATATTAAATCAAAAGGTTGAGCATACCCATTACTTAATAGGACTGTTGTTGACAGTGACTGGCGTTTCGACAACCTGTGCGTTAGTTATCTTTAGAGTCAAAGTGAGTTGTTTCCCGTCAGTTGATGGCACTAATCTCTGGTTATTGACTTCAGCGTCAGTTCGCCATGTTCTTGGTCTCCTGTCAGTTAAGCCGTGATGTGATTGGCTATGAAGACTCGTAATGTCATTGGTGCGTTTCCATCGGTCCATTGTCACAGTTAAACAGTCGTTTATTGTTAGTCAGATTCTCGGCTGTCCAGTCACTCTGTCGTTGTTCGGTTTGCTTGAGTCCGTCAATACTGTGAAGTCGTTTGTACGGTGCCGGTAACTGTTGACTTAGACTGCGAGAAGTCTCTTATTTTTCTTTGCAAAGTTACTGCACGAAAAAACCCAAGCATGCCGCCAGCGGCGAAGGCGCGAGCCGCGATAAAGGAGGACGTAAGCCCGAGAAGAAAAAATAAGAGACTGCTGACTCTTTTACCAAACCAAACACTATTTTTAACATATTTTTGATATATTTTTAAAACTGTTTTAATTGTATTTGAGAACTTCATTTAAAACAGGTACCAAATTCTATTTTTTATGGTGTTTTAATCTGTTTTTAATGGTGTTTTAACCTATTTTTAAAGGTGTTTTCACCTGTTTTTAATGGTGTTTTAACCTGTTTTTGAAGGTGTTTTAACCTGCTTTAAATGGTGTTTTAACCTGTTTTGAATGGTGTTTTAACCTGCCTTTAAATGTTGTCTAACCCTGTTTTCAATGGTGTTTTAAGCCTGTTTTTAATGATGTTTTAATGTCTTTTTAAAGGTGTTTTAACCTGTTTTTAATGGTGTTTTCACCTGTTTTGAACGGTGTTTTAACCTGCTTTAAATGGTGTTTTAACCTGTTTTTAAAGGTGTTTTAATCTGCTTTAAATGGTGTTTGAACCTGTTTCGAATGGTGTTTTAACCTGGTGTTTTAGCCTGTTTTTAATGATGTTTTAATCTGTTTTTGAAGGTGTTCTAACCTTCTTTAAATGGTGTTTTAACCTGTTTTTAAAGGTGTTTTAATCTGCTTTAAATGGTGTTTGAACCTGTTTTGAATGGTGTTTTAACCTGCCTTTAAATGGTGTTTGAACCTGTTTTCAATGGTGTTTTAGCCTGTCTTTAATGATGTTTTAATCTGTTTTTGAAGGTGTTTTAACCTGCTTTTAATGGTGTTTTAATCTGTTTTTAATGGTGTTTTAACCTGTTTTTTAAGGTAATTTAACCTGTTTTTAAAGGTGTTTTAACCTGCTTTTAATGGTGTTTTAACCTGCTTTTTATGGTGTTTTAACCTGTTTTTAAAGGTGTTTTAACCTGTTTTTAATGGTGTTTTAACCTGCTTTTTATGGTGTCTTAACCTGTTTTTAAAGGTGTTTTAACCTGTTTTAAATGGTGTTTTAAACTGTTTTTAAAGGTGTTTTAATCTGCTTTTCATGGTGTTTTAACCTGTTTTTAATGGTATTTTAACCTGTTTTTAATTACAAATAAAATAAAAATTTAAGCATTTTCTTTGTAACAAAAATTGAAAATAAAAGCAAGTTTTCACAAAAATCACTAGCCCGATGACAAAATCCACTAGCCCTGGCCTATCAGACACTAATTTCTTTGCATGCTGACGATCATTCAATGAAGACAACAGCTACAGATCTGGAAACAGATAGGCGAAATTAACAAAAACTAGAATAGACTTCACTGGTATAACTGAAAAAAATATGAATGCTGGAAAGACATAATTATATTTGTTTGTTCTTCATGAAGTTTGATTTAATATTGCTTAAAGGTAATTTCTTCTCTAAGGCAAAGTTTTATAATAACAAGTACTGTACATCTAATTGGCAAAACTAAGCGAAATATAATAACATGCCTTCGAGCTGCCTTATCCAACAATCATTAGGTAACTTGCACTGTTGCTGGGACAGGCAATTTTCCTCCACCATTAATTCAGGAATGAGGGTTAGGGTAAAAAATATATAATCTACACTGTATTAATTGACAGCATCTGAGTTCTTGTACATCACAGTCTGTTTTTGTTGGTAATTTCATGCATGATACTGTCCTACTTCGGCAAGAAATCTGTATAACTGTTTGACAAATAATGCATTTTAATCAAACAGTGAAACTCTGTTAATACAAACACTGAGGAGACCATAAAAAAAAAATGTAAAAAGTACTGCTAGAGAAATAATACAGGACACTAGCATCATTAAACTTAACACTCTGTGAACATTGACACGCTGTTTCAATTAAGTAATAGTATTATTTTTTTCAATTTGAAAAAAGCACATGAACACTGTAGGTCTTATTACAGCAAACAGTTGATAAGAAAGAAACCGTATTAGTAAGATTGACCAAGATTATAGTTGTGACCGAATCTGTTAACTGAAAAAAGGTTTTTGTATTCCTTAAGTTGTTATTACTAGCAAAAATGTTCTAGTAACTGTTAGTCAGTGGGTGTCTGTATAAAATTGTCTGAATTTAGAGAAAAAAGTGAGGATTCACTCTCATACAGATGTTAAGGTCCTAAGAAAACGTTTTTTTTAGGACTTGATAAATTACTGTTCTTTAGTGCATAAGGATTATGAACAAGGCAAACAAAATCGATGCTAGATACAGTGTAACACAGGCTATACAAAGAAACTGGCAGGGATATCTGCGTAGCTTAAATAAACAACAGTTCTTTGGGATTGTCAGAAAAGGACATTACTTGTCTATTTTCAGGGAGTTAAGTACAACAATGGTGCAACAAAATGCGCGCTTGGGTGATATTGCTTTTCAATGGAAAAGTTGGAGACGTGAATATATATTCAGTGGTTTTGGTTACAAATAGTTACGGTGAGTCCTGGGACTCGTCTTGCGAAAAATATTGAGTCCCAGTCCAGAAACATTAAGTCCCAGATAAAACAAATATACAAGTCTGTAATTGAAAATGCTTGGGCCATTGTGTAACCAGGGCGGAGTTTTTCAAAGCTGGGTTACGATAACCCAGGGTTAGTGCTAGATTTGAATTCAGATTTGAAAGCTTCAAAAGCATTTCACTTTTAATTCTTCTTGTGTACAAGTTGATGATTGGAAGCTCTAAAAATAAGAGAGAAAATTATCCGAGAAAATGCTTTAGAACACCAGAAAAAGAAACCCGGGTTAAGTGCTAATCGGCCTTCGAACAACTGGGCCCAGACAGTTAATCTGACTTATTAGCTTGACAGACTCCAAAACTCTGTATTACTGCAGTACAAAAAGCAAATCAGAGCAAAGCGATGCCTTCTCAGAGAAAATCTATGCCTTTCTATTCTACAATTCATTTCAACATATGAAGCCTTTCTGCTAACCATGATGGTTTGACAATGCTGCTATCAGATCTACAGCATCAATTCGATGTTATTGGCGTTTCCGAAACAAAGATAAAAAGTAACTGTGATATAACTAGCCAGTTTAGCTTTTTAGTTATTTTGGGTGTCCCACTACTGTATGTACTGTTATCTGTTTGTTTATTTATTTATAATTATTTTCTTATAAATTCTTCTAGTTGTCTACAGTAGTAGAAAATAAACTGTTGTACACTGAAATTAAAAGGCAGTCCTTCTAAAGGCTAAAGGAAATATGCATCCTTCAACAACAGCCATAATAACTGCCACAGAATACACATGTTCAGATTTTTTATGGATCTTTGCGTCCATTGGAATGCATGCCATCAGTATTATCATTTTGCATCTTTAGGGATTTTTATGCATCAGGGATACAGGATGAAGAGGTTAACAAAGTCACTGCATATTTTTTTGTATGGACAAGAGATTATCAGAAGATTTTGTTTTAAAATGTATTCAATGAAAATACTGCATGTCATTTATAGCTTGTGGTTGTCGCTTCTCCAGAAGCTACACTGTATATAGCTGAGTAAGTAAAGGTTGGCTATTGGGCATTTGCGCATACCCAACAATGCAAGGATTTCCCTGAGTGAGCACCAAACAACAGCTTACTATTACTCAATTCCCAATGCCCAAAGCAACCTTTATTGAACCAGCTGTACACGTATGTAGTGTATGTATAAGGTACTGATTGTTTACATGTAACAAACTAAGGGCCTGTTTACATGGAGTGGGGGACCCCGGTCTAGTGGGGTTGGTTTCTTTTGTTTTCACGCTCTGGGGAACACAAAACAAAAGAAACTTATCCCACTAAACCGGGGTCCCCCCTCCATGTAAACAGGGTCTAAATGTCAAAATATCATGTTTCTTAAACTTTTCAGTAATTCCCAAGCAGAAAAATAAGCATTTTAGGCTTAACTGAGTCAATATAATAAGTTAAATGTCTATAATATATAATTTCATTATTGAATTTTACTTGCCAAGTATACATACATTCATTCTCGCAAGATCTAACACAATAATATTTGATTCCTCTAAAATCATCATGAAGCTTGCAAGGCCTGAGCCAGAGCATTCACTATTGGTTTTGTGGTTGATATTGCTATATGTGTGAGCGAAAGAGGACGGACACAAAGCTTAATTAACGTGACACATTTGGCGTGAGAACAAGAATGTAATCTGATCAATTAACTGTAAAGGAAAAGAGTCATTTCGATACGAACTTAACCAGTGAAACTGCAAAAATATTGCGATTACCTGATGTATAGTTATTGCACGTGAGCAAGAAAAACAAATGTCGCGAAATATTGGTTGTACACCTCGACTGACTCAATTTGTATCTGGACGAGATGTATCGCCTGGTGTATCCAAATTACTTTGTATCAAATACACATATCCAAAATGGCTCTTGGTAATAAATTAATAGACAGCGCTCTTCGAAAGGCCAGATATCCAACTGTCCTTTTCATAACACGTATGCCTAGACGTTCCAATAACAGATTATTCTATAATAAGGAACAATCGTACTCACATTTATTCGCATCGCAAGGACTCAAACAGTACGTGTGTCAACCAGTTGAGCTTAGATATAAAAGCCACTCGCTGACAATTCGGAGACATTTTGATTCGTGATTAAAACAAAATCTGAGCGTCTGGACAGTCCACAGAGTTGAAAAATACTCTTTTTGCGCAGTAAAGAGCAACGCAACGTAAGTTGCAACCATAACAGCCGTCCGAATCAGTGAAAGATTCCGGCAATTTTACTTTTTAACAAAAAGTTCAATTCTGCTGGTTAAAACCAGCAGAAAAACTAAGTTCCTACATTCATTTTCCGTAGAACAAAATGCAAAATTGTTGCCTTTTTTGTCTATGCTTGTTGTTTAGGTTAAAAGTTATAAAAATGTACCTTTTTTGGAAAAAGAAGTCAGGTATTTTCAGCTTTAGAGTGAATGATACTTTGACGTCAATATTGTCCGCTCTTCATCCATTTCTCACTTTACCAAACGATGATTTAAAGCGCGAAGGAGGTTCCCGTACTTTTTTGTCGCTTTCAAGCGATCTCATTAAGGGCGCAAAAAGGTACCTTTTTTCCAGCTGGAAGCGATGTTCTCAAAAGCGCCAAAATGGTACCTTTTTTCCAGCTGGAAGTGATGTTGTTAAAAGTGCGAAAAAAGGACCTAATGAGTAGAGACAACTTAGAGACGACTGGGAACGAGTCAGGTGTTTTCAAGCTTTTGGGAAGCTTTTTTAAATCCTGCTGATTGACAGATGTCAGCCGTTAACACCTCTTGAGCTTCAATGAACGATGCACAGCCTTTTTTTTGTAATTCTAGGTGATCTTGCTAAAATGAATTGTTCTACAAGGGGAACCAGCGGAGTAAAATTTTTTAGCTCGCTTCTTTAATTAGCTAAGATCAAAAGCGAGAAACTAAAAGAAATCCAAAAATACTGGCCACCAGCCAAATGGATAAAATGGCTCCTGAAAATGTAGCAACTTCTTGTACTTCAAAACTAGATGCAAGAAGAGAAGCTCAGCAAGAGCAATTTTAAGAGTGGAGCAAATACTTTAACCTGAAAGAAGTCCTACATGTAAAGCAAAGGTGTTCATTTTTCTTTTCCTGTAAGTCTAAACTGAGCGGGTTCCGAGCGGGTCATTTTAATAACTGTCTTGTCTCGTAGGTGATGTTTTTCTCTCGCGAATGGTTATTAGAGACTTCAGTCTTGGGGTTATTTTTGTTTGCTATAATATAAATTATATAAATAATTTAACTTTAGGTGCTTTTTGAGCGACAGGCCGAAGTAAAGCCATTAACAGTAAAAATGCCAATATACATTTACCTTTGGCACCCCCTAACTAAATAATAAAGTAAGCCTGAACAGCTTTTCTCTTCTGGGACTTTTGTACAGTATGCCAGCATTTTTTTCGAGAATTTTGGTGCAATTTCCCAGAATTATTATCTTTTTTTTCAGAGAAAATTTTAAATACAAAATAAACTCTGAAAAGTCATAATAATAATAATAAAAAAATCAAATGCCACTGTTTAGACAATTGTCTTTCGGTGTATTAAGCCATTACCATACATTCTGGTTGTTTTAACACTTGAACATATCATCATCGCATCATCGCGCATTTTAGTGAATTTTTTTAGGGTGAGCATGTTATTCGAGAAAATGGAGCATTAAGGTAAAGCATTTTAGCGAGGAAACAACAAAAGCATTTTAAATGCACAACAGCCTGGCCCGACTTCTCTTCAGGTTACTTATAACTGACACCTGTCATTCACTGATAACCACTTAACCAGTGACAATGCTTCCAGCTTCACTCCGACACTGATCAAGATGGCTCACACCCATGCCAAAATCAAGCACGGGGAATAGATTTTAAAACGGCGACCTGACACTGTTACAGTGTCAAGCCCAGCAATTGTTTTCAAACTTGGCCAACAAACAGGGAATATTTATCTCTTGACTAGTGGATTAGTAAATTCAGACAGAAAAGTTCATAAAATGACACCAAACGGTTGACATCTGTCAATCAGTAGGATTCTAAATGGCTTCCCATGGCTTGAAAACACTATTTTACATTTTTTTAAGACTTAAAAGATACCTTTTTCGCACTTTTGAAAACATCACTTCCAACTGCCAAGGTTTTTCGCGCTTTTGAGAACATTGCTTCCAACTGCAAAAAAGGTACCTTTTTGTGCCTTTTATGAGATCGCTTGAAACAGAAAAAAAAGTACCTCTTTTGCGCTTTAAAACATCGTTTGGTAAAGTGAGAAATGGATGAAGAGTGGACATTATTGACGCCATAATATCATTCACTCATTCTCAACTTTTATCCTAAACGACACGCATAGACAAAAAAGGTACCAATTTTGCATTTTGTCCTGCGGAAAATGAATGCAGAAACTTAGTTTTTCAGCTGGTTTTAACTAGCAGAGTTGACCTTTATGTAAAAAAGTAGAATTGCCGCTGATTCGTCCACCATAATTTTAAAATACATAGATGCTTTGTTCCTTAGCACGTGGTTTTACTTCGTGACTCTATTCCGCGGGAAGTCCCCGGCGCGTGCTAAGTCGAGCAAATTTTATTCATCCAGCATGATTTATAAACGTAAGATAACGATGTGGAGGAATTTCTTGAGCGTTTGGTTCTTCATGCAACACGAGAGGTGAGAGTTTATTTATATAATTTTGTTCAGGGCTTATTCTATCTTTTTTCACCGTAACTGCGGTTCTGTTTCAAAATCGATTACATTTACTGTTTAGATTACACTGCGTGTTAATGTTAGGGACTGTGCAATAATTATCTGGAGGGGGGGTTCTAAAATTAGCAAAGTAGGCCTTAAAATAAAGTTGCACCCCCCTGAATTAAAGTTAAAATAACTTCTTGTCCACCCCCGTCTAGAGGGGAGATTACTTTCAACCCCCCCTCCCCAACCTCCGATCCTCCCTACATCCCTCTTTACCTTAACATTACTTCTGGTATGTCTGCATCATCAATAAATAAAACTTGGAAGCTGCGCTCCACATAATCGTCGCCTGATGAACTACCTTCATACTCGGTTGACTCCTCCTCAGAATCACTTGAGGCATGAGAACTGGAGGGCATGTTTTCATCATCATCTTCGATGTCTTCATCAAATGTTCTTGCTACAGAACCATCTGCATGCTTAAGTATTCGCTCAACTAATTGTGCCTTGTTTCCAAATACCATTAGACCTTCTTGCCTTAGATAGAGCCGAAGTTGCTTGTTAGTCAGTCTTTCAACATCGTCTCTGCTCTCCCAACAAATATCTTCTGGAATGGTGTTTCTTTCCAGATTTCTTTTGTCTGCTTTTAGAGCCAAGAATTCAAGGTGCTGAAGATATCTTCTGCAAGAACTTTCGTCGATGTTAAGCTTTAAGCATGCTTGCCGTATGGCCTGGCTATCAGAAGAGGTCACTTTCTTTTCAACAAACATCTTCTTCACTTGTACACTAGGAAGGATACTGTCAACCTCGCTTGGAGCCAAACGAGGTTAATCAACTGGGAGATACTTTCTTGGCGAGGACGGATCAAGGGCTGGCAATGGAGATCGTGTAATGGGAATGCCACCTGTCCAACCTTCTTCCTCGCATTCATCGCAGGTTGGGTCACATGAAAACTTCAAGTACTCAAGGTAGTATTGTCCTTGCTTCACATGGGCATCTTTCATCTTTTGAAGCTTTGAAAAAACTCCGTTCCCGCATATTTTGTGTCGTTGCTGTGGAGAAGCCTTCCTCCATTTAAGAAGGTACTTCGAGAGATGAAGCAGGATGTGACTTTCCGGATGGTAGCTGGTAAGGGAGATCAGGAAGTCATTCTTTCCAGGACCCGATTCGTCATGAATGCGCTTTGCAATTTGGTTGGCCATTGACCAAGTATTTGCTTCCTCCTAGGCAATGCAGTGTTGTTCTACGTCTTTCAAGCACACTCTTTCCAATTCTGCAGTAGGAAGCCCATGAAAAGGGTCATTGGGTGGGGCGACCGGACTTCCTGTCGTAAGAGCTTCTCCAATTGCAGCATTAGTGCGTTCTGCCTCGTTCTGCGCCGAGTCACGCGGCGCCCTATGCAAACGAATACGATGGTCTGATTCAAGCAACTGGCACACCAGAAGGAACAAGTCCTGGACTTCTATATTATGGACACCTGCTCCAGGACCTTTGTCTGTCAATTCTAAGACATTGGGGGTATGGTACAGGTCGCTCTGGGAAACGTCTCATTATATCATAAAGCTTCTTACAAGATTCGTCGGTGCCTTTAATGTCCTCAGGAACACGGCATGTCTCCAGTTTCTTTTTGAGATCTTCTACTTGTTGATAGATAGATGAAATGCTTTCTTTCTGTGATGGAGGAATGTCATTAAGGCTGACTTGAAAGTCTTCTACTGCAGCACTTAGTCCATTGTGTAGAGTGGTCTTCCTTTCCTCTTCATAAGGCAATTCTTGTGTGAGAATATCTCCGTTTGCATATTCTGTGCAAAAATGATACAGAAAACAGTGGTGTTGGACTCTTAGTAAAAATGTACTCAAGCTCGGATGCAGCGAAGTTGGAAGACAAAAGACAGTGGGAAATTCTTCTACCAGACGTATCTGTTCGGATGCCCACACTGCTCCTGATGATCCCAATAGCTTGTTATCTTTCGGTCGCACTGTTACAAAGGACTGGTCAAAGGTACGAACCAAGGTTGGTTTCTCATCAACATCACTTACAGTTCATTTCATTGCTCTAAATGCACTGGGTGTTACTTGATTCTCCACTCCGACAAAGTCACGCTCTTTGTACTGATGCGGTTTCTCAGTTGACATGAAAATCCCTCTTCCTTTCGTACCATACCAACCAACATCAGTATCAGCTTTTACAGTGGCTTTGTCATCCATAATAATGTCAAGTGTAAGGGAAGCAAGTTCTTCATTCTTATATGCATCCGTCCGGACAAGCTTTACATGTGCCCGTTGATGATGAGTATCTATGTGACTATCCTCTAAAGTTTTCTCGGGTTTCTTACATGGAAAGAAAAATCTCCCATCAGACGCTTTGTGGTGACGTTTGGCCTCTCTCGTGTTACTCTTCCTGGGTTTTTGCCATAAGGCCACTGTACGTGAGCTTTTTATACACGGCTTGCCTTGCTCTTCTAGATAGTGATTTGCAATGTCCAACAGATCAGCCTCTTTGACTCGACTCCTATCACAATACAGAACCGAGTCTCGGCGTCTTCGTTCTGCACTACTGTCACTTTCTAGGGTTTTAACCACAAGTTCCATAGTGTCTTCATTAAGCAGAGTGGATCGCCCTGCACCCTGCGCCCTCGCTTTGAGTCTGTTTTCTTCAATAAGAGTTTGTGCAATTCTCGAGACCATGGACACAAATGCCAATGAATCTTCATTTGATTGTAGCTGAAGTTTTTGACGATACCTTTTTTGAACTGCAGACAGCTCTTTTTCAATCCTCTTGTTATTGACATCTGATAACAAGGGATTTTGCAATGCTTTTTGCAGTTCCTGTTCTTTGTCAGTGAGGTGGCGAATACTTTCTTTAATTTTTAAGCGGGCAATGTCTTTAGCAGTCAGTTTCGCATTGCTAGTTTCCTCAATGACATATTTCAGTCTGCAGAGTGATGCATTGCCTGTTGTAGGGTTTATACCAATGTTGTATAGCTGTTTACCTGGTGAACACAAAATATCACAAAATCTTGTGTAAGGATGACAATTAAATTAAATCTGGTGATAGAAAAGTCAATGCACAAATGCCTGATAGCATGCTTGACAAAAGTCCTCTAACTGCCAGTCTGCTCCATTCAGAGTCCAAGGTACCCAAAAGACCTTGAACCAATTCAAATGATAGTGCATGATTTATTTCATCTGGGACCATTTCCTGATGTCCAGCAATTTCCTTTTTTTTAAGAAAAAAGGAGGGAAACACAGGTTGCTTAGAGTTAATGGTACTTTTGCATAAAAACCATTTTCCACTTCTCAAAGGTTATTTGTGAAAATTATATATTTTTTTCTCCTGTGATCATGAGAGGTGTGGAATGCCATTAAGTCACATTATTAGACTGTAGTACATGGTCTAATTGATCACAAAATTGTTGTTCCTAAAGTTTATGTGTAAACAGCACATTTAAGAAGCTAAGAATGTCTCTCCAAGCCCACAAGAGACT
>OZ037783.1:26892625-26897625 GCA_964035525.1 Porites cylindrica
TTCCGCACAACCCGTGAGCCTGGTGTATAAACAGTTTTTTGTCATCAACAAAACAACTTATTGTTCCACGGAAGAATAACTCCGTACCATTCTATTAAACTAGAGACTTTTTTCTTGAATTTCTCGAATACCACGTTAGTTATTTCAGTTAGTATGAATACAAGTCACGGAAAGCGGGTCGCTCGCTGGGTAGCCTGAGTATCAGGCGTTTCTGGGGAAAAGGGGAAAGATGGACGCGAAAAAGGGAGAGAGCTGAAGGAGAGAAACACCTGACACAGATGCTTTTACTGGAGCCTTCCACCCCCACACAGCATGATTCGATACGATCCAATCAAAATTACTTCCGGTCATTGGGTTGTCAGCTTCAGGTGTCAAAAAGCTCGCTTAAAATAAATCTCACTTTACGGTCTGGCCGAGCTCCGGTGCTTGTGTTGCTACGATTTCGCTTTTTTCTGAAACCTCCAATGAGGAGTTTTCGAATACTTGTAATGTAAAACCTGCCGTTTTTGAGGAATTATAACATGTTTTAGGAACTGTGCTAGTGTAAGATCGCCAACGCTCTGTTTGTAAACAAACGTGTGCCCGGAAAATTGTAAATTGCTTTTGTTTACAGAGTTACATCAGGCGCTTGTCTGGCAGCTAAAAAGCAGTATTCTCGGGTGGTTGAAAGGAGCTGCAAGAATAAATAGGAAGGTGAGATGGTGAAACACCTATGCCTAGAAATTATCAAGCAGCAGCAAATTCCACCACTTCAAAGAGAGCTCGTGAAAGCTGTTACAAGTTAGAAAAAAGTGAGAGCCTATAGCAAAGGCCAATCCCGTTGGCGAAATATGATGGCTCCCGCTTAAGCTTAAGACATTTCAAAAGTGAGAAAATTTTGCAAGAGGAAGCGAACGAATTCCAATCACGGACGCTATCGTAACCACCACAAGCAAAGTCAAGCTTTTTAAAAGCATTGGTGCTGTCGGCTATCTCAATACACGGTTACCTCGCTCTATTTTCATTTACAGTAACAATACCCTGTTAACGGCAGGATGTTGTAAATCAGAACTTAGATATCTGATTCTTTGTCCCGGTCGTGTGAAATCAATACTCGGACATAGTGTCGGCAGAAGCTGGTATATGAGGCTTTTCCATACTCCGAGTACATCTTTCCTTGAAACTACGAGGCCTTGAAAACACACTTCTTGCTCGGGTTTTATTTTTATTCCATTCGGGTTTTATTTTTTATTCCTCTAGAGCGCCCTCTAGAGCCTTTTTGAATTCCTGTCTGCGTCTCTGTCCATAAAAGTATCACATACCGGTAACATGAAATAAAAACATCTATGAAAAATTTCAATGGTTTCTTGTCGATCGCTCTTGCGGTCGGTGACGTCAGAGGGTATTGTGTGTTATCCAATCACTGCCACATCCAGATTTTGGATGTGTCACACGATTTGCTGAATGGTTTTGTGTCAGGCCTTCCTTTCTCTTCCCCCCTCCCCCCTCCCCCGTCTAAAATCTCCTGTCCCCTAGCCCCTTAGGAAGGCCTGATACTCAGGCTACTCGCTGGGTTTCTGCCACCATGTTGATTTTCGCGTCGTTGCATCGCCTGATGTAAGGGAATCCAAGACATTCTTGCAGTCTGAATTCCACGCCGTGTATCCAGGATTCCAGTTACTAGATTCCAGATCTTTTTCAATGAAACTTGGATTCCGGATTCCAATTGTCAGTGGCATTCTGGGTTCCAAGGTCCCGGATTCCCGATTCCACATGCAAAAATTTCCCGGATGCCCGAATCCGGATTCCCTTACTTGGGGCGAGTTCCATCAATCTGGTAAGTCAGTAGAGACCTTTAGCATCAGTTTTTGGGAAATGGGAAACCGCACACTGCCAACTGCAGTTTGCCGTTACGCGTTTGAAGTTTCACGTTGCCCGGATTTCAAATTTTAGCAAGGCGTTCAGTTCAGTTCAGTTCATTTTTATTTAGCCAAAATGTAATACAATACAAGAATACATATAGGAACTGTAAGTTGGCAAGGGAGCCCAAAAGAAACCAGAAGGCTTATGAAGCCTCAGCTCCTCAGTCATCCAAAGAAATAAGTAAGATAAAATGAAATTCGCGGAGTGATACGTTAAAAATACGAACTAAACAGAGACTGATCATGAGTTAAGTTATGAATTGAAATGAAAATTCTAGACTAGAAAGGAATATAAAATCGATTTGAACTGCGCGTTCATTGTTTCATCAAGTCGAAGTGCATCACTTTTATCGCCAAAAAAAAGGAATAATTCATTGATTCGAGAACAAAAATCCAACAAACACATCGCAGACGGACATAAAAAGCTATTTCGTGCCTTTAAACGCGAGGCTGTACAGTTTTTAGTGGCAAACAACCTTGCCTTAAGTCACTTACCGCTAAGGGATGCACCATTAGAAATGTGAAGGGGGGGGGTAGGACTTTCTGGAAAGGCATGTTATTTTTTTCACAACCAGCAGGAGTGCAGGATTTTTTTTTCAACCTTCAAACCCTTGCACGATTTTTTTTTTTTTTCTTTTAAATGCAGCGGGATCTGCAGTGTGATTGGTGTTTTTGGGACATCTACTTTTGTTTATAGCTGTAAACTTTATGGATTCAAGTAGCAACGCATATTGTACAACACCAACTCCATAAACTTGCGTGCAAGTGGAACTATTGACGTTGTTAACACAATCTCACTTTAATCCCATTAAAACAAAAGTATTTCAATAAAAAAGTTTATTTAATTTATAAAGTTAAACAATTATCACCACAGTCTCTTAATTTAATACTATGGCAGCTATAGAGATCAAGGGCATCAGAGTTGGTTCAAATTGAAATCTCTATTTAGCCAGTAGAAATTGTTTTTTCTGCCTGAAATGTAGTTTGACATGAATTTAGGAAGTTGGGGGAAGGGGATTTCCTGTTACAGATCACAGATTTATTTTTCAGACTGTGTAATATATTGTCGCAGTCACATTGGTTATCCAAGCAGGATATTTTTTTCTGGTTTCGTTGCAATGCAGGATTTTTTTTTCTTAAAATTTTGTTTTGCAGGATTTTTTTTTTTGTTTTTGGACTCCCCCCCCCTTCACATTTCTAATGGTGCATCCCTAAAAGCCCTTTCTACCGTTCAAACGTTCAAACTGCAAACGCGACCGCAAGATCGTGGTCACGTGACATTTTGTGGTTTGCGATTTGCGGTTTTCCATGAAAAACCTGATGCTAAAGGTCTCTAGTGAGCAAATTCAGTCCATTTGGAATTGCAGTCATTGCCGACCAAATAATACCTAAATGATGCATTGTTTCTCCTTGGGTTATCTTAGAGGCAATAAGATGGGACAGACAGCCTGAGAAACCAACAATCCTGGTTGAAGGAGTAAACAACACTGGGGAGAGTCTGAAACTCGTCTGGACTTTCGTTACGGAGCCATCCGAATTTATTGAAAGAGTCGCATTTCAAAGGCGAAGAGATGATGCTGATCCACCGGAAGATATTGCAGTCAACATAGAAGGAGGAGTGTTTATTGTTTTTGCAAAATTTATTTCAAACTACAGTGCAAGCGTTCCAGCTACACTGATTTTGAGAAATCCCGTGACCAACGACGACGAGTTCATATATTCTATCGTGGTATCGCTCTCCAGAAATGACCGTCCTGAGCCAAGTCTTAGCGACCAAGTACAATTAATAGTGTTTGGTAAGTAAAGTATCTCTTTACTTCTACGTTTTAATTTTCAGTTATTTTTAACATTTTCAGGCTAAGGTGTCTTTCAAAACACCTTTCCCTTTAATGAGTGTGAGAGAGATTTATGAACCCAATTTTACTTTACGTCATCCTAAACCTCTTGTGAAAAGTCTTTGAATGGCAGCTTATGTATTTTTGACAGTCCCTTTTTCAAAAGTACTGTTGCGGTAAGCTTCGCATCAGTTACTTCAAAGTCAATGGAACGTGAGTTCGTTCTTGCGTGCCCGGCTTTAATTTGAAATTAACGAAATTGCCTTTTTTACAATTTCTACACGTGCCCTTAATGTTTCAAAAGCCTCATTCTATGTTATGGTTAGCTGACTTAAAGGTAAAGTTTGAAAATACTGAGTATGTTCATAGTTTATTGCATCACCATCATTTTTCACGACACTGCAATCTACAGACATAAATATCAATTAATATTTTAAAACTCGTTTTCCTCATGCGGTTTAGTTTTGAGTAAAATACTTTCAATCACGTAGCAAATTATACATCCAGTTATATAGCAGAGCCAAGGTTCCTTCGTTGCGTAAATTAACCAGCCATAAAAGTAATTTTAGGTAGAGCGATTATTTTAAAAAAAGAAATTTCGGGCCTTGCGAGAACGATTAACGATAATTAAGATTATATTGGTCGCGTAGAGATGAAGTATTCACGCTATTTCAAGCAAAACGTAAAATAAGCAACTTAAAGGTAAATCAGTTGTCGCCGTCGCCTAATTATTTTAAAATGTATTAGGCAACTTGTTTTCAAAGTTTAGGATTTAGTTCTGAAATGCGTAGGAATTATACGTATGGTGAATCATGGAATAATTTGCATACAGAATCACCGGCACGACTGAATATCGAGTGCTGTGTCATATTTCGTCGTGTACACAATATATGAATGCTGTATATGATTTGAAGTTTCTCCGTGCAAAAACAGTCATGATAACAGAAAAAAGCGCTTCGAGAGATCAGTTGTCGATTGATCTCTTCAATTTTGACATGGTTTTACAGTTCCTACCTTTATATTGTGGACTCTGACTGTACAGAATAGACTGACATTAAAAAAAAAAAACGTAGTCAACGTTTTATCCTTCCGGCGACCCGGCAAACATCCTATAAACTTAGTCCATTAAAAGCCTCCCTAAGGCTGTGCAAAATAACAAACACAACTAATGAACGAACAAATATTTGACAATAATTGCACGAGTGTGCGTCAGATATGAGTTGGCTACAATCATCTCATATCCGTCAAGCGCAAGTGGAATAAT
>OZ037783.1:26900125-26967625 GCA_964035525.1 Porites cylindrica
AGTATCACAGACAGGTTTATATTTAAAGAATGAACCCTTGGACTTAAACGCAAACTATAGAACCCCTCCCCGGAGTTTTTGATATGTTGCAGTATTTTGGAACGATTTTACCTTTAGTGGAAAGTCTTTGATGGTCTTAACAAGATGAGGTGTATTTTAGGGGTGCTGGCGCTGCTGGAGGCCTATGACGTCACCAAAAATGGTTGCCATTTTGGCCGCCATCTTGGATTTTACCAAGAATTAGAAATCAGGTTAAAACCGCGAGAAATGAAAATTTTCTGAGCTTTACATGAAAAATAACACATAAATAAGCATTCTGCATGTTTTTAGCCGTAGGATTTACTTTTAATGTTAAAAGAAGTAGAAAAAACGTTTATTTTCACCGAAAAATGGCTTGACCACATGCTACTTATGACGTCATATCTCGTAACCATAGCAACTGACCATCACTAAACTTGTCTCAAAATGTGCGCGAGAGATGAATGAACAACTACTGAAAACGTCAGTTACTGATAGCTTATCCTCTAGGAAAAAACTCAGAAAACCCTTATACCCTTGTACGTCGGAGGATTAACATATTCAGTTGAGGTATTTTGTTGCTGGCAAAGGAATTCTCATAGCTTGCTTCTAATTTTTTAAGTAAATATAATTATTTATCTCTATTTATGTCTACGTTTGACAGGTCCAGAAAACCAGTGTGAGGATCATGAATTTGGAATTAGAATAACAAGCGTCAGATGGAGACAAGCGTTTAACAACTCCAATGCAATTGAATATAAAACCTTGAAATCAGCTGTCGCATCAGAAGTAAGTCAATTACCCTTTTATCGTCTGTACTTTCCATTTTCTTTTGCTCCATAACCGAGAAATACAGAATTAAGCAATGGCTAAATAATTCCTCGCTCTTCAGGTTCCTTACAAGCTGAAATGAAGGGAAACCCACACCAAAAAAAATACCCCAAAACCCCGGCTAATTAACGACACTTGGGACTGGAAAACTGCACATATCTACTTGAGTAATACTGTGAACTTCCAGGATTTACATGTAAGGGTTTTATTACATCTGTGGCTTCAACAGGGTGTCTGTCTTTAATCAGTCTGCTATCAAATGTATTGAAGGAATTTCACCTGTTTCTTTAACAGATTGC
Source organism: Porites cylindrica (assembly GCA_964035525.1). Lineage (NCBI taxonomy): Eukaryota > Metazoa > Cnidaria > Anthozoa > Scleractinia > Poritidae > Porites > Porites cylindrica. Next base: position 26,901,274 of record OZ037783.1, read on the forward strand.
AAAAATTTACACCCAATCTCAAAATACCGAAAAGCAGCTATATGGTATAACTATTGTGGAATTCAGGTATATATGACATATGTAGCAGTTTATCGTTGACATGCAATCGTGTAATTGTTAAAAGAAAGAAAGAAAAAAAAACAGAAGAAAACTGTATCCGAATAAACGATAGCTGGAGGGCATTGGTAAAGAATTGAAACTCATCGTTAAGTTGTTAATTACATCGGTCCGTTATATACTAATCACAGTCGGGTCATAACCTTGTTAAAAATGGAAGTTTATTTAGGAATTACTGGATGGACATTAGTATGATAATGATGAGATAAAGGGGAGATCTGCACAATTTCGCAGATCATACGAAAGCCTTATCTATGGCAATAACAGTTTTATCATTCATTCAAAAAAATTTTTGTCTTAAAAACAAGTTAAAACATGCTTAAACCTAGCCTGATTCTCAGACGTCCAAGGTCGTTCGCGGTCCCTTTCGCTCCTCTCCCTGTCGACCGCGGACGACCTCGGACGCCTGAGAATCGATGCTAAGTTCTCGTCTTCATTTGCCAGCTTCTGGGCAAGTTCATGATATAAAGTAGGTTAAGAAAATATCTGACACTTCGCGATAATAATGTCTCATCACGTTTACATGAAAGGTGTGGAGAGGCTGTTTAGAGGGGGGGGGGGGGGGGGTTAAGGTGAAGGGTAATAGGAGAGCATTAACCGCCAAAACAAGGCGTTTGCATACCATTTTTGTTTTTCTTTAAGTGCTCTAGAAGCATTCAATACTCTTCAGAAAGGGCACCAAGGGATGGCAATTTTATTTTTGTCCCCACCTGAACTGGTTACCTCACCCACCTGGGGTCACCCACCCCCATGTAAATGGGCCCTAAGATATATTATATTTTCAGAGAAGGAAGTACCATTGCTGTTGTTCGCTTACGATTTGAGAGAAACATCATCGACCCCTTGAAGCCTTTGGAAGAAGCTATCAAAGATGGCCTATTGGGGCGGAATATTAGAGTTGATACACAGCTCCTTAATACAAGTATGTCAAGCTCCAAGTCAATCCAGTAGTTACCATTAGTTTATTTTCAACAAAGCTGACAAACAAACAAACGTGATAGGGATACTAAAGGGGAACTTACAACCTGACTCATAATATAAATTCCACCTCAAATTGCACGGAAATAACAATCTATCAAGCGTAATTTAATATCCAGTTCACAAAGAGTTATCAAAATATCATTTATTATTTGCAAACTAATAGTATATACATTTCAAAGTGCTATGAGAGGAAAAAAAGTGACGGTGTATTTTGTTCAAGAAGAAAAGCGAACAGGTTTCCCTACCTCTTTGGCAAAAGAACTTGGATATTTCTTTTCACTTCATGCATAAGATTGGTCTATTTTAGACAGTATGAACTCCTCAGAGTTGGTACACTAAAATAATAATAATACGATGACGATGACGATTACGGTAATGATGATAAAGATTTTACGCGTAATTTGAACGTTACATTATATCTGACTGAATTTATGTGAACATGGCTTCAATGAGTGTCTACAGGTCCTCTGCTAAGTACCAAGAATTTCACCCCGCCTACCAGGGACACTGGGTTACTGCCTGCGACTCCGATTCCCCCTGGAGACGCAGCAGACGCCTGATTCAGCTGGCTCGGGCAAACTAAACACAAGATGCCAGTCAAAGCCTCTACTAAACACTGCTCTTTACAAGGGAATCTGTCAAAATAGCCCCCTCCCTACCCCTCTAGTTTTGCCCCTAATCCTGAGCCACCCATCCACCTTTAGGGCAGTCCCTGGGTCCACCCGTGCCGTCAAAGACGCCAAGCAATCTACCTTTTTGGAGACCACAGTGGCCCAGAGCCGGGCTGCGCCCGGAACCAAGCGAAAACCCAGTGGCCACGTTTTAAGGAACTCAGATAGATATATCTAGCCTATTTTTTGAGAACCAACCTAACGAAATTTGCAGTCATTGAGTAAAAAGGCTTCAAAAGGCAGTTTTTTTGGGCCTTATAAGCTCAAAAGTCACACTAACGAAGGAAAAGGAAAGGAGAAAAAGCAAGAGCGAGGAGGAAGAAAGGAGGAGAAGAGAAAAAACAATCACGGTTGCGCTCTTAGTTTTTATAATTGCTACTTTGAAAAAACTGTTGGACGCAAAAGGTCCATTTCACGGTAACGTTTTAAAAAATCCGGCTAGGATATTCTGGGAATTAAGCAGCTTTCTTTGATGACAAATGTCCTGAAAAGACGTCGTTTTCCACTTGAAAATAGCACATTTTGAAAGATTACTAGAATTCTTTGCAAACAATGTTGGCCAGAAATCCTGTGTTTTCGAAGAAGGAGGCCACCTCCGGACCCAGTTTCGCCTCATTTCTGCTCTCCCGTCACCATTCAATGACATCTTCTGGCCGCACCAGCTGGAAACTCTAGGCCACACAGCTTAACTTGACTTAAATAAAGTAAATATTGTAAAGAATCTCAGCTCTTACCCATTAGCCTTTTAAGGTGACTCTACTCTTGGTTCCTGGCTAGTAAAGAAATATTGAATTCATCTCCATCAAAAAGATATTCTCAACCTGGCCATCTCTAGCTGCTTTAAGCCGGCTCTACTCGACAGAGGCAGCTTAAGACTTAAGCTAGCCCTAAGCAGAGCATTCAAGGCCACGTCACCCCCCAGACCTGACACGGCCTCGCAGCCGAGCACGTGGGTGGGGGAATCCTTTCACTGGCCAATCGGCCTGAAACATTTAAAGAATTTGGCATGACAAACTGACGGCTGACAGGTGATCAATGAACTGAGTCTCCACAGAGACTAACGGATCATACCACGCTTTTCCAACACCCTCCCCTTCTAGGGGTTGACATGGAGGCCCCTTCCCACCCCATGGCAAGGTAGCTCAGGGACTGAGCTTGACGATGAGACCAACCAAGACAGCAACAGTGAAAATTCTATCCGCAGTCACCAGAAAATAATGGCAATTTCAACGTTACATCATCTTTATTTCATTTCTTATCTGCATTTCTTACAGTTTATCTGCTCAGGTTCTTTCACTGTCAGAGAAGTTTCTATCAGCCGGGTGTAAAAACCGTCAATTTCGCGCAATAATGACTGCGTTTGTTTTTACCATCCATTATCCTTCTTTTCGAAGATTGAAGTGTTATGTTAGTAGAATAAAAAACCGGCCACACCTGCCAACGGCAAGGATAATCATTTGTTTTAACTTGTTAAGTTTGCCTCAAAAATATAAAACTCGATCATCGAGAGAACTTTCCCTAGAAATGGAACGAAATGCTGAAAAAGATAAAGTTTGATGAGAAACGGCAGCGAAGGAGACAACATGAGAAAGAACGGATGCCGGGCCCCACTAACATTTACTTTTCTTACATTGGCTATAGAACACAAATTTGTAAACGAACAAAAAAAAATGGAGAGGATTATTCCTTACTAGCTCTTAGGCAAAATTAAAATCAGATCCAGAAGCACACATGACAATTGCATGTACTATCTCAACACAGTGCAGTTATATGGAATTAAGATTTTTAAATGTCAGACTGATGACTCTCTTGTATATATTTCCCTAAGTGTTGTGCGAGTAACAAGGGACGTGTGATTAAGTAGTAGGCCTGGGTCTGATGGGTTTTAGACTGTTCACAGTCCCCTATCTTTTTCGTGAGATCGCCGAGATATAGCGCGTGTGATCTTACCGTTAATGGCGGCCATCTTGATTTTCAAATGTACCAAGGGGGCGGGCGTCGGGATTACCCTATTAAGTAGTTTTGACACTCATGCAAGATGGCAGCCCGTAACGCAATTAAAGCGCTCGATTTCGACGATCTTACGAAAAAACTAGGACTGTGAACAGCCTAGATGGGTCTACCTGTGGAAAATGATTGGTATTGGCTAAATCTTCGGCAAAGCGGAAGGAATTAATTAAAATTTGGTAAACATAAAGAACTCAGGGTCATTAACATTTTAAAGTACAAATATTGTGTTGGTAAGTCACGTGCTATGTCAAGTGACCATTTTTCTTAAAATCCTAAATAATTGACAAATTGGTGACGGGTTTAAGAAAAGAAATCATGCAATTTCATATGAAATATTTAACACTTCACGTCTGGAATGACTGTCCATCTCACTTCAATAAAAAATTATGACAGGAAACATCATTTTAAATGCCAAAATCTAAGCTTAAATAATTATTTGTAAAAAAATAAAGTATGTTTATCTTTTATCACAAACGCCAATAATTTATCCAAAGAGAGCAAATTCGCCACCAATTTGCCAATTTATAACAGGACTTATAACAGGATGCATTTTTTGTTTAGAGCTAGCGGCTGGGCCTTATAAATGGGGGAGCTTATAGATAGGGGCTTAAAAATAGGAAGTTTACGGTAGATTTAAGGGTTGGGGCTCGAGTTAAGGACCTTTAGCGGTAGTCACGCCCGAAAGCCCGGCAAATAAAATCCTGTGCTAAGAAGATTGACGTTTGTGTTTATTACAATAGGTTTATTTTATTGAAACCAAATTTTAATTCAGTTTTACTTTCTCGTATTTTTTTCAGCAATACATCCTCCTCCGCCTTCGACAACGAGTAAGTAAGCTTCTCAAATTAACAATCATACGAAAAGGAAAACAATGCTGCAGTTTACGGTAAATTTATGAGCGTTGGGGCTCGCGTTAAGTACCTTATCATAGGTGACGAATTACTCCGTAATTTTGGCGCGAAATTTCAGCGTTAATTTGTAATTTCACATGTGAAATTACAAAATTGACGTGGGAACCTTCCGTACGTCTCAGTGTCAAGATGGCGACGGAGTTTTTAAATGCCGTGAATGAAGATGTTAGGGCACAAAAAGACGCCTTAGAAAACCTGAACACACAAAAGAGAGCATTAAGAAGGATTCTAACGGGTATTTTGTTAGAAAATTTTGAAAATTCTGAACTTAAGCCAAATTTAAGGTCTAAACATTTGAGAGAATGGAGTTCTCGATCGATACGATCCAGGCTAAACATGTCAAAAATTCACGATTGCTAACGTAGTTCGTCACCCATGATATTAATAGGTAATCAAATTGTACACTCGTGAAATTAAGGAAATTATTCCCTAATTTCACTCGTCACCATTTGATTACACATACTTAGCCGTAGTCACGCACGAAAGCCCTGCGAATAAAATCCTGTGCTGATAACATTGACGTTTGTGTTTATTACTATAGGTTTATTGTTTTGAAACCAAATTTTAATTCAGTTTTACTTTCTCGTATTTTTTCAGCAATGCATCCTCCTCGGCCTTCAACAACGAGTAAGTAATTTACACAAATTATCAATCAAGCGAAAAGGGAAATAATGTTGAAGCTTACGGTAGACTTAAGGTCATTTAAGGGTTGGGGCTCGCGTTAAGGACCTTTAGCGGTAGTCACGCCCGAAAGCCCTACGAATAAAACCCTGTGCTGATAACACTGACGTTTGTGTTTATTACAATAGGTTTATTGTTTTGAAAACAACTTTCAATTCAGTTTTACTTTCTCGTATTTTTTCAGCAATGCATCCTCCTCGGCCTTCAACAACGAGTAAGTAATTTACACAAAATTATCAGTCAAGCGAAAAGGACAACAATACCCAGTGTTTTAGAGCACTGATGTCATATTATCCCGGGGGGCGCCGGGTACTTCCTTATAAGAGGCTAATGGGGATGTGCCGTTGGATGGGGGTCGCATTTTCACGACTAGACTGCGAGCAGTCTCTCTTTTTCTTCAGATTTAGCAAGGGGATTGCACGCGCGCGAGCGTTGAGCGGCGAAGCCGCTAGACGCGAGAAACGAGGGCGTTTTGCTCGACGGACCAAGGAAAAAAAGAGAGACTGCTCGTAGTCTATTTCACGACTGGACTGACTATAATGGAGTCGCATTTTCAATACAGTTAGTAAAATGAGGTCGCACATTTTCGGATTTTTGGGAGTAAGAAAGTTCTTCATATGTACGGTTAGCAAACATACCAGAATGTTTGTACTGTAGATGAAAAGTAAAGTGTTCTTCATTCAATCTAAAAAATGGGTAAATTCGTAAAATTAGAAAGTGACTAAGTTGGGATCGCGAAAATTACATATTTTCCCAAAAGTGACTAAGATAGGGTCTATAATTGGCCACAGAATAGACTATAATGGGGTAGGGGCTCTGAGAGGCCAGCTGCACATACCCAGCAAAAATTAAACTCCCCTCCCCCCTCCCCGGGCATATTATCTTCCTTAGGCATTTTTAGCAAAAGTTGGGGCGAAGGCAGCAAAAAATTTCGCCGATGTAAAGGACCATCTGTTGCTTCGGCCAACAATGTTACGTTAACGATCAACTGTTACGTCAACCGAATGTAATACGTTAATGTTCGTCGCTGTAATTTAACTACTTATAGAGAATGAATGCATGCTCGCTATTCCACAAACCTGCACTGAGTTTTATAAAAGAGCCTTTGTAATATATAGCGGAAGTGTGTTGCGGAACAGCTTGCCTCTGGAGGTTCGGCAATTAACATCCCTTAATGTTTGTAAACCAACATTGAAAAACCTTCATTTCGATTGAGAAATTACTTAAATTAGCGATACGCAATTTTTACACTCGTCCTCGTTGTATAGCAGGTTTTTTCTTATCATCTTTCTTGGTAAATTTTCATCTTAGGTTCTAGTTTAGTTTGGTAGTTAGTTCTCTATACTGAAATGAAAATGTGCCTGAAGGAAATACCATGTATAAATAAAGTTGCCTTACCTTACCCCGAGTGTTCTGACGTCACATGACGTCATAGATCTGCCATTTTGAATTTTGATCCCACAGATACCCAGTTTACAGCCACATCAGCAAAAATATAGCATTTTACTCTTCCAGAATATTTTGAGATATAAATAGTGCCTGTCGTCTCAGATTCGTGACTTTTACTCATAGGACCCAGGTTTGCCTTTACTATTTCATGCTTCCCCTCTTACATGGTGGCTCACATAGCACGTGACAGTTTGCCCTCGGGAGCTGATGCCAGTCTTCTTCATCTTAACGATCCCAGCTGTGGTGTGAATTATGTGACCAAGAAGAGTGTTATTATGAAGGCTCCACTGGAAGGCTGCGGAACAGTTCGGAGGTAAAAGTGAACTCTGAAAATACGGATCATTAAAATGATCTGGTAATTCGTGAGCAGCCAGTCCTCGCGTCATTTCAGCGCTGTTAAATGTATCAAGTATCAAAATCGATATTATTTTGTTAGATATATTTTGGACCTCTTAAATGCTTCAAAAGTCCTGTCAGGAGCCTGATAGGCCAGGTTAACCCTATTAAGCCTAGTCTGTTTTTACCGGAGTGAGGCTCTTGTGGTACGGATGGGCGAGCTTAACCTTGACTGTAAAATCTTAACCAGTAATGCCTTGTTAGCCTGGTCTTTCCATGCTTCTCTGGTAGCAGGGGCTCAAGGCCTGATGCGTATATAAAAGCCTGGTTTCCACGCAGTTGTTGGTGAGCCTGGGGTCTATTTATTAGAGCTTAATTTTACATGGGTAATAAGTAATGGTAACAGGACTGAGTGGAGTCCAATTCAGTCTGTAATCATACGAGTGATTAACAAAATCGAACGATCGCGTAGCGGGAGTCCGATTTGTTAAATCACGAGTATGATTACAGACTGAATTGGACGACACGAAGTTCTGTTACCAATTAATCATAACTTTAACAAAATTTATGATATAAAAGACCCCTTTTTGAAATCAAACCAGAAGAAATTCCAATTTTGTTTTGCTAGTAGTGAAAAAAAGCCATTTAAGCGCGTGCGTGATGGCGCGTACTGTCCAATTACTTAGGCATGACGCGTACTGTCCTATTAAATTGTCCAATTAAGGCTGAAATTAGGGCAGCTGATAACTAATCAGATTTTAGAATTTTGTTATAGTTATGATCATACGTCAAATTATTATTTTAGAATCTAAATACAGTAGCCACACTTGAAAATTACAGTTAAAGTTTTGTCGAAATGACTCTTAGTTGAAAGTATCATCTGAAAAAGCTTGGTAAGCCTGGTTGGTTGTGCTAAATACCGTGAACGACGTATTTTTAAGTAGGAGGGAACGGACTGATGATACGATAGATGGACATGATAGTACAAAAGAACACTGAGGTTTTCACCTTTCAGAAATCCAAGTTTATATTTTTCTAAACGTTTAGTTGCTTTCATTGATACTATGAGCAGGTAACAAAATGGCGGTTTTTCTCTAGTAAAAATAAGTCCAGTTGAGAGAGGAATACAATTGTTGTTGTTGTTTTTTTCTTTTCAACTCGGATTCCTGTTGATAACGATGGAGCTCTGAATTTTTCTCTTCCATGTTTGACCAGGAACATTGGGTACAAAATGTTCTTCCATAACAAGGTGGTGGTACCCTCTGGATATCGTGAAAAGAGGTCGTTATCCGTGTTTCCGTTCAAGTGTGTTTACAGCCGATTTGGCTTTCCGTAAGGAACTGTTTTAAGCTACTCAGTCCATAATCATAACTAAGGTAAGAAATGATGGATACACTGTGATTTGGCAATTATTAAACATGTTCGAACGGCATGGTTCTTTTTTCTGTGCTGGGTTTTCTCCTTGATGAAGAGCAACTAATTCATAGAGAACAAAGGAAATCAATTCCGTAAACAAGTTAACAAAAGATAATCCGTTTAATTACCATAGCTTTTAATTTCTTCAAGGACTGTTTCCTCAAAGGCTTCTACGAAGCTACAGAGATTTTATCACCCTCTTGAAAAACAGCTTCAAATTTTTATTGGTGTTAAAAATAAGCAAAAGATGCATTGGTAAATCAAAATGCCCGCCGTTTTTATTGCTTTGGAACACGAATATGGCCGCTGTGACGTCAGTCTTAGACATGGAAAAAAGAAAGAGAAATAAGAGCTTAAACCACCCAAAACCGCGCGAAATCTAAAACGCTCCACTCTCTTATCCCTGATTTCGGGGGAAGGGGCTCTGTCACTAGCCCTTGTGGTCGGTTGGATATCTAAGTCCTTCCTTGCGATGATAGAGTTTTGTACTCTTCTTTGCGGTTATAGTATTAAACCCTCTCCTGATTTATTATCGAAAGGATTTTAATTCAGAGGTGAAAATGACCTTCAAGGTTCACGTTATACACAATCTTCGATAATTTTCAAATCTGTTTTCCTTTTTTTTTTCGTAGGTGCATGTTTTGACGGTACGATAACCATCAGCAGTTAATAAAGTAATTTAAGAGGCAAATTTTAACAATACTTATGTCTAAAGAGAGCTGTTCCATTTCTAAACTGCAATGATTATAATTTTGAAAGATGTTAGAAATAGCTGAAGCAATAAACACATCATTTTCATAAGATTTGTGCTTAAACTTAGCGTATAGTGAAACAACTAGACTGCTGATACTTGCTGAGAGCTGGGCAAGGAGGTCTTCAGGGAATACCGAAAGGACCGCGTGATAAAACACGAATAGGCTGCCAACCCTTGAGTGGCAACAAGCAAATAAACTGGAGATAAAGGTCCAAGGTAAAAAGGAAACCTAAGGCGCAGAGAAGACGCGAGAACCCCCCCCCCCCCCCCTCCTCAAGGGATGGCAGCCTGAGCGTCAGTAATCCGACTAGGGCATTAGACACCCTTTCAGGTTACCATGGAAGCGCAGGAAGAAAAACATATGAAATGACTGCGGAAAAGGCGAGGAACGAATAGCACACATAAACTAAAAGAGTAGAAAAACAACTAGGAACACAAGGGAGCAAATACACTGGGATAAGGGAGTGAACCCGCAGAACTGGAGGCCGCGTGGCGAAACATGCGTGCCAAATTACAGAAAAATGCAAAGGAAAACATTATCATTCAAAATCTACAGGGGACGAGGAAATAATATCACTGTAAACTGTGAAAAATAAAACACGCCGAACAGATTGACCAAATAAGGCACAAATGCAACAAAAGTGGTGAACCAACTTTACGGGAATCGAAGGAAGATTAATTAAATTAGTGAGGGAAAGAGCGCAGAACACAAACTTAAAACTGAATAATACAAAGCAAAAAATAAAGCGTGCAATTTCGAAGGGAGCCGGGGAAATATCACTGCACAAACTGGAGCTTGTTGGGCAAAGCAGGCATAACAAAAGCAAACTGAATAAAACAAAGAAAACCAAAAGGGTGTAAACTTGAGGTGAGCCGAAGAGAAAAGCACGGCACAAGCCCGATGGTGATGAGGCAAAACACGCGAAGCAAAAGATTACTGAATAAAGCAAAATAAACACAAGCATGCAACAAACTTGACGGGAGCCGAGGGAGTAGCACTGCACAAACCCGGTGTTTGTGAGGCAAAACAAGCAAAACAAATTTCTGACTAAAGCGTACTCAGGCCACTTAAGGTGGCTCGACTGCGTTTTGGGGGGTTGATACCTCCCAAGTTTGAGCATTAACTACGTCGGCATGAGTAAAGATATTGGAAAAAGGTTACCACAACTGTATTATATTAAGATGAAAATTTCTTATGATCTGGATTTTATTGCCGTCGTAGTCGCCATGGCAACGTAATGACCCCATTACGTTTTCCGTTTATCTTTGTGTTTCTCTGTTCCAGGAGTTTTTTGAAAAAATCGCGTAAGGGAGTATGTACCTGCTATAATTACCTCCATTATGGCAAAGTTTGAACAAATTCTATGAGAACGTTTTCGAAATATTTTGAAATGTAGTTTTAAGAATAATAAAAACGGTGAAATAGCATGCTTGCCACACAATTCGCTAATTTTTTAAAGAAAATGATAAGCTTTGGGAACGAGGCTTCATCTCATAGTAGTTTGATTCCATTGAAAACTGCATACAAAAAAGAGGGGAATTGCTGTGGGCGATCGCGAGTAAGAAGAATTTTATTAACTTGCATTCAGCTGCTTTTGATACAGTTTTTGGACGTAATTTGGTCCATGCCTAAAAATTTCGCATTTTTCCAAAAACCGCTCGATAATTTTTTTTATAAATTCGACAATCCCGAGATCAGTCGTCAACAACTATTCCCTGCAGGTTTTAAGAACATTGAAAACAGGGAAGGCTTTTAAATAGGGCCTCAAATATAACCAATTTTCCCCCCAGATTTTGTGTTTACAAGTGAGCGTCCTCATTATTCACTGGCATTGTTTTCAAGTTTCATATACACGAGCAGATTTAGCAAAAAGATAGAATTTACATCAAAAAGGACCCTCGGTTAAATCTCCGGGATATGCTAATTACCTGATAAAGAGATTAGTGATACATTATAACATCAGAGCAACTCTTTGTGAGAGTTTCTGTGATATCATAACCCGAGTAAGATAATTAAGTATTCCATCCTACATGATGCGCCGTGACGTTCACCGTTTCTGCTCTCGCTGCTATCTGTGACGACAAGCCAATTATTAGCATATTCCGGATATTTCTTCGGAAAGTAATCGAGAGTTCTTTTTGATGCAAATTTATATCTTTGCTAGTTGTGCGCGTACATATGAAACTTGAAAACAATGCCAGTGAATAATGATGACGCTCACTTGTAAACACAAAATCTGGAGGAAAATTGGTTAGATTTGAGGCCCTATTTAAAAGCCTTCCCTGTTTTCAATGTTCTTGAAACTTGCAGGGAATATTTCTTGACGATTGATCTCGGGATTGTCGAATTTATAAAAAAAATTATCGAGTGGTTTTTGGAAAAATGCGAAACTTTTAGGCATGGACCAAATTACGTCCAAAAACTGTATCAAAAGCAGCTGAATGCAAGTTAATAAAATTCTTCTTACTCGCGATCGCCCACAGCAATTCCCCTCTTTTTTTTTGTATGCAGTTTTCAATGGAACCAAACCACTATGAGATGAAGCCACGTTCCCAAAGCTTATCATTTTCTTAAAATATTAGCGAATTGTGTGGCTAGCATGCTATTTCACTGTTTTTATTATTCTTAAAACTGCATTTCAAAATATTTCGAAAACGCTCTCATAGAATTTGTTCAAACTTTGCCATAATGGAGGCAATTATTGCAGGTACATGCTCCCTTAAGCGATTTCTACAAAAAACTCCTGGTACAGAGAAACACAAAGATAAATGAAAAACGTAATGGCGTCATTACGTTGCCATGGCGACTCCGATTGCAATTAAACCCAGATCGTAAGAAATTTTCATCGTTGTATAATACAGTTGTGGTAACCTTTTTTCCATATCGTTACTCATGCCGACGTAGTTAATGCTCAAACTTGGGAGGTATCAACCCCAAAAAATCCAGTCGAGCCACTTTAAGGTATAACTACCTAATTAAATATGCATATTTTAGTAAATGCTATTTAGAACGGTTTGCTTCCATCAGTGCTCCTGAAAAGTGAACTACGAATGTGTCTCAAGGAAAAAAATACGTGGAACGTGATTTCAAATAACAGGTGACATTAAATCGTCAATGACGTCACAAAACACGTTTTCCTAAACGGGGAAGGGTTGCAAACCTTAATGTTAGGAATTGTCACTACTAAAATGTTACATAAACAGTGTAAATCGTAAATTCACCTTGTATGATTGGAAATGTTATTTATCCTATTAGCTATTTAACTAATTAATAAGTCACGTCACCCTTTTCCCTTTATTTACCTATTCCTATATAACGTAAACACACATACAAGGCGAATTTATAAGAACCTTTTCTAAAAGAACTTGTTGCTCTTTCATTATCCTTTCTCCATTTTAGAGTAAATATTTTGACCGTTAATTCTCAATTATCAGTCACATGACGAAAAATTGAGCTTCTAAAATGCACTCATATTGCTAAGGCCATTAAGCTTCATTTGTAGTTCAGTTTTCAGGATCCTTGATAGAACTAGCAAACCGTTCTAAATAGCATTCTATCAAAATATGCATATCTAATTAGATAGTCATGCCTTAAGTGGCCTGAGTAACAAAAGCGTGTAACTGACTTTACGGGAGCCGAAGGAAAAGCACTGCACAAACCCGATGTTTGTGAGTAAAGCACGCAAAACAAAATATTACTGAATAGAGCAAAATACAACACAAGCGTGCAACAAACTTTATGGGAGCCGAAGGAACAGCACTGCACAAACGCGGTGTTTGTGAGGCAAAACACGCAAAACATAAATTACTAACAACTAAAGCCTGCAACAATTACGGGAGCCGAAGGGGAAGCACTAAAACTTTACGGGTGGCCGAGGAAAGAACACTGCACAAACTGCAGATAGCGAGGGAAAGTACGAATAACACCGCTACTGGATAATACAAAAGCAAAACATTAACGTGTAAAAACCTTACGGGAGCCAAGGGAAGGGCAGTAAACAAACTGGGAGTATAGCGCCAGCAAAACACAGGCGAGGGAAAGTAAGTCATCGGCACTGTACTGGCAATTGGGCTGTTTGAAGTAGAGCTGGAGCTTGTGTAACATTGGCCAGGGCGGGACAGGTTCGTCAGCCTTCTTAATAAAACAAGAATCGGTTAACAGAGCGAATGGATTCTTACGCGAAATGGGCAGAAATGAGATGCGGAGCTTTTATTTATACTCGCGTTGCAAGGGACTAGCGCGAATAGTCGGTAAGATATTAACCCTAATTCTATATGAGTTGACAGTTTATATTCAGCTCATTTGTGTTCGATCATCTAATCTATCCCATTCGTATTACTTGAGATTATAATATTGATAAAGAAGATTTGGGCAAGTTTGTCGTTCATATCAAAGCCAAGGAGTTGCATTCGACGGTCTTCTGGGTCTGAAAAAGAGTACTGTTAAAAAGTCAAAGTCCTTGAATACTGACACCGAGGGGGCTATATATATTTAGTAAAATCCAACTAGTGGTCTATTATCAATGCTGCATTCTGATTGGTTGAGCTACTACTAGGCTATATGTTATAGCCCACTAGTAGCGAAAAGCGCCAGCTTTGAAAACCAAAACAATGGGGGCTAAATCGCGATTTGCTAGCTAAAGTTGTTTTGTCTAGTCGATATTTTTGACCAACTAGTTGGATTTTACGAAAACAATTCTTGGCCTCATGGGCTATTGACTCACAGCCCATTCGGGCTCGAGGAATAATTGTTAAATATATAGCTATAGAAAGTGTCCGTGTTAAGCGGGTCATGTTATTTAAGTGAAAAATTCAGACTTTTTTTGTTTTAAAAAGAGGACAATAGCATCGTCAAATTATACATCTATAACCTTCATAAAGCTATCATTGCGAGGAATTAGGAAAGAAAAGAGTGAAGGGTGAAGAGTAAAACGAGAAAGAAACATTTTTTTTAATGAACTTGGCATGCATTAAATGATATACAAATTGTAAGGGCTTTCTTTCCTCAGGGATAAAGCAAACTGTCCGTAATAATGAGGTGTCCGTAAAGCGGGATAGAGAGTCAAACCCTGTTAATACGGACACTGATAGGACCATAGAAAGTGTCCATATTAACGGGGTGTTCGTATTAAACAGCTTTCTTTCCCAAGGGACAAAGAAAACTTTCCGTAATAGGCCACTTGCACGATGACGCCATTTTACTACTACTGCCAGAATCCTTCAGGGTTTAGCTTTCTTGTGCAAATTAAGGGTTTTGTCATTTAATCTTCGTTTGGATTTCCAAATTTAAAGGATTCTGGTCGCAAATGGCCTATAATGAGGAGTACGTATTAAGCGAGTGTCCGCGCGTAAAGCGAGGTTTGACTGTATGTAAAAAGCTTAAACAAGTCAGACATGAATGCAATGAAGTTCTCTACTTGTAGATTAAATTGTAAATTATACATGTTACAATCTTTTTGGCCGTTTGCTCATTTGGACTCAAATAGGATAGACGAAGGTGAACAGAAGTTCAAGCCGTGGGTTCGTCATTTCTATTGGCACTGGGCTTGCTATCTCTGAAGCTATCACAAAAGACAAATTAAACGTGCCGAACATCATGGCTTGTAAAAAGTTGGGCCAATATAAAAGGATAAAATGATCCGCAAAAGCACGTTTCGTAACTCTTTCCGATTTTTCCTTAGTTGAATTCTATTGTCTTAATTTCGGTTGCTGACTGAAATTGAGAGGAATGACCATTAGAATAACGCAAATTCAAGTGTTTACGAACGCTTCTTGGAAGAATTAAACAGGGTGCTGATTTAAGAAATGTGTTTAGACGTTATAGGGGAAAGTTGATATCAATGATACAATTGTCTTTCCGGTCAATGAAACCGATCCTCAGGTAACCGTTTTAACAGCAAATTAGCATGCCTGTACAGGCCTCACTGCACACAGGAAAGATACAAGATACACAAGCGTAAATATTAAGGAAGCTAATATTTGCGAGATTCGCGTCTGCTGAAAGAACGCGTCACGCGCACTGACATAGCGTGTGCGCCCGTCGGGTTTAATCGTTTTCTGTGAAAGGTTGCAGAGCGCTATACGAGAATAACGTGCTATCGTGACCCAGTGTTACAGCTGTAACTCATTTAGTATCCATTTGGCGCTCTAAAAGAAGTGTTATTTTGTTTAGATTCCTGCTACGTCTAAAGAACAACTATGGCGAAGCTGATACCTATGGTGGTGGCTTTACTCGTGATGACCGTTGGTCGCTCAGGTAAGTGTGACTGGTACGTGTTAACACATTGTAAATAAGAGTGGCAATTATAGAGTGTCCTCAGTTCTCTTGGCTAGCTTCTTTAGCTGTTTTCATTGCCTGGTCGTGTCCAATATGACTGGTGTCAAATTTCCAAAAGATTTGTGCTTTAGACCTCACAGATGACGTGAGCGTAGCGATTTTGTCGCCACACCTTTCATCGATTGTTTGTAAGGTTTAAATGTTGTTTATATTATTTACTGGCGACGTTGAGCATTCATTTTTCAACCTTGTTTTTGTGCTAAGTATATATATAAACGATAATCATAAACAACCTTCAATGTTCTCCACCATAACCTGAAACCTGAAACCAAAAATTTTCCCCAAACAGTTAATGAGCACGCTCATCGTGAAATTTAGCTTACGAATACAGCGTTTTCTCCTAGCTCCTCGCCGCCAGGGACGTGTCGCCAGGAGGAACGTTTGCGACTCAGTGACAGAAATTCCATACTGATGACGTAAATCAATGTTAACTTTACTTAACAAACCCGCTAGTCATCGGGTTCCAAATGTAAATTTGTTTGATTTTATGTTTCTCCTGGTCGATTATGGTTAAGTTTTGTGATCTTTTGCGAACGAGCTCCAGCAAAACTCAGATGCTTTTTCTAAAGAAGAATATATTGTAGGAATATTGAGTGTTTTTGAAGTAGATTCATCACGTTTAAATTTGACCTTTGTGGCCTTTTGTGTGTCATTCGTAAACAATATGCTAGGCAAAACAATATAACCACTACGTCGACCAATCAGAGCTCCTGACCAGATTCCGGACAGATTTTACGTCATCACTGAGTACTGAATTTCTGTCGCTGAGTCGTAGTCGTTTCTCCTGGCGAAACGTTCTTAGGGGCGAGGAGCAAGGAGAAACGGCTGTATTCGCAGGTTACGCGAAATTGAGTGTTGGGGCTTAACAGGAGCTCTGAGTTCGCTTTTCTGAAGTCGACCTTTGCGCCTAACGGGCGAACGTTCGACTACAGCAATTAAAATTGTTAACATCAATCTACCAGGAAGCTGGCTTTGTATTGTTAGGGAATGTACATTCTGTACAGCGGTGCGCAGTTGATAATTAATTGTTTTTGCCCTTCTTTCCACTGTGTTTTGATAACTGTTGAGACATTCAGAGAAAAACGAATTTTGATCAATTTAACACAGGGGCGAACAGGTCATTACAAAACGCAGTCTTGTCCTTAAATCCTTTTTCGTCTAGTTTCTGAAAACCGCGCTAGACAAGTTAAAAAGATCTAAAGATATACGGGAATCTCGCGTAAAAAGACTAAAATTTGACGATTTAATAGACAAAAACAAAATTCATTTAAATGTCACTTCCCTTTCGAAATGACGCTAAGAATTGCTAGGAATTCCTTGGATTTTCTAAGACAATAAATTCTTAGGATTTCGGTTCCGGCCTAGGAATGAAGGTGACGGAAAATTTATTTTATCCAATCATATCACACTGTTATAGGTTACAGAAAGTGCATAATTTATTTTAACAGGAGATTAGGAAAAGAGGGAAGAGATGAAGTGCCTCTTACAACACGTATAACACATACAATATTTGCTGTTGGCTTCTTTTATCACGTACTTTGTCATATTTCTTTCGCCTCGTAGAAAGATGCGCTGTAAAGAATTTATTGATGGAGCTGTCATCACTTAAGTAGAAGGATTAAGTTTCCCAAGATGAGTGCTTTTATTTCTCCTGATTTCTTTCGAAAAAAGCAATGTCCATTGAAGCACAAGAACTATGAGGCGCATAGAAAGGTGCACGACAAAAACAGACCAAAAGCATCTTCCTTAAGCCTAGAATCTAAGTCAAAATTTCCTTAGCTAACACTCAGCAATGGTGTTTATGCTTAGTACGCAATATTCGTGTACCGCGAGCTCAACGACATACCTGAATTCTGTCTGTTAACAATTTCAGGAAATAGTAGGAAATCACACTTTCGCCCCTATGATAAAATTATCCACAAGAAACTTTCCAAACGTA
This sequence comes from Porites cylindrica, assembly GCA_964035525.1. Classification (NCBI taxonomy): domain Eukaryota; kingdom Metazoa; phylum Cnidaria; class Anthozoa; order Scleractinia; family Poritidae; genus Porites; species Porites cylindrica. The sequence continues at coordinate 26,918,876 of OZ037783.1, forward strand.
ATACGGGCGAAATATCGAATTGGACAAACATCCAGCAAAACGCTGGTTTGGCGATTTTTCAGGGTCACCCAACGAAAATATAGTTCAAAACCACTTAAACATAGCATTGTTAAACGTATGTTAGTATTTAAACGGTAGATATAGGCATATTTTTATCCCCTAAAAAATTTTCATCTGTTCGGATTTCCTAGCTGAAAGTCTAGTGATCCGAAAATTATAGGGATTTTAGGGTAAAAATCCGTTAAAAATAGGCAATTATACCATTTTTTAGATGTTCGAAAATCCTAGGAGAGGCAGGCAAGCAAGAAATTTTACAACAAATGTTTCGAAAATTCTAGATCTCAAATCGTCTTCCGAACAGATATTCTTCCAAAAATTGTCGTTGGGTGCCCCTGATTTTTTCGAGCTCTCGGATGTAGATTAGACAGACAGATGAAGGTCTCGCCTCCGAAACAGTTTTTTTATGTAACTATATAGCCTGGTTAGAAATCAGCATCAATTGAATAGATTTCATTGTAGAACCTACTTTCTGAGACCAGAGACCTCATTATCGATTATCTTTCTGTCCCGAGTCCGGGATCAGTCGTTCACTCATACGGACAAATGAGACGAAATACGGTAAGCTATTGGACACTGCATACTTTTCATTTACAAGGCGTAATGATCCCTCACGTAAAACTATTGCTCCAGGCAGCGGAAACGAAATCTAGAGAATCAAAGGACCACGGAAGCCAACTTCTGACGAACGCGCTGCATGATTATCGCGCGGAGAGAATCATGGAAAATCTTCACTGGCTATTATTAGTGGTCGTGATAGGGAAGGGGAGTGGGGAGGGGGGGGGGGGGGGGGGGGGTAGTGGTCGAAGAAGGATGTAAAAAAGTTATAAAGACACGATTTTTTGTCTACCGCAGCTTATTGTAGAATTTTGGTACTGAAAATGTAATAACAAGTGCTAAAGTAAAGAAGCCTAAAATGAGAATGCTGGGAAAAAATCCTGGAGGTACCTTTTTGCAAATCCGGCACAATTCTACGTGCTTTGTCGGTGAAAAGCCCCCATGGTATGGAGGGTACATACGTTTTGTGGGTTTTGCGTTTGCGTTGTCCCACAAGTAACCACGGTAACAGTCAGCGCACTGTCGAGAAGGTCTGGGATTCAGTAAGCGGTTCGATGCTGGCATCGGTCTATAACATTCAGCAAAACAGTCTCCTTGCATCTGAGTGGGAACTTGTGGGTGAAAGAAGTTCCAATATTCAACCAACAGAGCAAGTATGAAGGTTTATGGAAAGAAAAAAGAAACTGCTGCTACTGCTAAAGTAAAGTTAGCTGCAAAGTATTCAAACAGAGATATGGATTGGAAAGTGTTTATTCGCTATCTTTTCGCACGACATTAGAATCTAAAGTTACTCATTTTAGGAAATCTCACGCATGCAGTAGTCGCAAAAACGACAGACTCCGTGTTTTGTCCATTGTTTTGATCGTTGCTTCATTATTGTTACAGCAGTCTGGTAATTCCTTAACTTCACGGAGGATTTCACTAATTAGATTTGAACAAAATGGCCTTTAATAAGGGAGGAAAAGTCTGAACAGGGGCACCCAACGTCAATTTTTGGAAAATATCTATTTGGAAGACGATTTGAGATCCAGAATTTTCGGAACATTTGTTGTAAAATTTCTTGCTTGCCTGCCTCGATCTCCTAGGATTTTCTAACATCTAAAAAATGGTATAATTGCCCATTTTTTACGGATTTTTACCCCAAAAAGGTCATCTAGAATTTTCGGGAGCCTTTTTTGGCTTCAATTTTCGAAAAGGTAAGTTTTGATCCCCATAATTTTCGGATCACTCTCAGGAAGGAAATCCGAACAGATGAAAAATTTTTAGGGGATAAAAATATGCCTATATCTACCATTTAAATACTAAAATACATTCAACAGTGCTATGTTTAAGTGTTTTGAACTATATTCTCGCTGGGTGCTCCTGTCTGAAAGGTGTCGTTCTGTTGTAAGGAAAATCGTGATGCATTTATTGCTTCCTGATGTTATTTTCAGGGTCATTGACTTTCACAAGAAGGCCTGATACACCAACAATCGTAGTCGAAGGAGTGAACAACACAAATGTGGATCTCATATGGGAAATTCTTCCTTCCAATGGCGAAGTTGTTCAGGGCCTTTTCTTCACAAGACAGAATCTAGGGGATATCAATCAAGTAGCAATTGCGTCGAGGAGATTCTCTAGTTCCTTCACTCTATTGAGCGAGAGCTTTGTCAACGAGTACAGAGCGATCCTCCCAGCAACGTTGAGGTTGTTGAATGTAGACAACACCGAGGAATATGTTTACACCCTGCAAGTCAACTGCGAACAAAATAACGTTCCACAACGGAAGGAAGACAGTGTGACAGTTATCGTCCTCGGTAAGTCTAACAATTTTGCTTTCTACCCTCGACGTGCTTCGAAGTGACAGAGCCTTCTTCAGTTTATCCTCCAGATTTTAGCCACGATTCCATTCAGTGTTTGTTCATCTACTGTGTCCCTAAACGAAACTGCAGGCATTATGAAGTAAAAAACAAAAGTTGTTTACCGCTGTACGTCCTTTTTATAGTGTAATCGATATAGAGTGGGAAAACGATACTTCGTGTCGTTGATTGATTTTGGGGCCTATTGCGAGGCTTCCGCCATTTTAGAAGAGTCACATAAGATAGTAATCTTCATGCTAGCCCTCTTATTGTAAAGTCTTCTAAATTCCAGCGTAAATATAAACCGACCGTAGGATGTGTAGGATGTGTCACGCTCGCCTAAAAATTATATGGAAGAAGGTAGATCAAAATAAGAGATAGTTTTTCCTTTCTTTTAAATAGCTTCTTTCTTTCTTGTAACTTTCATTTACTTCATAAATGTGGAGTTTTCAGGGAGGATGAATCGTGAAATGATTTGTATAAATCTGCTGAATACGCGCAAATGATTAATCGAAACTGAAGTGTCACGATTACTTGTGCTACAAATTTGAATGTCAAAGGAAATGGCTGTCGCATGCGAAAGTGAAATCTATGTCGGTGAACTTTTGCTGATAAGTTTCTTAAGCTGTTATATCGTTTAAGCAGTATTGATTTTAAAGGTGTTTCACTGTAGAGTTGGGTATTGCATTTTTAGTGCAAATAATTAACAGGAAAATTAACCCAAACAATGGCCGCCCTATTTCTTTAACATTTTGACTGTTGGCTGACGTTTTACCTGTAATAGAGGATTCAGATGTATTTTTCATAAGCTTAATTTTGTGAGACTGAAAACGAAGACGTGGACTTATTGGTTATTTTAGTTAGTATGAATACATGTCACGGAAACCGGGTTGCTCGCTGGGTTTCTGCCATCATGTTGATTTTCGCGTCGTTGCATCGCCTTATGTATGGGAATCCAAAACAGTCTTGGAGTCTGAATTCCACGCCGTGGATTCGGGATTCCAATTACTAGATTCCAGATCTTTTTCAATGAAACTGGATTCCGGATTCCAATTGTCGGTGACATTCCGGATTCCAAGGTTCCGGATTCCCGATTCCACATGCAAAAATTTCCCGGATGCCCGGATTCGGAGTCCCTTACTCGGGGCGAGTTGCATCAATCTGGTAACTCAGAAAAGACCTTTAGCATCAGGTTTTTCATGGGAAACCGCAAACTGCAAACTGCAGTCTGCCGTTACGCGTTTGAAGTTTCACGTTGCGGGATTTCAAATTTTAGCAAGGCGTTCAGTTCAGTTCATTTTTCTTTAGCCAAAATATAATACAATACAAGAATACATATAGGAATTGTAAGTTGGCAAGGGAGCCCAGAAGAAACCAGAAGGCTTATATAAAATAAAATGAAATTCGCAGAGTGATACGTTAAAAATAGGAACTAAACAGAGACTGAGTTAAGTTATGAATTCAGTAACAAGATAGAAAAAAAAATTAACTCTAGACTGGAACAGAAAACGTTCTTATGTTAGTACGGCAGAAAGGAATATAAAATCGATTTGAACTACGCGTTCCCATGTTGTTTATTTTTCATCAAGTCGAAGTGCATCACTTTTATCGCCCAAAAAAACAGGGATAATTCATCGATTCGAGAACAAACATCCAACAAACACATCGCAGACGGACATAAAAAGCTATTTCGTGCCTTTAAACGCGAGGCTGTACAATTTTTAGTGGCAAAAAACCTTGCCGTAAGTCACTTACCGCTGGAAGGCCTTCCTACTGTTCAAACGTGAACTGCAAACTGCAAACGCGACCGCAGGACGTGGTCACGTGACATTTTGTGGTTCGCGATTTTCGGTTTTCCATGAAAAACCTGATGCTAAAGGTCTCTAGTGAGCAAATTCTGTCCATTTGGAATTGCAGTCATTGCCGATCAAATAATACCTAAATGATGCATTGTTCAGTCCTTGGGTTATCTTAGAGGCAATAAGATGGGAAATACAGCCAGAGAAACCAATAATCCTGGTTGAAGGAGTAAACAACACTCAGAAGAGGCAGAAACTCGTCTGGACTTACGTTACTGAAGCATCCGAATTTATTGAAAGAACACATTTCAAAGGCGAAGAGATATTAATGCTGATCCAGCAGAAGATATTGCAATCAACAAAGAAGGAGGAGCGTTTAATGTTTTTTCACTGATTTTGAATTCCCTGACCAACGGGTAGCGCTCTCAAAAAATGACCTTCCCGCGCCATCTCTTACCGACACAGTACAATAAATAATAGTGTTTGGTATGTAAAGTATATCTTACTTCTACGTTTTTCAGTTATTTTTAACATTTTCAGGCTAAGGCGTCTTTCAAAAGACCTTTCACAACACCCTCCTTTGAAGTTCTCTAGAGTAATCCTGGCGTGCAGTGGTCGGTCCCTAAAATTAATTTCCTCATTAACTGGTTTCTGAATCGTTACTTTATTGAGTGTGAGAGAGATTTATGAAACCAAATTTACTTTACGTCACCCTGAAACTCTTGAGAAAAGTCTTTGAATGGCGGCTTATGTATTTTTGACAGTCCCTTTTTCAACGGTACTTTTGCGGTGAAGCTTCGCATGAGTACTTCAATGGAACGTGAGTTCGTTCTTGCGTGCCCGGCTTTAATTTGAAATTAACGAAATTACATTTTTTTCAATTTCTGCACGTACCATGATGTTTCAAAAGCCTCATTCTATATTATGTTAGCTGACTTAAAGATAAAGTTTGAAAATACTGAGTATATTCATAGTTTATTGCATCACAAAACCATCATTTTTCACGACACCACAAACTACAGACATAAATATTAATTAATATTTTAAAACTCGTTTTCCTTAGTTTTAAGTAAAATACTTTCAAACATGTAGTAAATTATACATCCAGTTATATAGCAGAGTAAAGGTTCCTTCGTTGCGTAAATTAACCAACCATAAAAGGACTCTTTAAGTAGAGCAATTATTTTAAAAAAGAAAGTTCGGGCCCTGCGAAAACGATTAACGATAAAGCTTACATTGGTCGCGTAGAGATGAAATATTCAAGCTATTTCACGCAAAACGTAAAATAAGTAACTTTAAGGTAAATTGTCGCCGTCCCCCAATTATTAGGGAGCTTTAGCAACGACGACGGCGACGGCAACCAGGACGTCAAAAGATCAATACGTTTATTACGCAAAACAACAACTTTGCACGTGCATCATGCTTTTTTGTACATTTCTTCACCGTCCTCACACGACTACGACGTGAAAATGCCTAATTGCAAGTTTTATGGAGGACGTAAACAAGCGACGACGAATCTCCAATTGAGTTAAGTCAGGAGCCTTGTTAAGTCGTATGCTAACGAGGACAAATGTAAACAATGACGTCAGCAAAGATTCGCCTATTAATTAAAAGCAGCTTGATGGCTTCTGTGGCTGACGTAATCATTTCCAGCTTGTATTTTAATAACGCCAGAAATCATGAAAGAAAATCTGCGTTTTTTTGTTTTCGACAGTGCCTCCAAGAATTACAACGGAGCCACAGAGAGAGTCTAAAGTCAGCGTTGGAGAAAATTTGACGCTGACGTGCAGTGCATCTGGCGACCCACTCCCAGAAGTCACATGGAGCAAAGAGGGCCAAGTGCTGAGGCTTTTTAATGTTACTGGCCCAGTTCTGCATCTCGTTAAGGTAACGAGGGAAGATTTTGGATCTTACAAATGCACAGCAAAAAATAAAGTCGGAGAGGCCTCTCGCCCTGCCCTTGTTAACATAGCATGTGAGTAATTTATATTTTCAGTTTTAAACATTAAAAGTAAGCAATGCAATTGAAGTAATAAGTACTGTGCATTCATGCCATCGATTCGTTCAAGATACTATCAAAAGGTCGAAAAAGGTACAGATGTGTTGTTATTTTCTTGTGAACAATTATCGTGATAGGCTAAAATGTATTGAATGTAGTAGTTTGGAACTGCGATAAGTTAAGTTTGCCCTAACCACGACATTTGCCTCCGTCATTGATGAGTGTGGCAAAACTGTTTCTTAAAAAAACTGAGTCACGTTATTCAGTTCAGCGTGGATCAGAAACTATTCTATCTTTTCATGTGAGACAGAGACATTGAATTAAATGTATAGCTGAAAGACATTTATGAGCCCCTTTTTGTGTTATTACTTTTGGCAAAGCTTAGCATTCATTGTCGTCCCATATAAGGGATTCTCGATTCCAGAAACCAGGAAATTTTGGCTTGTGGAATTGGGAATCCAGGAATTTTTGGCTTGGAATGCAGGAATCCTGCAATTTGGAATCCGGAATACAGCTAAAGGAAACAGGAATCCCGCCAACGATTGGAATCCGGAATCCAACTTCCAATGACAAAGAATCCGAAATCCTGTACCTAGAATCGGGAATCCTCGAATCTAAGACTGTCTTAGAATTCCTTTTTAAACGTGGGGCAATTTCTGAAACGCCCTGCAGTTGCCTGCAGAAAGATACTTTGGGGGCTGTTATCAGTTTATAGTATCACAGACAGGTTTATATTTAAAGAATGAACCTTTGGACTTACACGCAAACTAGGGAACCCCTCCCCGGAGTTTTTGATATGTTGCAGTATTTTGGAACGATTTTACCTTTAGTGGAAAACCTTTGATGGTCTTAACAAGATGAGGTGTATTTTAGGGGTGCTGGCGCTGCTGGAGGCCTATGACGTCACCAAAAATGGTTGCCATCTTGGCCGCCATCTTGGATTTTACCAAGAATTAGAAATCAGGTTAAAACAGCGAGAAATGATAATTTTTTTGTACTTTACATGAAAAATAACACATAAATAAGCATTCTGCATGTTTTTGGCCGTAGGATTTGCTTTTAATGTTGAAAGAAGTAAAAAAACGTATATTTTCACCGAAAAATGGCTTGACCACATGCTACTTATTACGTCATATCTCGTAACCATAGCAACTGACCATCACTAAACTTGTTTCAAAATGTGTGCGAGGAATGAATGAACAACTACTGAAAATGTCAGGTACTGATGTTTTATCCTCTAGGAAAAAACTCAGAAAACCCTTATACCCTTGTACGTCCGAGGGTTAACATATTCAGTTGAGGAATTTTGTTGGTAAAGGAATTCTCATAGCTTGCTTCTAATTTTTTAAGTAAATATAATTATTTATCTCTATTTATGTCTACGTTTGACAGGTCCAGAAAACCAGTGTGAGGATCATGAATTTGGAATTAGAATAACAAGCGTCAGATGGAGACAAGCGTTTAACAACTCCAATGCAATTGAATATAAAACCTTGAAATCAGCTGTCGCATCAGAAGTAAGTCAATTACCCTTTTATCGTCTGTACTTTCCATTTTCTTTTGCTCCATAACCGAGAAATACAGAATTAAGCAATGGCTGAATAATTCCTCGCTCTTCAGGTTACTTACAAGCTGAAATGAAGGGAAACCCACACCAAAAAAAATACCCCAAAACCCCGGCTAATTAACGACACTTAGGACTGGAAAACTGCACATATCTACTTGAGTAATACTGTGAACTTCCAGGATTTACATGTAAGGGTTTTATTACATCTCTGGCTTCAACAGGGTGTCTGTCTTTAATCAGTCTGCTATCAAATGTATTGAAGGAATTTCACCTGTTTCTTTAACAGATTGCAAAAATCTACACCCAATCTCAAAATACCGAAAAGCAGCTATATGGTATAACTATTGTGGAATTCAGGTATATATGACATATGTAGCAGTTTATCGTTGACATGCAATCGTGTAATTGTTAAAAGAAAAGAAAGAAAGAAGAAAAAAAACAGAAGAAAACTGTATCCGAATAAACGATAGCTGGAGGGCATTGGTAAAGAATTGAAACTCATCGTTAAGTTGTTAATTACATCCGTTATATACTAATCACAGTCGGGTCATAACCTTGTTAAAAATGGACGTTTATTTAGGAATTACTGGATGGACATTGGTATGATAATGATGAGATAAAGGGGAGATCTGCACAATTTCGCAGATCATACGAAAGCCTTATCTATGGCAATAACAGTTTTATCATTCATTCAAAAAAATTTTTGTCTTAAAAACAAGTTAAAACATGCTTAAACCTAGCCTGATTCTCAGACGTCCAAGGTCGTTCGCGGTCCCTTTCGCTCCTCTCCCTGTCGACCGCGGACGACCTCGGACGCCTGAGAATCGATGCTAAGTTCTCGTCTTCATTTGCCAGCTTCTGGGCAAGTTCATGATATAAAGTAGGTTAAGAAAATATCTGACAGTTCGCGATAATAATGTCTCATCACGTTTACATGAAAGGTGTGAAGAGGCTGTTTAGGGGGTGGGGCTAAGGTGAAGGGTAATAGGAGAGCATTAACTGCCAAAACAAGGCGTTTGCATACCATTTTTGTTTTTCTTTAAGTGCTCTGGAAGCATTCAATGCTCTTCAGAAAGGGCACCAAGGGATGTCAATTTTATTTTTGTCCCCACCTGAACTGGTTACCTCACCCACCTGAGGTCACCCACCCCCGTGTAAACGGGCCCTAAGATATATTATATTTTCAGAGAAGGAAGTACCATTGCTGTTGTTCGATTACGATTTGAAAGAAACATCAGCGACCCCTTGAAGCCTTTGGAAGATGCTATCAAAGATGGCATATTGGGGCGGAATAGAGTTGATACACAGCTCCTTAATACAAGTATGTCAAGCTCCAAGTCAATCCAGTAGTTACCATTAGTTTACTTTCAACAAAGCTGACAAACAAACAAACGTGATAGGGATACTAAAGGGGAACTTACAACCTGACTCATAATATAAATTCCACCTCAAATTGCACGGAAATACCAATCTATCAAGTGTAATTTAATATCCAGTTCACAAAGAGTTATCAAAATATCATTTATTATTTTTTTTATCAAACCTTTCATAAAAAAACGCCCGCCTCGGTCAGTCTGTTAACGAATTCGCTGAGAAAGCAAACTCCAAATCAAATTGAAGAAAATGTCAAGTGACAGTGCAAAGTGCACACTGAAAATCAGTTAACCGTTTACAACCTGAAGTTGGCGATTCTAGCTAAAAGGAAAAATCCGTTTTAAATGTTTTGGATAGATTACACTTCAAGTTATATCTTTTAGTTTGACACCTTTGCAAACTAATAGTATATACATTTCAAAGTGCTATGAGAGGAAAAAAAGTGACGGTGTATTTTGTTCAAGAAAAAAAGCGAACAGGTTTCCCTACCTCTTTGGCAAAAAAACTTGGATATTTCTTTTCACTTCATGTATAAGATTGGTCTATTTTAGACAGTATGAACTCCTCAGAGTTGGTACACTAAAATAATAATAATACGATGACGATGACGATTACGGTAATGATGATAAAGATTTTACGTGTAATTTGAACGTTACATTATATCTGACTGAATTTATGTGAACATGGCTTCAATGAGTGTCTACAGGTCCTCTGCTAAGTACCAAGAATTTCACCCCGCCTACCAGGGACACTGGGTTACTGCCTGCGCCTCCCATCCCCCCTGGAGACGCAGCAGACGCCTGATTCAGCTGGCTCGGGCAAACTAAACACAAGATGCCAGTCAAAGCCTCTAGTAAACACTGCTCTTTACAAGGGAATGTGTCAAAATAGCCCCCTCCCTACCCCTCTAGTTTTGCCCCCAAACCTGAGCCACCCATCCACCTTTAGGGCAGTCCCTGGGTCCACCCGTGCCGTCAAAGACGCCAAGCAATCTACCGTTTTGGAGACCACAGTGGCCCAGAGCCGGGCTGCGCCCGGAACCAAACGAAAACCTAGTGGCCACGTTTTAAGGAACTCAGATAGATATATCTAGCCTATTTTTTGAGAATCAACCTAACGAAATTTGCAGTCATTGAGTAAAAAGGCTTCAAAAGGCAGTTTTTTTGGGCCTTATAAGCTCAAAAGTCACACTAACGAAGGAAAAGGAAAGGAGAAAAAGCAAGAGCGAGGAGGAAGAAAGGAGGAGAAGAGAAAAAATAATCACGGTTACGCTCTTAGTTTTTATAATTGCTACTTTGAAAAAACTGTTGGACGCAAAAGGTCCATTTCACGGTAACGTTTTAAAAAATCCGGCTAGGATATTCTGGGAATTAAGCAGCTTTCTTTGATGACAAATGTCCTGAAAAGACGTCGTTTTCCACTTGAAAATAGCACATTTTGAAAGATTACTAGAATTCTTTGCAAACAATGTTGGCCAGAAATCCTGTGTTTTCGAAGAAGGAGGCCACCTCCGGACCCAGTTTCGCCTCATTTCTGCTCTCCCGTCACCATTCAATGACATCTTCTGGCCGCACCAGCTGGAAACTCTAGGCCACACAGCATAACTTGACTTAAATAAAGTAAATATTGTAAAAAATCTCAGCTCTTACCCATTAGCCTCTTAAGGTGACTCTACTCTTGGTTCCTGGCTAGTAAAGAAATATTGAATTCATCTCCATCAAAAAGATATTCTCAACCTGGCCATCTCTAGCTGCTTTAAGCCGGCTCTACTCGACAGAGGCAGCTTAAGACTTAAGCTAGCCCTAAGCAGAGCATTCAAGGCCACGTCACCCCCCAGACCTGACACGGCCTCGCAGCCGAGCACGTGGGTGGGGGAATCCTTTCACTGGCCAATCGGCCTGAAACATTTAAAGAATTTGGCATGACAAACTGACGGCTGACAGATGATCAATGAACTGAGTCTCCACAGAGACTAACGGATCATACCACGCTTTTCCAACACCCTCCCCTTCTAGGGGTTGACATGGAGGCCCCTTCCCACCCCATGGCAAGGTAGCTCAGGGACTGAGCTTGACGATGAGACCAACCAAGACAGCAACAGTGAAAATTCTATCCGCAGTCACCAGAAAATAATGGCAATTTCAACGTTACATCATCTTTATTTCATTTCTTATCTGCATTTCCTGCTCAGGTTCTTTCACTGTCAGAGAAGTTTCTATCAGCCGGGTGTAAAAACCGTCAATTTCGCGCAATACTGACTGCGTTTGTTTTTACCATCCATTATCCTTCTTTTCGAAGATTGAAGTGTTATTTTAGTGGAATAAAAAACCGGCCACACCTGCCAACGGCAAGGATAATCATTTGTTTTAACTTGTTAAGTTTGCCTCAAAAATATAAAACTCGATCATCGAGAGAACTTTCCCTAGAAATGGAACGAAATGCTGAAAAAGATAAAGTTTGATGAGAAACGGCAGCGAAGGAGACAACATGAGAAAGAACGGATGCCGGGCCCCACTAACATTTACTTTTCTTACATTGGCTATAGAACACAAATTTGTAAACGAACAAAAAAAAATGGAGAGGATTATTCCTTACTAGCTCTTAGGCAAAATTAAAATCAGATCCAGAAGCACACATGACAATTGCATGTACTATCTCAACACAGTGCAGTTATATGGAATTAAGATTTTTAAATGTCAGACTGATGACTCTCTTGTATATATTTCCCTAAGTGTTGTGCGAGTAACAAGGGACGTGTGATTAAGTAGTAGGCCTGGGTCTGATGGGTTTTAGACTGTTCACAGTCCCCTATCTTTTTCGTGAGATCGCCGAGATATAGCGCGTGTGATCTTACCGTTAATGGCGGCCATCTTGATTTTCAAATGTAACAAGGGGGCGGGCGTCGGGATTACCCTATTAAGTAGTTTTGACACTCATGCAAGATGGCAGCCCGTAACGGAAAGCGCTCGATTTCGACGATCTTACGGAAAAACTAGCACTGTGAACAGCCTAGATGGGTCTACCTGTGGAAAATGATTGGTATTGGCTAAATCTTCGGCAAAGCGGAAGGAATTAATTAAAATTTGGTAAACATAAAGAACTCAGGGTCATTAACATTTTAAAGTACAAATATTGTGTTGGTAAGTCACGTGCTATGTCAAGTGACCATTTTTCTTAAAATCCTAAATAATTGACAAATTGGTGACGGGTTTAAGAAAAGAAATCATGCAATTTCATATGAAATATTTAACACTTCACGTCTGGAATGACTGTCCATCTCACTTCAATAAAAAATTATGACAGGAAACATCATTTTAAATGCCAAAATCTAAGCTTAAATAATTATTTGTAAAAAAATAAAGTATGTTTATCTTTTATCACAAACGCCAATAATTTATCCAAAGAGAGCAAATTCGCCACCAATTTGCCAATTTATAACAGGGCTTATAACAGGATGCATTTTTTGTTTAGAGCTAGCAGCTGGGCCTTATAAATGAGGGAGCTTATAGGTAGGGGCTTAAAAATAGGAAGTTTACGGTAGATTTAAGGGTTGGGGCTCGAGTTAAGGACCTTTAGCGGTAGTCACGCCCGAAAGCCCTGCAAATAAAATCCTGTGCTAAGAAGACTGACGTTTGTGTTTATTACAATAGGTTTATTGTATTGAAACCAAATTTTAATTCAGTTTTACTTTCTCGTATTTTTTTCAGCAATACATCCTCCTCCGCCTTCGACAACGAGTAAGTAAGCTTCACAAATTAACAATCATTCGAAAAGGAAAACAATGCTGCAGTTTACGGTAAATTTATGAGGGTTGGGGCTCGCGTTAAGTACCTTATCATAGGTGACGAATTACTCCGTAATTTTGGCGCGAAATTTCAGCGTTAATTTGTGATTTCACATGTGAAATTACAAAATTGACATGGCAACCTTCCGTACGTCTCAGTGTCAAGATGGCGACGGAGTTTTTAAATGCCGTGAATGAAGATGTTAGGGCACAAAAAGACGCCTTAGAAAACCTGAATACACAAAAGAGAGCATTAAGAAGGATTCTAACGGGTATTTTGTTAGAAAATTTTGAAAATTCTGAACTTAAGCCAAATTTAAGGTCTAAACATTTGAGAGAATGGAGTTCTCGATCGATACGATCCAGGCTAAACATGTCAAAAATTCACGATTGCTAACGTAGTTCGTCACCCATGATATTAATAGGTAATCAAATTGTACACTCGTGAAATTAAGGAAATTGTTCCCTAATTTCACTCGTCACCATTTGATTACACATGCTTAGCCGTAGTCACGCACGAAAGCCCTGCGAATAAAATCCTGTGCTGATAACACTGACGTTTGTGTTTATTACTATAGGTTTATTGTTTTGAAACCAAATTTTAATTCAGTTTTACTTTCTCGTATTTTTTCAGCAATGCATCCTCCTCTGCTTTCAACAATGAGTAAGTAAACTTCACAAATTATCAATCAAGCGAAAAGGAAAATAATGCTGTAGCTTACGGTAGACTTAAGGTCATTTAAGGGTTGGGGCTCGCGTTAAGGACCTTTAGCGGTAGTCACGCCCGAAAGCCCTGCGGATAAAACCCTGTGCTGATAACACTGACGTTTGTGTTTATTACAATAGGTTTATTGTTTTGAAACCAACTTTCAATTCAGTTTTACTTTCTCGTATTTTTTCAGCAATGCATCCTCCTCGGCCTTCAACAACGAGTAAGTAATTTACACAAATTATCAATCAAGCGAAAAGGACAACAATGCCCAGTGTTTTAGAGCACTGATGTCATATTATCCCGGGGGGCGCCGGGTACTTCCTTATAAGAGGCTAACTGGGATATGCCGTTGGATGGGGTCGCATTTTCACGACTAGACTGCGAGCAGTCTCTCTTTTTCTTCAGATTTAGCAAGGGGATTGCACGCGCGCGAGCGTTGAGCGGCGAAGCCGCGAGACGCGAGAAACGAGGGCGTTCTGCTCGACGGACCAAGGAAAAAAAGAGACTGCTCGTAGTCTATTTCACGACTGGACTGACTATAACGGAGTCGCATTTTCAATACAGTTAGTAAAATGAGGTCGCACATTTTCGGATTTTTGGGAGTAAGAAAGTTCTTCATATGTACGGTTAGCAAACATACCAGAATGTTTGTACTGTAGATGAAAAGTAAAGTGTTCTTCATTCAATCTAAAAAATGGGTAAATTCGTAAAATTAGAAAGTGACTAAGTTGGAATCGCGAAAATTACATATTTTCCCAAAAGTGACTAAGATAGGGTCTATAATTGGCCACAGAATAGACTATAATGGAGTAGGGGCTCTGAGAGGCCAGCTGCACATACCCAGCAAAAATTAAACTCCCCTCCCCCCTCCCCGGGCATATTATCTCCCTTAGGCATTTTTAGCAAAAGTTGGGGCGAAGGCAGCAAAAAATGTCGCCGATGTAAAGGACCATCTGTTGCTTAGGCTAACAATGTTGCGTTAACGATCAACTGTTACGTCAACCGAATGTAATACGTTAATGTTCGTCACTGCGATTTAACTACTTATAGCCTAAGAGAGAATGAATGCATGCTCGCCATTCCACAAACCTGCACTGAGTTTTATAAAAGAGCCTTTGTAATATATAGCGGAAGTGTGTTGCGGAACAGCTTGCCTCTGGAGGTTCGGCAATTAACATCCCTTAATGTTTTTAAACCAACATTAAAAAATCTTCATTTCGATTGCGAAATTACTTAAATTAGCGATACGCAATTTTTACACACGTCCTCCTTGTATAGTAGGTTTTTTCTTATCATCTTTCTTGTTTAATTGCGTTCTCGTACCTCGAACGCAACCCCTAATTTGTGTTGGGTGTTCTGTGCATTATTGGGTGTCCTGTGCAATTAATAAGGGAGGTTTTTTGAGATTGCCTTTTCGTCATCGTCGTCGACACACATTTGCCTCGCTTTGAGGCGCTTGCTTAAGTTTTGCCTCACTTTGACGCGCTAACTCATGTGGTGATTCTTGTTTCCTCGGCGTTCAGCTTTCAAAGGTTTGCTGAGGTCTGATATTCTGTCTTCGTAAAGCGTTTATCTTTTAAAAAGTTTGCTGAATCTTCGTAAAGCGTACATCGATCTGTGTTTGCTGAATCGTCCAAAGCGTTCATCTTTCAGAAGTTTGCTGTTAAATTTTACTTTGGTTTAAGCCTTCATATATTTTTCAGCATGGTTCGTCACTGTCTTTGGAAAATGTCTGCGACTCCTGGTGCATGCATCAAACCGGGTTTAGTTCGGTGGCCGTTGTGCCACAAAGTAAATTTACCGAGTTGTGTTGCTCGCCGGCTGTTGTATCACAAAGTAAATCCACCGAGTTGTGTAGCCGGCGGCCGTTGTGCCAGAAAGTAAATCTACCGAGATGACGTGATGTCATAATCACATTTATCTATATCGCAACTACCCTTCCGCCTCAACTGCTACCTGTATGCCTAACAAACATATCAAACGCACTCCCCTAAGCTCCGATTACTCCTAGTTTTTATCTTGGGTTCTAGTTTAGTTTGGTAGTTAGTTTTCTATACTTAAATGAAAATGTACCTAAAGGAAATACCGTGTATAAATAAAGTTGCCTTACCTTACCCCGAGGGTTCTGATGTCACATGACGTCATAGATCTGCCATTTTGAATTTTGATCCCACAGATACCCAGTTTCAGCAAAAATATAGCATTTCACTCTTCCAGAATATTTTTAGATATAAATAGTGCCTGTAGTCTCAGATTCGTGACGTTTTCCTTTTTATTACTCTGACTCATAGGACCCAGGTTTGCCTTTACTATTTCATGCTTCCCCTCTTACATGGTGGCTCACATAGCACGTGACAGTTTGCCCTCGGGAGCCGATGTTAGTCTTCTTCATCTTAACGATCCCAGCTGTGGTGTGAGTTATGTGACCAAGAAGAGTGTTATTATAAAGGCTCCACTGAAAGGCTGCGGAACAGTTCGGAGGTAAAAGTAAACTCTGAAATACGTATCATTAAAATGATCTGGTAATTAGTGAGCAGTAAGTCCTCGCGTCATTTCAGCGCTGTTAAATGTATCAGGTATCAAAATCAATATTATTTTGTTAGATATATTTTGGACCTCTTAAATGCTTCAAAAGTGCTGTCAGGAACCTGCTTGGCCAGGTTAACCCTTTTAAGGCTAGTCTGTTTTTACCAGTCTTTTGTGGTACGGATGGGCGAGCCTTAACCTTGACTGTAAAGTCTTAACCAGTAATGCCTTGTTAGCCTGGTCTTTCCATGCTTCTCTGGTAGGCTCAAGGCCTGATGCGTATATAAAAGCTTGGTTTCCACGGAGTTGTTGGTGAGCCTGGGGTCTATTTATTACAGCTTAATTTTAGATGGGTAATTATACGTGAAATTACTATTTTAGAATCTAAATTCAGTAGCCACACTTGCAAAATTACAGCTAAAGTTTTGTCGAAATGACTCTTAGTTCACAGTATCATCTGAAAAAGCTTGGTAAGCCTGGTTGGTTTTGCTAAATACCGTGAACGACGTATTCTTAAGTAGGAGGGAACGGACTGATGATATGATAGATGGACATGATAGTTAAAAAAACCTTGAAAACAAGTACAAAAGAACACTGAGGTTTTCGCCTTTCAGAAATCCAAGTTTATATTTTTCTAAACGTTTACTTGCTTTCATTGATACAATGTGCAGGTGACAAAGTGGCGGCTTTTCTCTAGTTGTTCCAGTTGAGAGAGGAATACAATTGTTGTTGTTGTTGTTGTTTTTTCTTTTCAACTCGGATTCCTGTTGATAACGATGGAGCTTTGAATTTTTCTCTTGCATGTTTGACCAGGAACATTGGGTACAAAATGTTCTTCCATAACAAGGTGGTGGTACCCTCTGGATATCGTGAAAAGAGGTCGTTATCCGTGTTTCCGTTCAAGTGTGTTTACAGCCGATTTGGCTTTCCGTAAGGAACTGTTTCAAGCTACTCTGTCCATAATCATAACTAAGGTAAGAAATGATGGATACACTGTGATTTGGCAATTATTAAACATGTTCGAACGGCATGGTTCTTTTTTCTGTGCTGGGTTTTCTCCTTGATGAAGAGCAACTAATTCATAGAGAACAAAGGAAATCAATTCCGTAAACAAGTTAACAAAAGATAATCCGTTTAATTACCATAGCTTTTAATTTCTTCAAGGACTGTTTCCTCAAAGACTTCTACGAAGCTACAGAGATTTTATCACCCTCTTGAAAAACAGCTTCAAATTTTTATTGGTGTTAAAAATAAGCAAAAGATGCATTGGTAAATCAAAATGGCCGCCGTTTTTATAAGAGCTTAAAATAAGAGCTTAAACCGCGCAAAACCGCGCGAAATCTAAAACGCTCCACTCTGTTATCCCTGCTTTCGGGGGAAGGGGCTCTGTCACTAGCCCTTGTGGTCGGTTGGATATCTAAGTCCTTCCTTGCGATGATAGAGTTTTGTACTTTTCTTTGCGGTTATAGTATTAAGCCCTCTCCTGATTTATTATCGAAAGGATTTTAATTCAGAGGTGAAAATGACCTTCAAGGTACACGTTATACACAATCTTCGATAATTTTCAAATCTGTTTTCCTTTTTTTTTTCGTAGGTGCATGTTTTGACGGTACGATAACCATCAGCAGTTAATAAAGTAATTTAAGAGGCAAATTTTAGCAATACTTATGTCTAAAGAGAGCTGTTCCATTTCTAAACTGCAATAATTATAATTTTGAAAGATGTTAGAAATAGCTGAAGCAATAAACACATCATTTTCATAAGATTTTTGCTTAAACTCAGCGTATAGTGAAACAACTAGACTGCTGATACTTGCTGAGAGCTGGGCAAGGAGGTCTTTCAGGGAATACCGAAAGGACTGCGTGATAAAACACGAATAGGCTGCCAACCCTTGAGTGGCAACAAGCAAATAAACTGGAGATAAAGGTCCAAGGTAAAAAGGAAACCTAAGGCGCAGAGAAGACGTGAGACCCCCCCCCCCCCCCCCCCGCCCCAAGGGATGGCAGCCCGAGCGTCAGTAATCCGACTAGGGCATTAGACACCCTTTCAGGTTACCATGGAAGCACAGGAAGAAAAACATATGAAATGACTGCGGAAAAGGCGAGGAACGAATAGCACACATAAACTAAAAGAGTAGAAAAACAACTAGAAACACAAGGGAGCAAATACACTGGGATAAGGGAGTAAACCCGCAGAACTGGAGGCCGCGTGGCGAAACACGCGTACCAAATTACAGAAAAATGCAAAGGAAAACATTATCATTCAAAATCTACAAGGGATGAGGAAATAACATCACTGTAAACAGTGTAAAATAAAACACGCCGAACAGATTGACCAAATAAGGCACAAATGCAACAAAAGTGGTGAACCAACTTTACGGGAATCGAAGGAAGATTAATTAAATTAGTGAGGGAAAGAACGCAGAACACAAACTTAAAACTGAATAATACAAAGCAAAAAATAAAGCGTGCAATTTCGAAGGGAGCCGGGGAAAAATCACTGCACAAACAGGAGCTTGTTGGGCAAAGCAGGCATAACAAAAGCAAACTGAATAAAACAAAGAAAACCAAAAGGGTGTAAACTTGAGGGGAGCCGAAGAGAGAAGGACGGCACAAGCCCGATGGTGATGAGGCAAAACACGCGAAGCAAAAAATTACTGAATAAAGCAAAATAAAAACAAGCATGCAACAAACTTGACGGGAGCCGAGGGAGTAGCACTGCACAAACCCGGTGTTTGTGAGGCAAAACACGCAAAACAAATTTCTGACTAAAGCGTACTCAGGCCACTTAAGGTGGCTCGACTGGATTTTTGGGGGTTGATAACTCCTAAGTTTAAGCATTAACTACGTCGGCATGAGTAAAGATATTGGAAAAAGGTTACCACAACTGTATTATATAAAGATGAAAATTTCTTATGATCTGGATTTTATTCCCGTCGTAGTCGCCATGGCAACATAATGACCCCATTACGTTTTCCATTTATCTTTGTGTTTCTCTGTTCCAGGAGTTTTTTGAAAAAATCGCGTAAGGGAGTATGTACCTGCTATAATTACCTCCATTATGGCAAAGTTTGAACAAATTCTATGAGAACGTTTTCGAAATATTTTGAAATGTAGTTTTAAGAATAATAAAAACGGTGAAATAGCATGCTTGCCACACAATTCGCTAATTTTTTAAAGAAAATGATAAGCTTTGGGAACGAGGCTTCATCTCATAGTAGTTTGATTCCATTGAAAACTGCATACAAAAAAGAGGGGAATTGCTGTGGGCGATCGCGAGTAAGGAGAATTTTATTAACTTGCATTCAGCTGCTTTTGATACAGTTTTTGGACGTAATTTGGTCCATGCCTAAAAATTTCGCATTTTTCCAAAAACCGCTCGATAAATTTTTTTATAAATTCGACAATCCCGAGATCAGTCGTCAACAAATATTCCCTGCAGGTTTTAAGAACATTGAAAACAGGGAAGGCTTTTAAATAGGGCCTCAAATATAGCCAATTTTCCCACCAGATTTTGTGTTTACAAGTGAGCATCCTCATTATTCACTGGCATTGTTTTCAAGTTTCATATACACGTGCAGATTTAGCAAAAAGATAGAATTTGCATCAAAAAGGACCCTCGGTTAAATCTCCGGGATATGCTAATTACCTGATAAAGAGATTAGTGATACATTATAACATCAGAGCAACTCTTTGTGAGAGTTTCTGTGATGTCATAACCCGGGTAAGATAATTAAGTATTCCATTCTACATGATGCGCCGTGACGTTCACCGTTTCTGCTCTCACTGCTATCTGTGACGACAAGCCAGTTATTAGCATATTCCGGATATTTCTTCGGAAAGTAATCGAGAGTTCTTTTTGATGCAAATTTATATCTTTGCTAGTTGTGCGCGTACATATGAAACTTGAAAACAATGCCAGTGAATAATGAGGACGCTCACTTGTAAACACAAAATCTGGGGGGGGGGGGGGGGGGGAAATTGGTTATATTTGAGGCCCTATTTAAAAGCCTTCCCTGTTTTCAATGTTCTTAAAACCTGCAGGGAATATTTGTTGACGACTGATCTCGGGATTGTCGAATTTATAAAAAAATTTATCGAGCGGTTTTTGGAAAAATGCGAAACTTTTAGGCATGGACCAAATTACGTCCAAAAACTGTATCAAAAGCAGCTGAATGCAAGTTAATAAAATTCTTCTTACTCGCGATCGCCCACAGCAATTCCCTTCTTTTTTTTGTATGCAGTTTTCAATGGAACCAAACCACTATGAGATGAAGCCACGTTCCCAAAGCTTATCATTTTCTTGAAATATTAGCGAATTGTGTGGCTAGCATGCTATTTCACTGTTTTTATGATTCTTAAAACTGCATTTCAAAATATTTCGAAAACGCTCTCATAGTACTTGTTCAAACTTTGCCATAATGGAGGCAATTATGGCAGGTACATACTCCCTTAAGCGATTTCTTCAAAAAACGCCTGGTACAGAGAAACACAAAGATAAATGAAAAACGTAATGGCGTCATTACGTTGCCATGGCGACTCCGATTGCAATAAAACCCAGATCGTAAGAAATTTTCATCGTTGTATAATACAGTTGTGGTAAGCTTTTTTCCATATCGTTACTCATGCCGACGTAGTTAATGCTCAAACTTGGGAGGTATCAACCCCAAAAAATCCAGTCGAGCCACTTTAAGGCATGACTACCTAATTAAATATGCATATTTTAGTACATGCTATTTAGAACGGTTTGCTTCCATCAGTGCTCCTGAAAAGTGAACTACGAATGTGTCTCAAGGAAAAAAATACGTGGAACGTGATTTCAAATAACAGGTGACATTAAATCGTCAATGACGTGACAAAACACGTTTTCCTAAACGGGGAAGGGTTGCAAACCTTAATGTTAGGAATTGTCACTACCAAAATGTTACATAAACAGTGTAAATCGTAAATTCGCCTTGTATGATTGGAAATGTTATTTATCCTATTAGCTATTTAACTAATTAATAAGTCACGTGACCCTTTTCCCTTTATTTACCTATTCCTATATAACGTAAACACACATACAAGGCGAATTTATAAGAACCTTTTCTAAAAGAACTTGTTGCTCTTTCATTATCCTTTCTCCATTTTAGAGTAAATATTTTGACCGTTAATTCTCAATTATCAGTCACATGACGAAAAATTGAGCTTCTAAAATGCACTCATATTGCTAAGGCCATTAAGCTTCATTTGTAGTTCAGTTTTCAGGATCCTTCATAGAACTAGCAAACCGTTCTAAATAGCATTCTATCAAAATATGCATATCTAATTAGATAGTCATGCCTTAAGTGGCCTGAGTAACAAAAGCGTGTAACTCCCTTTACGGGAGCCGAAGGAAAAGCACTGCACAAACCCGATGTTTGTGAGGCAAAGCACGCAAAACAAAAAATTACTGAATAAAGCAAAATACAACACAAGCGTGCAACAAACTTTATGGGAGCCGAAGGAATAGCACTGCACAAACGCGGTGTTTGTGAGGCAAAACACGCAAAACATAAATTACTAACAACTAAAGCGTGCAACAATTACGGGATGGCCGAGGAAAGAACACTGCACAAACTGCAGATAGCGAGGGAAAGTACGAATAACACCGCTACTGGATAATACAAAAGCAAAACATTAACGTGTAAAAACCTTAGGGGAGCCAAGGGAAGGGCAGTAAACAAACTGGGAGTATAGCGCCAGCAAAACACAGGCGAGGGAAAGTAAGTCATCGGCACTGTACTGGCAATTGGGCTGTTTGAAGTAGAGCTGGAGCTTGTGTAACATTGGCCAGGGTTGGACAGGTTCGTCAGCCTTCTTAATAAAACAAGAATCGGTTAACAGAGCGAATGGATTCTTACGCGAATTGGGCAGCAATGAGATGCGGAGCTTTTATTTATACTCGCGTTGCAAGGGACTAGCGCGAAAAGTCGCTAAGATATTAACCCTAATTCTATATGAGTTGACAGTTTATATTCAGCTCATTTGTGTTCGATCATCTAATCTATCCCATTCGTATTACTTGAGATATAATATTGATAAAGAAGATTGGGCAAGTTTGTCGTTGATATCAAAGCCACGGAGTTGCATTCGACGGTCTTCTGGGTCTGAAAAAGAGTACTGTTAAAAAGTCAAAGTCCTTGAATACTGACACCGAGGGGGCTATATATATTTAGTAAAATCCAACTAGTGGTCTATTATCAATGCTGCATTCTGATTGGTTGAACTACTACTAGGTTATATGTTATAGCCCACTATTAGCAAAAAGCGCCGGCTTTGAAAACCAAAACAATGGGGGCTAAATCGCGTTTTGCTAGCTTAAGTAGTTTTGCCTCGATATTTTTGACCAACTAGTTGGATTTTACTAAAACAATTATTCCTCTCGCCCTCATGGCCGCTGAGTCAATAACCCATTCGGCCTTCGGCCTCATGGGCTATTGACTCAGAGTCCAGTCGGGCTCGAGGAATTATTGTTAAATATATAGCTATAGAAAGTGTCTGTGTTAAGCGGGTCATGTTATTTAAGTGAAAAATTCACTTTTGTTTTAAAAAGAGGACAATAGCATCGTCAAATTATACATCTATAACCTTCATAAAGCTTTCATTGCGAGGACTTAGGAACGAAAAGGGCGAAGGGTGAAGAGTAAAACGAGAAATAAACAGTTTTTAAAATGAACTTGGCATGCATAATGATATACAAATTGTAAGGGTTTGCTTTCCTCAGGGACAAAGCAAACTGTCCGTAATAAGAGGTCTCCGTAAAGCGGGATAGAGAGACAAACCCCGTTAATACGGACACTGAGGGGACCATAGAAAGTGTCCATATTAACGGGGTGTTCGTATTAAACGGCATTCTTTCCCAAGGGACAAAGAAAACTTTCCGTAATGGGCCACTTGCACGATGACGCCATTTTACTACTACTACCAGAGTCCTTTAGGGTTTAGCTTTCTTGTGCAACTTAGGGGTTTTGTCATTTAATCCCCGCTGGGATTACCAAATTTAAAGATGAAAGGAAAAACGTAAACGATTCTGGTCGTGGTAGTAAACTGACGCCATCGTGCAAATGACGTCATTTCTATTGGCACTGGGCTTGCTATCTCTGAAGCTATCACATAAGACAAACTAAACGTGCCGAATATCATGGCTTGTAAAAAGTAGGGCCAATATTAAAGGATAAAAGCACGTTTCGTAACTCTTTCCGATTTTTCCTTGGTTAAATTCTATTGTCTTAATTTCAGTCGAGAGGAATGACCATTAAAATAACGCGAATTCAAGTGTTTACGAACGCTTCTTTGCAGAATTAAACAGGATGCTGATTCTACCTGCAAATGTTCATTAAGAAATGTGTTTAGACGTTATAGGGGAAAGTTAATATCAATGATACCATTATCTTTCCGGTCAATGAAACCGATCCTCAGGTAACCGTTTTAACAGCAAATTAGCATGCCTGTACAGGCCTCACTGAACACATGCGAGATACAATATTCACAAGAGTAAAAAGTAAGGGAGTCAATATTTGCGAAGTTCGCGTCTGCTGAAAGAACGCGTCATGCGCACTGACATCGCGTGTGCGCCCGTTGGGTTTAATCGTTTTCTGTGAAAGGGTGCAGAGCGCTCCGCAGGAATAACGTGCTCTCTCGACCCAGTGTTGCAGCGGTAATTCGTTTGGAACCTATTTGGCGCTCTAATCGAAGTGTTATTTTGTGTATATCGCTGCCACGTCTAAAGAACAACTATGGCGAAGCTGATACCTATGGTGGTGGCTGTACTCGTGATGACCGTTGGTCGCTCAGGTAAGTGTGACTAGTACGTGTTAACACATTGTGGCGATTATAGAGTCTCCTCAGTTCTCTTGGCTTCTTTAGCTGTTTTCATTGCCTGGTCGTGCCCAATCTGACTGGTGTCAAATTTCCAAAAGATTTGTGCTTTAGACCTCGCAGATGACGTGAGAGCAGCGATTTTGTCGCCACACCTTTCATTAATTGTTTATAAGGTTCAAATGTTGTTTATACTATTTACTCGCGGCGTTGAGCATTCATATTTCCGCTTTGTTTTTTTGCTATATATATAAACGATAATCGACATAAACAACCTTCAATGTTCTCTACTAT
Organism: Porites cylindrica; assembly: GCA_964035525.1. Lineage (NCBI taxonomy): Eukaryota > Metazoa > Cnidaria > Anthozoa > Scleractinia > Poritidae > Porites > Porites cylindrica. Next base: position 26,943,222 of record OZ037783.1, read on the forward strand.
AGCCTGAAACCTGAAACCAAAAATTTTCCCCGAACGATTAATGAGCACGCTCATCGCGCAATTTAGACTACGAATACAGTCTTTTCTCCTAACTCCTCGCCGCCAGGGACGTCTTGCCAGGAGGAACGTTTGCGACTCAGTGAAAGAAATTCCATACTGACGATGTAAATCAATGTTTACTTAACAAATCCGGTAGTCATGGAGTTCCAAATGTAAATTTGTTTGATTTTATGTTTCTCCTGGTCGATTATGGTAAAGTTTTGTGATCTTTTGCGAACGAGCTCCAGCAAAACTCAAGTGCTTCTTCTAAAGAAGAATATATTCTAGGAATATTGACTGTTTTTGAAGTAGATTCATCACGTTTAAATTTGACCTTTGTGGCCTTTTGTTTTTTTTAATTCGTAAACAATATCGGTAAAATAATATAACCACTAGGTCAACCAATCATAGCTCCCGACCAGATTCCGGATAGGTCTTACGTCATCACCGAGTATTGATTTTCTGTCGCTGAGTCGTAGACGTTCCTCCTGGAGAAACGTTCTTAGCGGCGAGGAGCAAGGAGAAACGGCTGTATTCGCAGGTTACACGAAATTGAGTGCTGGGGTTTAACAGGAGCTCGGAGGACGCTTTTCTAAAGTCGACCTTTGCGCCTAACGAGCGAACGTTCAATTACAGCAATTAAAATTGTAAACATCAATTTACCAGGAAGCTGGCTTTGTATTGTTAGGGAATGTACATTCTGTACAGCGGTGCGCAGTTGATAATTAATTATTTTTGCCCTTCTTTCCACTGTGTTTTGATAACTGTTGAGACATTCAGAGAAAAACGAATTTTGATCCATTTAACACAGGGGCGAACAGGTAATTACCACACGCAGTCTTGTCCTTAAATCCTTTTTCGTCTAGTTTCTGAAAACCGCGCTAGACAAGTTAAAAAGATCTAAAGATATACGCGCATCTTGCGAGAAAAGACTAAAAATTGACGATTTAATAGACAAAAACAATCATTACATGTCACTTCCCTTTCGAAGTTAAGCTAAGAATTGCTAGGAATTCCTAGGATTTTCTAAGACCATAAATAAATTCTTAGGATTTCGGTTCCGGCCTAGGAATGAAAGTGTCGGAAAATTTATTTTGTCCAATCATATCACACTGTTATATTTAAGACATTAAAGTTACAGAAAGTGCATAATTTATTTTAACAGGAAATTAGGAAAAGAGGGAAGAGAGGAAGTGCTTCTTACAACACGTTTAACACTTTATACAATATGTGTTGTTGGCTTCTTTTATCACGTACTTTGTCATATTCCTTTCGCTTCGTAGAAAGATGCGCTGAAAAAAATTTATTGATGGAGCTGTCACCACTAATAAGTAGAAGGATTAAGTTTCCGAAGATGAGTGCTTTTATTTCTTTCGAAAAAAGCAATGTCCATTGAAGCTTATCGCGATGGAAACAACTGAAGCATGACAAGCACGCTCTGGTTGTTTTTCACTCTATTACTGAGAACAAGAGTGACACATTCAGGCAAACTATTCGTTTCAGCTACATGTGCGCAAAATTGTCTCTTTTGGGAGAAGTGGTCTACCTGCCTGCCTACCTGTACCTCACCCCAAGGGCATATTAAATCAAAAGGTTGAGCATACCCATTACTTAATAGGACTGTTGTTGACAGTGACTGGCATTTCGACAACCTGTGCGTTAGTTATCTTTAGAGTCAAAGTCAGTTGTTTCCCGTCAGTTGATGGCACTTATCTCTGCTTATTGACTTCAGCGTCAGTTCGCCATGTTCTTGGTCTCCTGTCAGTTAAGCCGTGATGTGATTGGCTATGAAGACTCGTAATGTCATTGGTGCGTTTCCATCGGTCCATTGTTACAGTTAAACAGTCGTTTATTGTTAGTCAAATTAATCAGTGAAAGGTTCCGGCAATTCTGCTTTTTTACAAAAAGATCAACTCTGCTACTTGAAAAAAGCAGAAAAATTAACTATCTGCATTTATTTTTCATAGAACAACATGCAAAATTGTTACCTTTTTTGTTAATGCTAGTCGATGAGGTAAAAAGTTAAAAAAAGGTACCTTTTTAGAAAAAAAAGGCGGGTATTTTAAGCTTTCGGGTGAAAATATTTTAACGTCAATATTGTCCGCTTTTCATCCATTTCTCACTTTACCAAACAAAACTTTAAAGCGCGAAAAAGGCACCTTTTTTTCAGTTTGAAGCGATCTCTTCAAAAGCGCGAAAAAGGTACCTTTTTTGCGGTTACGAAACGTTCCTATCAAAAGAGCAAAAAAGGTACCTTTTTTGCAGTTGGAAGCGATGTTCTCATAAGTACGAAAAAGGTAACTTTAAAAATAAATGACGTTTCAATTAAAATCCTACTGATTGACAGATGTCAAGGAACCGTTGGCGCCCCTAACGAACGATATTTTAGGGGACTCTATGTCCCGTTTCTACAATCGAATTTCGCAGTCCCGAATCTAATTAAAACGAGCAAAACCCATCCTAGACTGCCCTAGAAACACCTGTATGGGAGGCTATTCCTCAGTGGCCCCGGCTATTTAACATAGATGGCTCGGACGCGCAATATTATAATTATCGCGTCCTGCATTATTGGCAAATTTTCCGAGCTACGTGCGTGGACGAGGGTCTACAATGGGGAATCATCGGACTCAAAAAAAATAGCTGGCTCCTTTTAGCCGATCAAAATTGAGAAACTAGACTGAAGAGATCCGGAAATACTGGCTACCATCCAAATGGATGAAATAGCTACTGGTTCTTTCAAACTAGATGCATGTGGAGGACCTAAGCAAGCCGGCCCATTTTTAAGCCTGGAGCGACGACTTAAAAAAAGTCCTATACGAAAAGTCGAACCATTTTAATCTGCGAAAAAAAAATATATCAGATTCTACGTCGATCTACGACAAACAGCAGAAAAGTGTTTTTTTTCTTTTAAGTCTAAACTGAGAGGGTTATCATAATAACTGTTTTGTTTCGTTGGTGCCTTAAGTCTAAACTGTTGTCTAACCCTGTTTTCAATGGTGTTTTAAGCCTGTTTTTAATGATGTTTTAATCTCCTTTTAAAGGTGTTTTAACCTGTTTTTAATAGTGTTTTCACCTGTTTTGAACGGTGGTTTAACCTGCTTTAAATGGTGTTTTATATTAACCTGTTTTTAAAGGTGTTTTAATCTGCTTTAAATGGTGTTTGAACCTGTTTCGAATGGTGTTTCAACCTGTCTTTAAATGGTGTTTGAGCCTGTTTTCAATGGTGTTTTAGCCTGTCTTTAATGATGTTTTAATCTGTTTTTGAAGGTGTTTTAACCTGCTTTTAATGGTGTTTTAATCTGTTTTTAAAGGTGTTTTAACCTGTTTTTTAAGGTAATTTAACCTGTTTTTAAAGGTGTTTTAACCTGCTTTTAATGGTGTTTTAACCTGCTTTTAATGGTGTTTTAACCTGTTTTTAAAGGTGTTTTAACCTGTTTTTAATGGTGTTTTAACCTGCTTTTTATGGTGTCGTAACCTGTTTTTAAAGGTGTTTTAACCTGTTTTTAATGGTGTTTTAGCCTGTTTTTAATGGTATTTTAACCTGTTTTTAATTACAAATAAAATAAAAATTTAAGCATTTTCTTTGTAACAAAAATTGAAAATAAAAGCAAGTTTTCACAAAAATCACTAGCCCGATGGCAAAATCCACTAGCCCTGGCCTATCAGACACTAATTTCTTTGCATGCTGACGATCATTCAATGAAACAACAGCTACAGATCTGGAAACAGATAGGCGAAATTAACAAAAACTAGAATAGACTTCACTGGTATAACTGAAATAAATATGACTGCTGGAAAGACATAATTATATTTGTTTGTTCTTCATGAAGTTTGATTTAATATTGCTTAAAGGTAATTTCTTCTCTAAGGCAAAGTTTCATAATAACAAGTACTGTACATGTAATTGGCAAAACTAAGCGAAATATAATAACATGCCTTCGAGCTGCCTTATCCAACAATCATTAGGTAACTTGCACTGTTGCTGGGACAGGCAATTTTCCTCCACCATTAATTCAGGAATGAGGGTTAGGGTAAAAAATATATAATCTACACTGTATTAATTGACAGCATCTGAGTTCTTGTACATCACAGTCTGTTTTTGTTGGTAATTTCATGCATGATACTGTCCTACTTCGACAAGAAATCTGTATAACTGTTTGACAAATAATGCATTTTAATCAAACAGTGCAACTCTGTTAATACAGACACTGATGAGACCATAAAAAAAAAATGTAAAAAGTACTGCTAGAGAAATAATACAGGACACTAGCATCATTAAACTTAACAATCTGTGAACATTGACATGCTGTTTCAATTAAGTGATAGTATTATTTTTTTCAATTTGAAAAAAGCACATGAACACTTTAGGTCTTATTACAGCAAACAGTTGATAAGAAAGAGACCGTATTAGTAAGATTGACCAAGATTATAGTTGTGACCGAATCTGTTAACTGAAAAAAGGTTTTTGTATTCCTTAAGTTGTTATTACTAGCAAAAATGTCCTAATAACTATTAGTCTATGGGTGTCTGTATAAAATTGTTTGAATTTAGAGAAAAAAGTGAGGATTCACTCTCATACAGATGTTAAGATCCTAAGAAAACGTTTTCTTAGGACTTGATAAATTACTGTTCTTTAGTGAATAAGGATTATGAACAAGGCAAACAAAATCGATGCTAGATACAGTGTAACACAGGCTATACAAAGAAACTGGCAGAGATATCTGCGTAGCTTAAATAAACAACAGTTCTTTGGGATTGTCAAAAAAGGACATTACTTGTCTATTTTCAGGGAGTTAAGTACAACAATGGTGCAACAAAATGCTTGGGTGATATTGCTTTTCAATGGAAAAGTTGGAGACGTGAATATATATTCAGTGGTTTTGGTTACAAATAGTTACGGTGAGTCCTGGGACTCATCTTGTGAAAAATATTGAGTCCCAGTCCAGAAACATTAAGTCCCAGATAAAACAAATATACAAGTCTGTAATTGAAAATGCTTGGGCCATTGTGTAACCAGGGCGGAGATTTTCAAAGCTGGGTTACGATAACCCAGGGTTAGTGCGAGATTTGAATTCAGATTTGAAAGCTTCAAAAGCATTTCACTTTTAATTCTTTTTGTGTACAAGTTAATGATTGGAAGCTCTAAAAATAAGAGAGAAAATTATCCGAGAAAATGCTTTAGAACACCAGAAAAAGAAACCCGGGTTAAATTTAACCCCGGGTTAAGTGCTAATCGGCCTTCGAACAACTGGGCCCAGACAGTTAATCTGACTTATTAAAAACTGAATCATTGGATAATGCATTTCCAGCATTTTCATTGGCTTAGCCGTTATGGTATATGAGCTATTATACCATGCTCTCCATATATGGTCGGTGTACGCGTCAGTTTAAAATTGGAAGCTAGCTGAGATTTTTTTTCGCGAAGGATAGAACGGCACCCAAAGCAAATTGTTTTAATTCATTTCTTAGAATATACTAGAAATGCAATTTCATCGAAAGAAAAAAGACAAAAACAAACAAAAAGCCACAAGAGCTTGTCTGAAAGTTTGTCGAAAAACACATGAAAACACATGGAACTAAAATACCTTGACCAGCTACGAAAGAAGACAAGTGTTGTTTCTTCATGATCGCGAAGCCATTCGCCGATCGAGTCACTCGCCGATAGATAACTGCGGCTTGTTTATCTGACATCAAGAATATAAATCACAAGTAACCAGCTACAAATACCGGCTATGCAGCCATTCACTAGAGCACCGAGGCGGCAGTATAGCTTCTTTTCTCGTTCAGCAAAACCAGCTTGTGGCTTCAAACAACTTCATGACAAGCGACCGAGGTAATAGTTTTTCTCCGTTGTTCTTACTTTTATAACTGCACTGAAAATCCAAATTCACAGTAATTTCGACGGCTGTCACTTAAAAATTATTTTCCTTCACATTATCTGCCAGGTTTTTTAGCTGTTCTGCTGTGTAAAATCCTAGAATCCCGATGAGTTTTTAAAAACTAATCTTCATCGCTACAATGTTTTGATTTTTCATTCATGCAGTCCAGGCGAGTCCGTTCGCGCGTTGACAGTTTTGATAGACGTGTGACATGTGAATAGCGGCAGTCCCTTGTCTTTTCCGGTTTGTTCTAGTCGGGGAGATTCAACGAGATTTTGTGGGCGTTTTTAATAAAACAATTATTCCACTCGCGCTTGTTGGATATGAGATGATTATAGCCAACTCGGCGCTACGCGCCTCGTTGGCTAACTATCATCTCATATCCAACGCGCCCTCGTGGAATAATTGTTAATTATTAGGTTGACAGACTCCAAAACTCTGTATTACTGCAGTACAAAAAGCAAATCAGAGCAAAGCGATGCCTTCTCAGAGCAAATCTATGCCTTTCTATTCTACAATTCATTTCAACATAAGAAGCCTTTCTGCTAACCATGATGGTTTGACAATGCTGCTATCAGATCTACAGCATCAATTCGATGTTATTGGCCTTTCCGAAACAAAGATAAAACGTAACTGTGATATAACTAGCCAGTTTAGCTTTTTAGTTATTTTGGGTGTCCCACTACTGTATGTACTGTTATCTGTTTATTTATAATTATTTTCTTATAAATTCTTCTAGTTGTCTACGGTAGTAGAAAATAAACTGTTGTGCACTGAAATTAAAAGGCAGTCCTTCTAAAGGCTAAAGGAAATATGCATCCTTCAACAACAGCCATAATAACTGCCACAGAATACACATGTTCAGATTTTTTATGGATCTTTGCGTCCATTGGAATGCATGCCATCAATGTTATCATTTTGCATCTTTGGGGATTTTTATGCATCAGGGATACAGGATGCAGAGGTTAACAAAGTCACTGCATATTTTTTTGTATGGACAAGAGATTATCAGAAGATTTTGTTTTAAAATGTATTCAATGAAAATACTGGATGTCATTTATAGCTTGTGGTTGTCGCTCCTCCAGAAGCTACACTATATATAACTGATTAAGTAAAGGTTGGCTATTGAGCATTTGGGCATACCAAACAATGGAATGATTTCCCTGAGTGACCACCAAACAACAGCTTACATTGCTCAATTCCCAATGCCCAAAGCAACCTTTATTGAACCAGCTGTACACGTATGTAGTGTATGTATAAGGTACTGATTGTTTACCTTTAACAAACTAAGGGCCTGTTTACATGGAGTGGGGGACCCCGGTCTAGTGGGGTTGGTTTCTTTTGTTTTCACGCTCTGGGGAACACAAAACAAAAGAAACTTACCCCACTAAACCGGGGTCCCCCACTCCATGTAAACAGGGTCTAAATGTCAAAATATCATGTTTCTGAAACTTTTCAGGAATTCCCAAGCAGAAAAATAAGCATTTTAGGCTTAACTGAGTCAATATAATAAGTTAAATGTCTATAATATATAATTTCATTATTGAATTTTACTTGCCAAGTATACATACATTCATTCTCGCAAGATCTAACACAATAATATTTGATTCCTCTAAAATCATCATGAAGCTTGCAAGGCCTGAGCCAGAGCATTCACTATTGGTTTTGTGGTTGGTATTGCTATATGTGTGAGCGAAAGAGGACGGACACAAAGCTTAATTAACGTGACACATTTGGCGTGAGAACAAGAATGTAATCTGATCAATTAACTGTAAACGAAAAGAGTCATTTCGATACGAACTTAAGCAGTGAAACTGCAAAAATATTGCGATTACCTGATGTATAGTTATTGCACGTGAACAAGAAAAACAAATGTCGCGAAATATTGGTTGTACACCTCGACTGACTCAATTTGTATCTGGACGAGATGTATCGCCTGGTGTATCCAAATTACTTTGTATCAAAAACACATATCCAAAATGGCTCTTGGTAATAAATTAATAGACAGCGCTCTTCGAAAGGCCAGATATCCAACTGTCCTTTTCATAACACGTATGCCTAGACGTTCCAATAACAGATTATTCTAAAATAAGGAACAATCGTACTCACATTTATTCGCATCGCGAAGACTCAAACAGTACGTGTGTCCACCAGTTGAGCTTAGATATAAAAGCCACTCGCTGACAATTCGGAGACATTTTGATTCGTGATTAAAACAAAATCTGAGCGTCTGGACAGTCCACAGAGTTGAAAAATACTCTTTTTGCGCAGTAAAGAGCAACGCAACGCAAGTTGCAACCACAACAGCCGTCCGAATCAGTGAAAGATTCCGGCAATTGTACTTTTTAACAAAAAGTTCAATTCTGCTGGTTTTAACCAGCAGAAAAACTAAGTTTCTACATTCATTTTCCGTAGAACAAAATGCAAAATTGTTGCCTTTTTTGTCTATGCTTGTCGTTTAGGTTAAAAGTTATAAAAATGTACCTTTTTTGGAAAAAGAAGTCAAGTATTTTCAGCTTTAGAGTGAATGATACTTTGACGTCAATATTGTCCGCTCTTCATCCATTTCTCACTTTACCAAACGATGATTTAAAGCGCGAAGGAGGTTCCCGTACTTTTTTGTCGTTTTCAAGCGATCTCATTAAAGGCGCAAAAAGGTACCTTTCTTCCAGTTGGAAGCGATGTTCTCAAAAGCGCCAAAATGGTACCTTTTTTGCCGCTGGAAGTGATGTTGTTAAAAGTGCGAAAAAGGGACCTTTTTAAAAATATAAGATAGTGTTTTCAAGCTTTTGGGAAGCTATTTAAAATCCTACTGATTGACAGATGTCAGCCGTTAACACCTCTTGAGCTTCAATGAACGATACAAACCCTTTTTTTGTAAATTCCAGGTGATCTTGCTAACATTGAATTGGTCTACAAGGGGAACCAGCGGAGTAAAATTTTTTAGCTCGCTTCTTTTTAATTAGCTAAGATCAAAAGCGAGAAACTAAAAGAAATCCAAAAATACTGGCCATCAGCCAAATGGATAAAATGGCTCCTGAAAATGTAGCAACTTCTTGTAGTTTAAAGCTACAGTGTAAGAAGAGAAGCTCAGCAAGAGCAATTTTAAGAGTGGAGCAAATACTTTAACCTGAAAGAAGTCCTACATGTAAAGCAAAGGTGTTCATTTTTCTTTTCTTTTAAGTCTAAACTGAGCGGGTTCCGAGCGGGTCATTTTAATAACTGTCTTGTCTCGTAGGTGATGTTTTTCTCTCCCGAAAGGTTATTAGAGACTTCAGTCTTAGGGTTATTTTTGTTTTCTATAATATAAATTATATAAATAATTTAACTTCAGGTGCTTTTTGAGCGACAGGCCGAAGTAAAGCCATTAACAGTAAAAATGCCACGATACATGTACCTTTGGCACCCCCTAACTAAATAATAAAGTAAGCCTGGACAGCTTTTCTCTTCTTAGACTTTTGTACAGTATGCCAGCATTTTTTTCGAGAATTTTGGTTCAGTTGCCCGGAATTATTATCTTTTTTTTTCAGAGAAAATTTCAAATACAAAATAAACTCTGAAAATTAAAGTCATAATAATAATACAAAAATCAAATGCCACTGTTTAGACAGTTGTACGTGTCTTTCGGTGTATTAAGCCATTAGCATACATTCTGGTTGTTTTAACACTTATACATATCATCATCGCATCATCGCGCATTTTAGTGAATTTTTTTAGGGTGAGCATGTTATTCGAAAAAATGGAGCATTAAGGTAAAGCATTTTAGCGAGGAAACAACAAAAGCATTTTAAATGCACAACAGCGTGGCCCGGCTTCTCTTCAGGTTACTTATAACTGACACCTGTAATTCATTGATAACCACTGAACCAGTGACAATGCTTCCAGCTTCACTCCGACACTGATCAAGATGGCTCACACTCATGCCAAAATCAAGCAAGGGAAATTTATTTTAATACTGCGACCTGACACTGGCAATCTCAGCAATTGTTTTCAAACTTGGCCAACAAACAGGGAATATTTATCTCTTGACTAGTGGATTAGTAAATTCAGACAAAAAAGTTCATAAAATGACACCAAACGGTTGACATCTGTCAATCAGTAGGATTCTAAATGGCTTCCCATGGCTTGAAAACACTATTTTACATTTTTTAAGACGTAAAAGGTACCTTTTTCGTACTTTTGAGAACATCACTTCCAACTGCCAAGGTTTTTCGCGCTTTTGAGAACATTACTTCCAACTGCAAAAAAGGTACCTTTTTGTGCCTTTCATGAGATCGCTTGAAACAGAAAAAAAAGTACCTCTTTTGCGCTTTAAAACATCGTTTGGTAAAGTGAGAAATGGATGAAGAGCGGACATTATTGACGCCATAATATCATTCACTCATTCTCAACTTTTATCCTAAACGACAAGCATAGACAAAAAAGGTACCAATTTTGCATTTTGTCCTGCGGAAAATGAATGCAGAAACTTAGTTTTTCTGCTGGTTTTAACTAGCAGAGTTGACCTTTATGTAAAAAAGTAGAATTGCCGCTGATTCGTCCACCATAATTTTAAAATACATAGATGCTTTGTTCCTTAGCACGTGGTTTTACCTCGTGACTCTATTCCGCGGGAAGTCCCCGGCGCGTGCTAAGTCGAGCAAATTTTATTCATCCAGCATGATTTATAAACGTAAGATAACGATGTGGAGGAATTTCTTGAGCGTTTGGTTCTTCATGTAACACGAGAGGTGAGCGTTTATTTATATAATTTTGTTGAGGGCTTATTCTATCTTTTTTCATTGTAACTGCGGTTCTGTTTCAAAATCGATTACATTTACTATTTAGATTACACTGCGTGTTAATGTTATGTTATGTTTGATGCGAATTTTAGAAGTTTCAAAACTTAGTAACTGATCAATGACTGATTTAAAATCTGGCTGTGTAGATATATACACAGAGAGATTCGGTGAATAATGATTGGGGATCGATAGATCTTTCACACTGTCACACACTGTGACACAACGCGCGTTATCAAACCGGTCGATGGGCTCGAAATGCATGCATATTTTGATACTTTATTTGACTGATGAAGTCTAAGGCTGATTGTTCGTTTTTGTTGGGAGATACATTAGCTCCCAACTGTATGGCAGCTCAATGTCTTGTTTTCTAGTGGACTCAGGCTTAATAATTTTGTGGCGTTTATACTTATTGGTTACTTATTATGTGCGCGCATGATTAGAAATCGGATGTGTTCAGAATTGAGAATTCTCATCAATTTTCTTTTGAATTGACGACGAAACACTTCTGTCGAGATGGCTTATCTATACGAATAGTGCCTTTGTAGAATGGGCTGTGTCTAGACGACATGTTCTTATTTTTGTTTTTCAAGTCTGTGACAGCGGGTATCAATTTTCAAAAATACCCCCCAAAAACAGTATTCAAAATCTGTTTGAAAATAAATTTGGTTTATTTTTTTTCCTTTGAAGTATATTTTTTACCAAAAGGACAGCTGGGTTTTTTTAAAACACCCTATAAACAGACTGTTTAAGTTAGGTTTGGAAACAGGTTTCCATTTAAATACCTTTTAAATGAGGATAGTTTGTGAAAATGCAGTAAAAACAGCTAGTTTTAATCCTGTTTGAAGAGATTTCAAGATGTTCGTCATTTCAAATCACAATTTAAATTGAACTGCCTCTTAAACCTTCTTCAAACATGTTTTAACTATGCCATTTATGAGCTGTTTAAGGTTGTAGACGACGAAGTATATTCAAAATAGTCTTTAAACATCCTAATTAAAACCTGATCTTGAACTTTACTTGTAAAAACTACTTTTTAAATCTTTGATTTTAAGTTCTTCTTTCAAAAATGCAGTTTAAATACGGTATTTAAAAACAAATTAGCAACTCGCCAGTACTCTCTTTCCGAAAATATGGTTTAAATACTGTATTTAAAATGTAGTTTTGATACCAAAAATGTTTCAAATACAAGGAAAACTTGGGAAAATGTTAAAAATATTATTCAAATAGATGTCAAATACAATTCAAACTTCTAACGCTATTTTGGTTTTAGTGGTGAAATATAACAAAAATACCTCAAATTGTGGTAAAAATAGTTTTTAAATCGTTTAAATAGCTTCAAACTACTTCACAAACATTTTTACAATACAGTTGATTTGGTGCGGGGTCATATTGTTGAATTTATTGGCAGAATCCAAATTTCTCTCAAAGTGAACATAAAGCGAAAAATATTTAGATAGAAACGTGTTTGATGAAATCAAGAAGATGGCTAACATAAGAATGATCTTTTTAAAACAATAACAGTGATGTCATGATGACGCCATTTATTACTAAAAAGGGAACTGGAAGAATTCGCCATCTTTGAATGTATTCCATTTTACATAAAACCCGTATAAATCGACGAGTTCTTAATAGAAAACGTGATCTGAGTATAAAAAAGAATGCTTATGGGAAGCAAAAAATACTGCAAAATATAGAAATTCCAAAAGAAATAACCGCATCAGCCATTTGGTCATATTAAACTCATTTTTTCTCAAAATAGTCTCTAATCACTAATCTTCAACAGTTATAATAACAATCTCATGATAGAATAATGCTAAATTAAGTGTGATCTAATAATTCGCTGAATGAAATACATGGCTGTCAAAACTTGATTGCCATGGTAACGTCTTGAGGACTATAGTGCAAGATCAAAAAAGACACCTGCAGACAGGGCTTTCAAAATAGTCGCCCCTAGAATGTGAAACACTTTACCGAAGGGCAGGAAACAGGATAATTATCATATTATATAAGAAACAGTTTGAGACTTCTTATTTTAAACTTGCATACAATTTTTAACTAAACATAGGTGTATATAAATTTTACTCTCTTTTTTTATTAATTTCCATGAAACCTATACAATTTCTTTTAGTTATAATTATCTTTTTAGTAATAAGTTCGGTGTAAATAAGTAAGTAAGGGGTCATTTACAGATATATTCATGTTTTAATTTTAATAGTTTGTAATACGCGCCAGTACCAAGTAATAAAATGTTATTATTATTATTGACGTAGACGTCACGATGACTTTAAAATGTTCCCAGAAATTTTTTAGGAAAATTCGCTAAGTTTGATGGTCATAGTTTTAACGGTTTTGAAGTCATTCAGTAACGGGGGAAAATAGGGTTAACATCATTTTGACGAGGAGTCATTAAAAAATTGAATTTATGCCGCTCGCGACAACTGATTATGAATCGGCCTCCGTTGGTCACCGCACAAGTTAAATGAAACGTGCCAAAAACACCCATCCTCCCAGAGTGGTCTTATTCAGTGTCTTCTGGGTTGGTCAGCGGGGCCTACAAAATAGCCAGAACTCTCTGGGTACTAGATTGTACCCAATAATCAGTATTCCGGGCGAGTATGGGAACGTAAGTTTCATCCTGCTGTGATGTTAATGGTTTTATTTATTTAATTTTTTACAAAGATGCAAACAAACAAACCAACAAATTACAACGAGTAGAAATCGTTGTCGTGATCTAATTAGACGGTTCTTGTTGGAATCAATGCAAAAAAAAATATAATGTAAAGAACACCAAATACATATAACACGGAGACAAGAGAAGGCATTTTAAAGGGACAGGCTGACAGGTCAGCGCATGCTCATCCATCAAAATGCTGTTTTTCTGCCGGGACATGTTGTATCGTCTATGCATGCAATATGATCATGTCATAATGTTGTCAAAGAACCAATCTGCACACTCCCCTGGCATGTCACTTGCACTTGATCAACTTAAATATTTGCAAATAGTTGTAAATTAACCAACCATGGAATAGAACCTTCTGGTCAACAATAAATTCATCGTTGGTAGTGTTGGCCTAATCCACTAATTTTTTTTCCGATTTTAGTATTAATAAATCCTCCATCCTACTTTAGTTACTCTGAAATACACTTCTACTTTGAAATACTCTTTGAGATCGCTGAGATACATGTGAGTGGGATTATTAAGCGATAGAATTAATTATAAATTGGAAAAAAAGTAATTTAATTAACGAGCATGCGCTTAACCGTGAACCTGTCCGTTTAAATTTTTTTCCTGAATATTTCTGACTTCTGAAAAACAATCACTTTAAAACCCCCATGCAAAACTTTAACAATAAACAATCACTGTCACTCGCGACTTGGCTACCTGTGATTAGATAATTAAAAACATTCCTGCATGGAAGGCATTTTATAGCTGTAAAATCAAATGAATATAAGATATAAAACTTTCAACTTTCTAGCCTGTGTATACAGCCATTCCCACCCTGGAGTTTTTTTAAAAGTCCTCCCCCCGATTTCTTCCGAGGGAAGGGGCTGGCTATACACAGGCGAAAAAGTTTCATATCATTTCAAAGACTGCATTTTATTCACAGTCCGTAGCCGGCTGTACTAACACCTTAGTTTATTCTCTGGCCGCCGTGTTTCAAAGGGAAAAGAGACCATCAGGTTTTTGAATTAACATCATCTATCAACAGCCTCCTTATGTCAAGACAAATGAGCTACACAATGCATTTTTGGGTTCCTAAGACAGACATTAGATAAAACAGTCTTCTGCCATCAGGTTTCTTTGAGGAAGCAATTAAATTGACTGATCGCTGAAACCTATCAACCTTTTCTGCATTTTGATGCATACTTGTCACTTACTTGTTACTTAAATTGTGACTTGGCCGTCATTAGAGTAGTAATTCATAAAAAGCTAATGTTGTAAGTTTACAAGCACGTACCCTGCATATAACAAAAGATAACTGAGGCGGAATGAAGCAATTTTACTTTTCCTAAGTTTCCTTTCGAAGAAAAAAGTTAAGGTATAGCAGTATCATACAGTGGTAATAATCGAAATGTTACATCAGGCTAGTAGCTGTTACGTTGTAATGCAGAAGACGAATATAATGCAGCTTATATCACCATGAGATCGTTAGTTTATTAAAACCTAAAAGGGCTAAGAGTGAAAACGATGAAGGTATAATATTGCGCAGTTAATAGATAAGACACAGGCCCTCATTTAGGAGCAATGTTTGGGCCGATAAAAAGTTTTGTTCTCAGCAATAAGTTACGGAGCAAATTTAACCCCTTTCATCGCTTTGTTGTACGTTGTTGCAGACAATAAGAAGTTGTTTTTTTTTTACCACACCAGACTCCTGGAGAGCCCCGTGTAAAATTATGTACTAATTGCTTATCGAAAATGCCTGCCGATACAGTTGTCGCAAAATGAGTGGTATCATCTACCCCCATGTGACCCGAACTTGGTGAAAAGCTGTCTATTTTCCGTGCACAACTGTTGAAGGGAACGCAAACAAATTGTACAAATACTTTGGGCTGCAACACCCTCTAGAAAAGTAACAAATTGAATGACATTTTACTCTTGAAAGGAAACTTTCCCTCCTGCTTGTAACATTGCTTATCCAACAACGATCGACACACATTGTCCTATATTTTTTGTTATGTTTACCAAACAGATTCCGTCAGGTTAAGACACTTTTTCTAATTTAATGTGGCCGTCCCCGCTATCGGAGGAGGCTTGATCGCATCAACCTATTACGGTCGCATAAAAAAAAAAAAGCTTCACTGAAAGTCAGTTTAGATCTGAAATACGTATGTGTAGCATATGTCTGATATGTAGAGTCATAAGCAAATAATAGGTGTATGTATCAAGAGATAAAGCCCAGCCTCCGTGTTTTAAAAAGAGTTTTTTCCTGATTCAGTTGAATTGAATTACTGACCTACTTTGTTCCCAGAGAAGAACTGTGGCTACCTCCAGCAGTCGCCTGGCGAAGAAGATGGCTTGTTCTGTTTCTACATAACATGCTAACTTTTGTATGGTTTAACTTCAGTTTAAAGGGACAAGTCATGCGAGCAGTTGACATCCGGAGGTGTAAATGTTCAGACAAGTCATAGCGTTAACAACTATAATTTAATTTTTTATTTATAAGATCAGGTCAAACCTATGCATTGGAAATAACGCCAACCACTGAAGACTGGAGAGGATTTTTTAATTAAGGCTTTTGGAGGATTTATCGGCCGGATATAAGCAAAGCATCTTTTCATTTGCACAAGGAAGTGCTCGGCATTAAACCAATGAAAGCTGGCATCATTTTTCTTTAGTTTTCTAATCAATAAAGGATAGATTGTTATATTTGTTAATGAAATCCTCCTTTTGGCAGGTCTTTTATTCAATTAAAACGGAAGAAGAAGAAAAACCCATACTTCCGCTGAGGCATATTGATTTCACTTGAATATCTTACTTGGTCTGACTATAACCCCTGTGTCTGCCGCTGTGCCGTTAATTTCTATCACTTTGCAAAACTGGTAAAAAAATTTAAAAGTTGCAGTTAGAATTCTTCTAAATGCTCATTTTAACCCTGGCCCGACCTTCTGAGAAACTGTGGAACGTCAAGGATCACGATGGTCAGAAATAGGTGTTTTTCCTCCCACATGGCTCATTAGAGACACATAGATGATTATGAAATATTCCGAATGAGACGAAACTTGGCAGGAACATGGTAAAAGAAAGTCCACATGTATTGATGGTAGTTTTATACTTTTGATTGACAACATGACGTCATAAGAGACGTTGAAACATGGCGCTAAAATTTGGAATTAATTATTTGACTTAAATAACTTTATAAATAAAATCTTTAAAAAAACGGAGCTTTCTGGTGAAAACCCCACTTAAATCCGTTAAATTGTTGCAAAGTTAGAGCTAATTAAAGAAATTTAAATTTCCCGCCAAATGTATGGAATTAACCATATATGGTCAAACTTTAGGGGTATTTAAACTCCAGCTTATTAAACGAAACAGTAAGGAAACTAAGCGAACCATGCATAAAAGCAAATTTGTAGTTTTTGTAAATCAGGGACATGGGGTGTCAGGTTGCATGTTACGTCATTTCATACCATGTTGACGTCATATTTACGTGTTGATGACGTCACAAGTGAAAATACCTATAGAGTCCCAAATTCAAAAAACTACAAATTTTCTCCAGTGTGTTATCCGCTATTTTTCTTTTAACTTCCATTTATTGTCTTGAACTGGAAACCTCCCTAAAGTTTTACCATATAAGGTAATAAAACAATTAAATTCTTTAAATTCCTTCTTTTATTGTCAGTCACCAAATTGCTTGTAACTTTGTCCCGTTTTAATGGATTTTAACGGGGTTTTCACTGGAAAGCTTCACTCTGATCACAGAACACCTCTATGTGGTTTTTCTGACGATTTTCTTAATTCTAAATTTTGGCACCAAATTTGGAAGCTATTTGCGACGTCACAATGTCCATTAAGACTGTCAAACTGCCACCAAAAAATGTAGTATCTCTCAAGAAACAATCCTGCCAAGTTTCATGTCATTTGGAAAATTCTTCACGTCTCTGTGACCTATGTGGGAGGAAAAACACCTATTTCTGACCATCGTGGATTAACTTTGCCTACGCTTCGGGAACTCAGTGAACACATTTTTTTTAAAATCATGGTTAAATGAAATATTATATTTATCAGAAATTCATATTTTCTACCAGAAAGAAAGAGTAGAATAAAATAAAAGGAAGCAAAGAGACAAAAACGAAGAAAGTAAAATTATGAAGTTCATTATAACAAGAGAACCTTATAACATTAATGATATATAGCATTTAATTTTTTAACCGCAATATTAGTACCATTAATGGTTAAATTGGCATCTGCCTGAGTGATGCAAAATTGTTTTAACGATCTAACGACTGTTCAAAAGTAGAACTGCTTTTACTATGGTTAAGTCAATGCCTTAAAGCTTAGGTCAATTCTAAAGATCCTGCAAGCTGTTATCAGTTATATTTCTCAAGCTTTAAGTAGTAACTAGTAATCTTCACGAAGCCATCATTGCTAGGTCTTAGGAATGAAGGGGTGACTGTGCAGTGAAGGGTTAAAGGAGAAAGAAACATTTTTTGAATGGACTTGCATAACGTATATACAAATTGGAACAGCATTCTTTCCTCAGGGACAAAGCAACTGTCCCTACCGTAATAATGAGGTGTCTGTATATTAAGCGCAGTGGCGGATCCAGACCTTCAGGTGGGGGTGGGGCGATCATCCAGACCCTGAGATATGGGGGCGGGGGAACGGCCTCAAAAAAAAAAAAAGGGTTAAAAATAAGGGGGGGTCCCCCGGGGCCCCTCGACTGGATCCGCCACTGAAGCGGTGTCAGTAAAGCGGTATCTGACAGCACAGTCAAACCCCGGACACTGAGCGGACTAACGGGTTGTGTCCGTATTTAGCGGACTGAATTTAGAGAAAATGTAAGGACTTCCTTTCCCAAGGGGTAAAGAAAACTATCCGTAATAATGAGGTGTCCGTAAAGCGAGGCTTGACTCTGTATGTAAAAACCTTAATAATCAAGTCAAATATATGAATAAAAAAATTTCTCTTCTTGTAAAAGTTATCAGAAAATGTCGCCGATGGCGAAAGTTATGTTACAATCTTTTTAGGACAACGTTAACAGGATGTGACCCTTTGCTCATTTGGAACCAAAAGGTATAGACCGAGGTGAACAGAAGTTGAGGGTTCGTCATTTTTATTGGCTGACAAATTTAAACACTGGACTTGCTATCTCTTAAGATATCACGCACAAAATTAAACGTGCCGAAGATCATGGGTTGTGAAAAGTTGGGACAATATTAAAGGCAAATGACCAAAAGCACGTTTTGTAACTCTTTCCGGTTTTTCCTTGGTGAAATTCTATTGTGTTAATTTCGGTAGCTGAGTGAAATTGAGGGGAATGACCATCAAAATAAACGCGAATTCCAGTGTTTACGAAAGCTTCTTTGCAGATGTACAGTTAAGAAATGCGTTTAGACGTTTAAGAGGCAGCGGGTAGGAGAGAACCCTGGGAACGAGGTGAAGAGGGATGTTAATATGATACCATTGTCTTTCCAGTCAATGAAACAAATCCTGATTACTGTATACTAGTAACCGTTTTAGAGCGATTTTACTTGACCCGTGAAACAGTTAGTAACGATTAGTGCAAAATAGCCACAAATAACAACAAAAAAAAAAGACAACAGAAATATTGCATAATAGTGGGTAGTATTCTACGACATATTTCACGAGTTAAGTAAAATCACTCTAACAGCAAATTAGCATGCCTCTAGAGATCTCTCTGCACACAGGAGAGAAACAATATCCCAAGCGTAAAAAGTATAGATTGAAGCTAATATATGCGAGGTTCGTGTCTGCCTAAAGAACGCGTGCTCACTGACATCTCGTGTGCACCTGTTGGGTTTGATCGTTTTCTGTGAAAGCGTGCAGAGCGCTCCGCAAGGATAGCGTGCTGTCGTGACTCAGTGTTACTGAACAGCTGTAACTCGCTTAGCACCTATTTGCCTCTCTAACCGACGTGTTATTTTGTCTCAGATCCCTCCTACGTCTGAAGAACAACTATGGCGAGGCTGATACCTATGGTGGGGGCTTTACTTGTGATGACCGTTGGTCGCTCAGGTAAGTGTGTGTTAATACATCACATGGTAAATACGAGTGGCGACTATAAAATCTCTTCAATTTACTTGACTTCTCTCGCTGTTTTGATTGCCTCGTCGCGCCCAATACTGGTGTCAAATTTCAAAAACATTGTGCTCCAGACCTCGCACTGGATAACGTGAGCGCACCGATTTTTGTCGCGACACCTTTCTGAGGTTCAAATGTTGTTTATACCATTTACCTGTGACGTTGAGCATTCATATTTCAGCTTCATTTTTGTGCATTATATATAAACGATAACCGACATAGACAACCCTCAATGTTCTCTCGATCCATCATAGCGTGAAACCTGAAACCAAAACTTTCACACCGAAGTACTGATGCGCGCTCATCGCGAAATTGAGTGTTGAGTTTTAACGTGAGCTAGAGGACGCTTTTCTAAAGTCGTCCTTTGCGCCTAACGAACAAACGTTCGACTACAGCAATTAAAATTGTAAACATCAGTCTACCAGGAAGGCTTTGTACTGAAAGAGAATGTACATTCTGTACCGCGGTGCACAGCTGAAAATTAATCTTCGTAGTGTGTAGACTTTTTCTTCCCACTGTGTTTTAAAAACTGTTGAGTCACTGAGACTGAAACGAATTTTGATCAATGCAATTCATAACGGGGGGGAACACATTACCACACGCAGTCTTATCCTTAAATCCCTTTTTATCTAGTTTCTGAAAACCGCGCTAGCAAGTTAAAAAAGAACTAATTAAATGATATACGGGCATTTCGCGTAAAAGGACTAAACATTGACGATTTAACCGACAAAAACAATCATTAAATCTCACTTCCCTTTCGAAATGAAGCCAAGAATTGCTAGGAATTCCTAGGATTTTCTTAAGAATCTCTTAATAAAGAAAATAAATAGATTCTTAGGGTTTCGGATTCCTAGGAATGAAGTTGTCAGAAATTTACTTTAACCCATCATCTCACACTGTAAAGTTATAAATTACGGAAAGTGCATAATTTATTTTGACAAGGATTAAGAAAAAGAGGGAAGAGACGAAGTGCTTCTTACAACACGTATAACACTTTATACAATATTTGCTGTTGGCTTCTTAAAATTTTATCACGTACTTTGTCATAATTATTCCTTTCGCCTCGTAGAAAGAATATTGATGGAGCTGTCATCTCTTTAAGTAGAAGGATTAAGTTTCCGAAGATGGGTGCTTTTATTTCTTTCGAACAAAGCTAATGTCCATTGAAGCTTATCGCCATGGAAACAACTGAAGCATGACAAGAATGCTCTGGCTGGTTTTCAATTGATTACTGAGAACAAGAGTGACACATTCAAGCAAACTATTCGTTTCAGCCACATTTACACAAAATTGTCTCTATCCCATGGTTTTTTGGGCAAGTGGTCTACCTGCCTGCCTACATGTACCTCATTACAAATCTCACAACCCTTGGGGCATATTAAACTAAAAACTGTTTACAAGGAGGCTGAACAGTTCTAGTATTCAATAGGGCTGTTGTTGATAGTGACTGACGTTTCAACAACCTGCATGCGGTAGTCATCTTTATAGTTAAAGTGAGTTTTGTCACGCCAGTTGAAGGTACTAATCTCTGGTTATTGACCTGATTGGTCAATTCGCCAGGCTTGGTCGCCTGTCACTTAAGGTGACTCGACCCAGTTTTTTTTTTTTGGGGGGGGGGGGGGGAACCACCCTACTTTGAAGCTCTCTGGTATCCCCACCTTTACTTTTATCGTAAGTCTAACACATAGAATGAATAACATTTAGATCAATCTACAATATAACATAAAATTTTTGACGATCGGAGTAAATGTCACGTGGTTATAATGCCACGCCCCTTTGAGGTCTGAGTCGAAAATCTGCTGTTGCCGGCATTTTTTCGTGAAAATCTCTCGGCTACACATAGTGCGCATTAGTGTCTTGCGCTGAACAGAGTTTCACCAAAATCGCAAAGACCCAATTCGAGAAATTCAACAAATTCAAATTGATTAACCAAATACCCGGATTCTGAATTTCATGGTCATTGAAAAACTGTGACATTATCTTCTATAAGCCTAAACTTGAAGATTTTTAGCTAGCGTTTTGGCTGAGTTTGTGCTTTGGCAGTTGTCTATCGTTTCTAGTCTGTCATTATACAGCATTCTTGTTCAGCACGAGTGCAATAACCACGCTTGGCTGACTTCCGACTGCCCACCGAGATATGATAATTAGTATGAGAAAATAGAAGGGATTCCCGTCACGTAAAGTGAACACCCTCAGCGCTTTGTATACTGCAGGAGGTACAAGGGCTTTGCTAACAATTTTAGCATTACCTCTAAGCAAGACGAGCAAGAAAGATTCTAGAGCGAAACCAAGAGTCACAAAAAAACTTAAAGTGCTTACAAGTGTAGTTAATTTTTTCACTACCAGATAAAAGGATAAGTAATGAGTTGGTTTAATTATTGGCTTGGGTTAAACCTATGTAAAAAAGATATTTTTTTTTAATAGTAAGTAGATTTAGTGTGTAGCATTTCTTGATTTTTTTGCAAAGGCACAAGACGCACGAGAATTGATTAAAAATCATGAGTTAAACCTCTATGTATCACGCGATCGCCTGTCTCAGGCTGTACCAAAATTACCATATCTCGGTGAGCATTCGGAAGTCAGCCAAGCGTGGTCATTGCACGCGTGCTGAACAAGAATGCTGTATAATGATGACAGACTAGAAACAATAGACAACTCCCAAAGCACAAACTCAGCCAAAACGCTAAAAATTTTCAATGTTTACTCAAGTTTGGGCTTATAGAAGATAATGTCACAGATTTTCAATGACCATGAAATTCAGGTAGTTAGTTAATCAATTGTGGCCTTGAAAAAATTTGAAGGGAAAAAAACTACGAATTTTTAAGAAAGGTTTTTTCGAGAGAAGGACTCTTAAACGCTGACAAACGTCAACAAAAAGCTAAAACTACAATTTCTATATGTTTGCTTTGCTCGAAATCGCGCGCATTTACAAGGCCCTAGAGCTTTTTGCTGACTTGCAAGGACCCATCTGTTATCACGATCCCCAAAATAAAGGGATAAGGTACATAGTTTATTAGATATAATCGTGTAAAGTTTGCTTATCATTTTCGCATAAATTATGACCTAAATTTGGAAACCGCTGAATTTCTGGAATTGGGTCTTTGCGATTTTGGTGAAACTCTGTTCAGCGCAAGGCACTAATGCGCACTATGTGTAGCCGGGAGATTTTCACGAAAAAATGCCGGCAACAGCAAATTTTCGACTCAGACCTCAAAGGGGCGTGGCATTGTAACCACGTGACATTTACTCCGATCGCCAAAACTTTTATGTTATATCCATTCTATGTGTTAGACTTACGATAAAAGTAAAGGTGGGGATACCAAAGAGCTTCAAAGTAGGATGGTACCTCCCCCCCAAAAACTGGGTCGAGTCACCTTAAGCCGTGCTGTTTTTTGCTATGAAGACTAGTAATGCCATTGGTGCGTTTCGATCCGTCTATTGCCACAGTTAAACAGTCGTTTATTGTTAGTCAAATTCTTGGTTGTCCAGTCATTTTGTCGTTGTTGGGTTTGCTTGAGTTCGTCAATACTGTGAAGTCGTTTGTACCGTGCCGGTAACTGTTCACTACGATTCAGTGGCGTTTGTCTTAAGTTAGTAAACCAGCTTTCTAAAGTGAGTCGTTCCACTAAACTTTAAGAAAACTACAGACTACTAGATGACGTGCGTGTTTAATTTTGTTTTTAGCGATCTAACAAAATAAGCGCGCTTATTATTGTTGAAATATTTCACTAGTTTTCCGCACAACCTGTGCGTGCATGGTGTATAACCGATTTCTTGTTTTCAACAGATCTAGAAAAACTTATTGTTCCCCAGAAGAATAGCTCGGTACCATTCTAGCGATTTGTTTCTTGAATTTCTCGAATACCACGTTAGTTTATAATTTCAGTTAGTATGAATACATGTCATGGAAAGCGGGTTGCTTGCTGGGTTTCCGCCACCATGTTGATTTTTGCGACGTGCCTCAGTGTAAGAGAATCCAAAAAAGTCTCGAATTCTGGATTCCACGCCGTGGATTCCAGATTCCAGTTACTGGATTCCAGATCTTTTTCAATGAAACTTGAATTCCGGATTCCAATTGTCAGTGGCATTCCGGGTTCCTACAGCTGTATTCCGGATTCCAAAGCCCAGGATTCCGCATTCCACATGCAAAGATTTCCCGGATGCCGGAATCCGGATTCCTTATACATGGGGCGAGTTGCAGCTATCTGTTAAGTCAGTGAGCACATTCTGTCCCTTTGCCGAATTACAGTCATTGCCTACCAAATAATACCTAAATGATGCATTGTTTCTTCTTGGGTTATTTTAGAGGCAATAATATGGCAAAAACAGCCTGAGAAACCAACAATCCTGGTTGAAGGAGTAAACAACACTCAGGACAGGCAGAAACTCGTCTGGAATTACGTTCAGGAGCCATTCGAATCTATTGATAGAGTCACATTTCAAAGGCGAAGAGATGATGCTGATCCAGCAGAAGATATTGCAATCAGTTCCAGAAAAGGAGTGTTTAATGTTTTTTCAAAATTTATTTCAAACTACAGTGCAAGCCGCCCAGCTACACTGATTTTGAGAAATCCCGTGACCAACGACGACGAGTTCATATATTCTATCGTGGTATCGCTCTTCAGAAATGACCGTCCCTTGCCATCTGTTACCGACAAAGTACAATTAATAGTGTTTGGTAAGTAAAGTATCTCTTTACTTCTACGTTTTTCAGTTATTTTTAACATTTTCAGGCTAAGGCGTCTTTCAAAACATCTTTCACAACACCCTCCTTTGAAGTTCTCTAGAGTAAGCCTAGCTGGCATGGTCGGTCCCTAAAATTAATTTTCTTA
Organism: Porites cylindrica; assembly: GCA_964035525.1. Classification (NCBI taxonomy): domain Eukaryota; kingdom Metazoa; phylum Cnidaria; class Anthozoa; order Scleractinia; family Poritidae; genus Porites; species Porites cylindrica. The sequence continues at coordinate 26,967,517 of OZ037783.1, forward strand.
TTTACTGGTTTCTGAATCGTTACTTTATCGAGTGTGAGAGAGTTTTATTATACCAAATTTACTTCACGTCATCCTGAAACTCTTGAGAAAAGTCTTTGAATGGCGGCTT
>OZ037783.1:26975125-27047625 GCA_964035525.1 Porites cylindrica
GTGCTCTGGAAGCATTCAATACTCTTCAGAAAGGGCACCAAGGGATGGCAATTTTATTTTTGTCCCCACCTGAACTGGTTACCTCACCCACCTGAGGTCACCCACCCCCATGTAAACGGGCCCTAAGATATATTATATTTTCAGAGAAGGAAGTACCATTGCTGTTGTTCGATTACGATTTGAAAGAAACATCAGCGACCCCTTGAAGCCTTTGGAAGATGCTATCAAAGATGGCATATTGGGGCGGAATAGAGTTGATACACAGCTCCTTAATACAAGTATGTCAAGCTCCAAGTCAATCCAGTAGTTACCATTAGTTTACTTTCAACAAAGCTGACAAACAAACAAACGTGATAGGGATACTAAAGGGGAACTTACAACCTGACTCATAATATAAATTCCACCTCAAATTGCACGGAAATACCAATCTATCAAGTGTAATTTAATATCCAGTTCACAAAGAGTTATCAAAATATCATTTATTATTTTTTTTATCAAACCTTTCATTAAAAAACGCCCGCCTCGGTCAGTCTGTTAACGAATTCGCCGAGAAAGCAAACTCCAAATCAACTGAAGAAAATGTCAAGTGACAGTGCAAAGTGCACACTGAAAATCAGTTAACCGTTTACAACCTGAAGTTGGCGATTCTAGCTAAAAGAAAAAATCCGTTTTAAATGTTTTGGATAGATTACACTTCAAGTTATATCTTTTAATTTGACACCTTTGCAAACTAATAGTATATACATTTCAAAGTGCTATGAGAGGAAAAAAAGTGACGGTGTATTTTGTTCAAGAAAAAAAGCGAACAGGTTTCCCTACCTCTTTGGCAAAAGAACTTGGATATTTCTTTTCACTTCATGCATAAGATTGGTCTATTTTAGACAGTATGAACTCCTCAGAGTTGGTACACTAAAATAATAATAATACGATGACGATGACGATTACGGTAATGATGATAAAGATTTTACGTGTAATTTGAACGTTACATTATATCTGACTGAATTTATGTGAACATGGCTTCAATGAGTGTCTACAGGTCCTCTGCTAAGTACCAAGAATTTCGCCCCGCCTACCAGGGACACTGGGTTACTGCCTGCGCCTCCGATCCCCCCTGGAGACGCAGCAGACGCCTGATTCAGCTGGCTCGGGCAAACTAAACACAAGATGCCAGTCAAAGCCTCTAGTAAACACTGCTTTTTACAAGGGAATGTGTCAAAATAGCCCCCTCCCTACCCCTCTAGTTTTGCCCCCAAACCTGAGCCACCCATCCACCTTTAGGGCAGTCCCTGGGTCCACCCGTGCCGTCAAAGACGCCAAGCAATCTACCGTTTTGGAGACCACAGTGGCCCAGAGTCGGGCTGCGCCCGGAACCAAACGAAAACCTAGTGGCCACGTTTTAAGGAACTCAGATAGATATATCTAGCCTATTTTTTGAGAATCAACCTAACGAAATTTGCAGTCATTGAGTAAAAAGGCTTCAAAAGGCAGTTTTTTTGGGCCTTATAAGCTCAAAAGTCACACTAACGAAGGAAAAGGAAAGGAGAAAAAGCAAGAGCGAGGAGGAAGAAAGGAGGAGAAGAGAAAAAACAATCACGGTTGCGCTCTTAGTTTTTATAATTGCTACTTTGAAAAAACTGTTGGACGCAAAAGGTCCATTTCACGGTAACGTTTTAAAAAATCCGGCTAGGATATTCTGGGAATTAAGCAGCTTTCTTTGATGACAAATGTCCTGAAAAGACGTCGTTTTCCACTTGAAAATAGCACATTTTGAAAGATTACTAGAATTCTTTGCAAACAATGTTGGCCAGAAATCCTGTGTTTTCGAAGAAGGAGGCCACCTCCGGACCCAGTTTCGCCTCATTTCTGCTCTCCCGTCACCATTCAATGACATCTTCTGGCCGCACCAGCTGGAAACTCTAGGCCACACAGCATAACTTGACTTAAATAAAGTAAATATTGTAAAAAATCTCAGCTCTTACCCATTAGCCTCTTAAGGTGACTCTACTCTTGGTTCCTGGCTAGTAAAGAAATATTGAATTCATCTCCATCAAAAAGATATTCTCAACCTGGCCATCTCTAGCTGCTTTAAGCCGGCTCTACTCGACAGAGGCAGCTTAAGACTTAAGCTAGCCCTAAGCAGAGCATTCAAGGCCACGTCACCCCCCAGACCTGACACGGCCTCGCAGCCGAGCACGTGGGTGGGGGGAATCCTTTCACTGGCCAATCGGCCTGAAACATTTAAAGAATTTGGCATGACAAACTGACGGCTGACAGATGATCAATGAACTGAGTCTCCACAGAGACTAACGGATCATACCACGCTTTTCCAACACCCTCCCCTTCTAGGGGTTGACATGGAGGCCCCTTCCCACCCCATGGCAAGGTAGCTCAGGGACTGAGCTTGACGATGAGACCAACCAAGACAGCAACAGTGAAAATTCTATCCGCAGTCACCAGAAAATAATGGCAATTTCAACGTTACATCATCTTTATTTCATTTCTTATCTGCATTTCCTGCTCAGGTTCTTTCACTGTCAGAGAAGTTTCTATCAGCCGGGTGTAAAAACCGTCAATTTCGCGCAATACTGACTGCGGTTGTTTTTACCATCCATTATCCTTCTTTTCGAAGATTGAAGTGTTATTTTAGTAGAATAAAAAACCGGCCACACCTGCCAACGGCAAGGATAATCATTTGTTTTAACTTGTTAAGTTTGCCTCAAAAATATAAAACTCGATCATCGAGAGAACTTTCCCTAGAAATGGAACGAAATGCTGAAAAAGATAAAGTTTGATGAGAAACGGCAGCGAAGGAGACAACATGAGAAAGAACGGATGCCGGGCCCCACTAACATTTACTTTTCTTACATTGGCTATAGAACACAAATTTGTAAACGAACAAAAAAAAATGGAGAGGATTATTCCTTACTAGCTCTTAGGCAAAATTAAAATCAGATCCAGAAGCACACATGACAATTGCATGTACTATCTCAACACAGTGCAGTTATATGGAATTAAGATTTTTAAATGTCAGACTGATGACTCTCTTGTATATATTTCCCTAAGTGTTGTGCGAGTAACAAGGGACGTGTGATTAAGTAGTAGGCCTGGGTCTGATGGGTTTTAGACTGTTCACAGTCCCCTATCTTTTTCGTGAGATCGCCGAGATATAGCGCGTGTGATCTTACCGTTAATGGCGGCCATCTTGATTTTCAAATGTAACAAGGGGGCGGGCGTCGGGATTACCCTATTAAGTAGTTTTGACACTCATACAAGATGGCAGCCCGTAACGCAAAGCGCTCGATTTCGACGATCTTACGGAAAAACTAGGACTGTGAACAGCCTAGATGGGTCTACCTGTGGAAAATGATTGGTATTGGCTAAATCTTCGGCAAAGCGGAAGGAATTAATTAAAATTTGGTAAACATAAAGAACTCAGGGTCATTAACATTTTAAAGTACAAATATTGTGTTGGTAAGTCACGTGCTATGTCAAGTGACCATTTTTCTTAAAATCCTAAATAATTGACAAATTGGTGACGGGTTTAAGAAAAGAAATCATGCAATTTCATATGAAATATTTAACACTTCACGTCTGGAATGACTGTCCATCTCACTTCAATAAAAAATTATGACAGGAAACATCATTTTAAATGCCAAAATCTAAGCTTAAATAATTATTTGTAAAAAAATAAAGTATGTTTATCTTTTATCACAAACGCCAATAATTTATCCAAAGAGAGCAAATTCGCCACCAATTTGCCAATTTATAACAGGGCTTATAACAGGATGCATTTTTTGTTTAGAGCTAGCAGCTGGGCCTTATAAATGGGGGAGCTTATAGATAGGGGCTTAAAAATAGGAAGTTTACGGTAGATTTAAGGGTTGGGGCTCGAGTTAAGGACCTTTAGCGGTAGTCACGCCCGAAAGCCCTGCAAATAAAATCCTGTGCTAAGAAGACTGACGTTTGTGTTTATTACAATAGGTTTATCGTATTGAAACCAAATTTTAATTCAGTTTTACTTTCTCGTATTTTTTTCAGCAATACATCCTCCTCCGCCTTCGACAACGAGTAAGTAAGCTTCACAAATTAACAATCATTCGAAAAGGAAAACAATGCTGCAGTTTACGGTAAATTTATGAGGGTTGGGGCTCGCGTTAAGTACCTTATCATAGGTGACGAATTACTCCGTAATTTTGGCGCGAAATTTCAGCGTTAATTTGTGATTTCACATGTGAAATTACAAAATTGACATGGCAACCTTCCGTACGTCTCAGTGTCAAGATGGCGACGGAGTTTTTAAATGCCGTGAATGAAGATGTTAGGGCACAAAAAGACGCCTTAGAAAACCTGAACACACAAAAGAGAGCATTAAGAAGGATTCTAACAGGTATTTTGTTAGAAAATTTTGAAAATTCTGAACTAAAGCCAAATTTAAGGTCTAAACATTTGAGAGAATGGAGTTCTTGATCGATACGATCCAGGCTAAACATGTCAAAAATTCACGATTGCTAACGTAGTTCGTCACCCATGATATTAATAGGTAATCAAATTGTACACTCGTGAAATTAAGGAAATTATTCCCTAATTTCACTCGTCACCATTTGATTACACATGCTTAGCCGTAGTCACGCACGAAAGCCCTGGGAATAAAATCCTGTGCTGATAACACTGACGTTTGTGTTTATTACTATAGGTTTATTGTTTTGAAACCAAATTTTAATTCAGTATTACTTTCTCGTATTTTTTCAGCAATGCATCCTCCTCTGCTTTCAACAATGAGTAAGTAAGCTTACACAAATCATCAATCAAGCGAAAAGGGAAATGATGTTGAAGCTTACGGTAGACTTAAGGTCATTTAAGGGTTGGGGCTCGCGTTAAGGACCTTTGGCGGTAGTCACGCCCGAAAGCCCTGCGGATAAAACCCTGTGCTGATAACACTGACGTTTGTGTTTATTACAATAGGTTTATTGTTTTGAAAACAACTTTCAATTCAGTTTTACTTTCTCGTATTTTTTCAGCAATGCATCCTCCTCGGCCTTCAACAACGAGTAAGTAATTTACTCAAATTATCAATCAAGCGAAAAGGACAACAATGCCCAGTGTTTTAGAGCACATATTATCCCGGGGGGCGCCGGGTACTTCCTTATAAGAGGCTAACTGGGATGTGCCGTTGAATGGGGTCGCATTTTCACGACCAGACTGCGAGCAGTGTCTCTTTTTCTTCAGATTTAGTTAGGGGAGTGCACGCGCGCGCGAGCGTTGAGCAGCGAAGCCGCAAGACACGAGAAACGAGGGCGTTTTGCTCGACGGACCAAGAAAAAAGAGAGACTGCTCGTAGTCTATTTCACGACTGGACTGACCATAATGGGGTCGCATTTTCAAGACAGTTACTAGAATGGGGTCGCACATTTTCGAATTTTTGGGCGTAAGAAAGTTCTTCATATTCACGGTTAGCAAACATACCGGATTATTTGTACTGTAGATGAAAAGTAAAGTGTTCTTCATTCAAGCTAAAAAATGGGTAAGTTCGTAAAATTAGAAAGTGACTAAGTTGGGATCGCGAAAATTACATATTTTCCCAAAAGTGACTAATATTGGGTCTATAATTGGCCACAGAATAGACTATAATGGGGTAGGGGCTCTGAGAGGCCAGCTGCACATACCCAGCAAAAATCACCCCCTCCCCCCTCCCCGGGCATATTATCTTCCTTAGGCATTTTTAGCAAAAGTGGGGGAGAAGGCAGCAAAAATGTCGCCGATGTAAAGGACCATCTGTTGCTTAGGCTAACAATGTTACGTTAACGATCAACTGTTACGTCAACCGAATGTAGTACGTTAATGTTCGTCGCTGCGATTTAACTACTTATAACCTAAGAGAGAATGAATGCATGCTCGCCATTCCACAAACCTGCACTGAGTTTTATAAAAGAGCCTTTGTAATATATATCGGAAGTGTGTTGCGGAACAGCTTGCCTCTGGAGGTTCGGCAATTAACATCCCTTAATGTTTTTAAACCAACATTAAAAAATCTTCATTTCGATTGAGAAATTACTTAAATTAGCGATACGCAGTTTTTACACACGTCCTCCTTGTATAGCAGGTTTTTTCTTATCATCTTTCTTGTTTAATTTTTATGTTAGGTTCTAGTTTAGTTTGGTAGTTAGTTTTCTTAGTTTTCTAATGTACCTGGAGGAAATACCGTGTATAAATAAAGTTGCCTTACCTTACCCCGAGGGTTCTGACGTCATAGATCTGCCATTTTGAATTTTGATCCCACAGATACCCAGTTTCAGCAAAAATATAGCATTTTACTCTTCCAGAATATTTTTAGATATAAATAGTGTCTGTAGTCTCAGATTCGTGACTTTTTCCTTTTTATTACTCTGACTCATAGGACCCAGGTTTGCCTTTACTATTTCATGCTTCCCCTCTTACATGGTGGCTCACATAGCACGTGACAGTTTGCCCTCGGGAGCTGATGCCAGTCTTCTTCATCTTAACGATCCCAGCTGTGGTGTGAGTTATGTAACCAAGAAGAGTATTATTATAAAGGCTCCACTGAAAGGCTGCGGAACAGTTCGGAGGTAAAAGTGAACTCTGAAATACGTATCATTAAAATGATCTGGTAATTGGTGAGCAGCAAGTCATTTCAGCGCCTTTAAATGTATCAAGTATCAAAATCAAGATTATTTTGTTAGATATATTTTGGACCTCTTAAATGCTTCAAAAGTCCTGTCAGGAACCTGCTCGGCCAGGTTAACCCTATTAAGCCTAGTCTGTTTTTACCAGTCTTTTGTGGTACGGATGGGCGAGCCTAACCTTGAACGTAAAATCTTAACCAGTAATGCCTTGTTAGCCTGGTCTTTCCATGCTTCTCTGGTAGGCTCAAGGCCTGAGCGTATATAAAAGCTTGGTTTCCACGGAGTTGTTGGTGAGCCTGTGGTCTATTTATTACAGCTTAATTTTAGATGGGTAATTATACGTGAAATTATTATTTTAGAATCTAAATACAGTAGCCACACTTGAAAATTACAGTTAAAGTTTTGTCGAAATGACTCTTAGTTCAAAGTATCATCTGAAAAAGCTTGGTAAGCGTGGTTGGTTTTGCTAAATACCGTGAACGACGTATTTTTAAGTAGGAGGGAACGGACTGATGATATGATAGATGGACATGATAGTTAAAAAACCTTGAAAACAAGTACAAAAGAACACTGAGTTTTTCGTCTTTCAGAAATCCAAGTTTATATTTTTCTAAACGTTTACTTGCTTTCATTGATACTATGTGCAGGTGACAAAGTGGCGGTTTTTCTCTAATAAAAATAAGTCCAGTTCAGAGAGGAATACAATTGTTGTTGTTGTTTTTTTCTTTTCAACTCGGATTCCTGTTGATAACGATGGAGCTTTGAATTTTTCTCTTGCATGTTTGACCAGGAACATTGGGTACAAAATGTTCTTCCATAACCAGGTGGTGGTACCCTCTGGATATGATGAAAAGAGGTCATTATCGGTGTTTCCGTTCAAGTGCGTTTACAGCCGATTTGGCTTTCCGTAAGGAACTGTTTTAAGCTACTCCATAATCATAACTAAGGTAAGAAATGGTGAATACACTGTAATTTAGCAATTATTAAACATGTTCGAACCGCATGGTTCTTCTTCTGTGCTGGTTTTTCTCCTTGATGAAGAGCAACTAATTCATAGAGAACAAAGGAAATCAATTCCGTAAACAAGTTAACAAAAGATAATCCATTTAGTTACCATAGCTTTTAATTTCTTCAAGGATTGTTACCTCAAAAGCTTCTACGAAGCCACAGAAATTTTATGACCCTCTTAGAAAACAGCTTCGAATTTTTATTGGTGATAAACATAAGCGAACGACGCATTGGTAAATCAAAATGGCCGCCGTTTCACTGTTTTGGACGTCAGTCTTAGACACAGGAAAACAAAAGCGAAATAAGAGCTAAAACTGCGCAAAACCGAGGGAAATTTAAAACGCTGAAACATCTTTTATCCTTGATTTCGGGGGAAGGGCCCGGGGGCAAGGGGCGCTGCCACTAGCCCTTGTGGTCGGTTGGATATCTTATTCCAAGTCCTTTCTTGCGATGATAGAGTTTCGTAATCTTCGATTCTTTGCGGTTATAGTATTAAGCCCTCTCCTGATTTATTATCAAAATGATTTTAATTCAGTGATGAAAATGTCCTTCACGGCATACGTTATACACAATCCTCGATAATTTTCAAATCTGTTTTCTTTTTTTTTTTCGTAGGTATTTTGACGGTATGGTAACCATCAGCAGTTAATGAAAGAAATTTAAGAGGCAAATTTTAGCATACTTATGTTTGTAGAGAGCTTTTCCATTTCTAAACTGCAATAATAATAATTTTGAAAGATGTTAGAAATAGCTGAAGAAATAAACACATCATTTTCATAAGATTTGTGCTTCTTTTGGAAGAAAATCGATATCTAACTTTGACAAGGGTCGCTTTCCATACTTCAGATACTTCAAAAAGCTTGATTTTCAATTTCAAAAGTCTGCTCCTACTTCTCGTTCATTTCAATTAAATAAATCTAGAACAATAGATTACGCCTTCAACTTTAAGAATCCACTCTATAGTATTAAAGAAATCATCTTAGCTCATCTTTTATGTTCCAAACTAACGATTTTAATCACTCTCCAGGGCCAAACAAGCCCGATTTCTTTATTATTATGCCGCTTTCATGGTGCATTCATTTTTGAAGGGTGGGCGACAATGGCTTATTCATATACGTAAAACACCGATTATTTCAAAAAAATAATAATAATAATTAAAATTTGTATAGCGCCAACCCAATCCTGCCCTAGGGACTTTACACAACATTTCAAACATTTAAATAAATAATTAAATTGTAGATGAAAGAGAATTGTTATAATTTGCCATAGTAACAATAATCAGCTTTTCTATAAGGTGAGATTTAACTTACAATTACGGCCGTGACGGATAACACCCGAGATCTCCTTAATTCTTCATATGATATGAAGGCCGAAGTCAGTAATTGTTTTATTATTCATTCAAAATAATTTCTCGGAGGGTGTTATCCGCCTCGGCCTACGGCCTGAACGGATAACACCCTCCTCGATCTCCATAATTCTTCATAAGATACTCAGCCTCATTCATTAACTGTTAATTAATTGTCACATAAACGAATGTTGTCAGGTAGGCTGTTCCACAGGTCAGCAGCAGCGACAGCGAAAGCTCTAGAACCATAGTACTTCATATTAAAGTTAGCAGGATTCAGGCGTAGTGAACTAGATAACTGGAGAGTTCTGGGCGGTGAATAGCGAGTTACCAAATCTTGAATTTAGGTGTGTGCTTGCAGGGGTATAGCCTTGAAAGTGAGCAGCAGGCTTTTGAATTTAATATGCTCATGCATTTGCAGGAAACCAATGTAGATCGGACAGAACGGGAGTGACGTGGTCGTATTTGCAAGAGCACGTAATTATTGGCGGGCGGCAGCATTCTGTATTGATTAAAACTTTTTCATAACCTACTTCGGCGGCACATTATACAAGAGAGAGTTGCTGTAGTCAAGCTTGGAGGAGACAAAAGCATGGACGAGAATCTCGGTAGTCTTGGAAGAAATGAATTTTCTTATGAGGGAATAGTTACGCAGATGGTAGAGGGTTGATTTACAGACAGAATTGTAAAAACAAAAGAGATGAATTTGACTCTCCCTAATTTACAGTAACAATATCTTGGAATCGAAGTCCAGAATAGGAAAGAGAAGACCGCACAACACAAATGAATCTCGAGCTGCAATCACATCGCTCCCCAACACCTCAGTGATGGCAATGCAGATAGAACACTTCCAATCTTGGTGATGAATGAAGAAAAAGTTTCAAAGAATGCAAAGAAGATAATACACCACATAGGCGTGACATTCCTCAAGTTCTCTCAAAATAGAACCCCCGTCCTATCCGAAAACCTCATCCTCAAATTGTTTGTTTTCTAATGCCATTTATTTAGCATTTATCGTATCTGCTCTAAGGAGAGAGTTTGGCTAGCTAATTAACTCTCGTAACTCTGGGACTCTTGGTAATTTTCTGTAGTATGATCACTTTGTCGAGCATTGCGGCGCATTTTGCGGGTTCTGATAGTAAATGTATGGAAAGAAAGAAGATATGATGCCATGTGACGTGTTTCCCTTTCGCAAACGGTCGTTGCCATGTTTAACGGTCAACACTATCATAGGTAGCCAAGTGTTATTGAAGGAGGACTCATTTACGTTAAAAAAATATATTTCTGACATTTCTTAGCTCGGAATGAAAAGTACCAAGAAATGTATAACCTGAAGGCTTGTAGAAAAATGGCCTTTGATACTAATTATAGCTTGATGGGCAATTTGCGATAATTGTTCCTTTCACAAATTGCACTAATAGACCTGTCCTGCATCCTTTCAAAAAAAGCGCCAGCTCGATCGAAGCTTGATTGGACAGCCCACCCGAGCCCCGGCCTCAGTTCTTTATGTTTGTTCAAGGGAAAGGTCTAATGTCCCTAACTGCACAAGAAAATCAAACCTGTGCACGCAATGGAAAGAATATAATAGCTTATGAATGTATATTAAATAGTCGATAAGATTTTCAGTTAAGTCCATTTAACTGTTTATTTTCTTTAGTTCAAATAATATACAGCTCATTTGTATTCAATGGTCTTAGCGCATTTGTACTATTAGAGATTCAGTAATATCGATAAACTAATAAGAAGATTTGGCCAAATTGTCGTTAAAATCTAAGCCACAGAGATGCATGTTAGAATTGCACTCGATGATCTTCTGAATCTGAAAAACATAAATATTCCAAAACGTAATGCAGTTAGTTGTAAAGGTAAAATGTTCTTTAAATTGTAAAATAATTCCATTACAACCTTTACCATGGTTATCTAAATCAATTGTTAAAAGAATGAATAAGTGCAGTAGTAGTGGTAGTGGTAGTGGTAGTGGTAGTGGTAGTGGTAGTGGTAGTAATAGTAGTAGTGATAGTATCAGCAGCAGCAGCAGTTATGATGTGGCGGTGACGGTGGTGAACACATTTTATAAAACAAACAAACAGACAATAATGGAAAAGAAATTTCACACAGACTGGACAAAACAAGGGAGTTTGTTACTCACGTTTATAGCTGTCTCAGAGCAGACGTCTGCAGACTATCTCCAACCATAGTGGCACGATACACAAAATTTGTCAGCTTTGCCCCAACTCCTCCAACGCAATTTTCTGGCGGTGCTTCTCCGTATGCGTAATAGTTGTTTACTATGTTCACAGCTGTTCGGCAGGTGGCAAAGTTCTGCACAGCAAAGTACTCGTAGTCCATGTCACGTGCGAGGTGCGCACATTTCACGACAGATGCATAAGGATCTGATTCATTATGCGAGTTTCTAAAATCACCAAACATGATGTTAAGCAGCCGATTCTTCTTCTTCTCTTTATAACAGCCCAAGGGAACTAACTGTGGAATCTTCTCTAAAATGGGAAGGAAATTATATGTCTGAAAAGAGGGCCTTTTAATTTAAATTATGTTATTGCTGGTTTGCAGCTGGCGTTTCGGCGGCAGTAATGCTACCTAGTGGACAAGAACAAAGCGTTTCCCTCAGCTGGAACAATTTCGCTCTATGACGTGGTTGAAAGTCACTAATAGCTATTCAAGTATTTAAGTCGAAATAAACTAATTCATATTTTTCTTTGATTGGGTTTCATGATCAAGAGCACCTCCGTCCGTAGACAAGACAAAGTGCGAATTTTATTCGGTGAGTGTTAGAAATACAGTTGAATGGAGTTTACTGATCAGAAGTGATATTTGGCTCCGTCATGAGAAAAATGTGGAAAGCAAAGTTTCCTTCATTCTAGCTCTTTTCCCTGCGCAGATAATGGTAATACCATTAGCATTTAACTTTAGCACCCGGCGCCATTTGATTTTAGGACACCTCTCAAGAAACAAAAGTGAGACATTCCGTGGCATGACTATGTGCTCTATTATGCGCGTCCAATCTGCAAACAAAACAATATCATGTGATTTAACTAGTCCAGCTGTTTTGCCCGAAGTCTAAAATTTTCAGCAGTTTTACTTGAACTTACCAAACGTGTAGATAACAATGCGCTTATCGATGCCTATTCCATTTGGACAGTTTGCGTCATTCACGGAACTCTTGGCATGGTACTCATCTACTGCGTTTGGTCCTGACCGACATCGCCCATTATATCCCAAGGCAAAAAACCTGTAGCCTTTGTCAAACGCTAGCTCAGAACAAGAACTAATCACTTCCTTGAATCTGTTTTGTTGAACCTGGACTCTAAAGTCGCCAAGCACATCTGTCAGATAACCGCTCACTGTATTGAAGCAAGCGATCTTGCTGAATGACGGCACTGTAAGGAAACAAAACGTAAAGCGACTTCTTTTCTATAATTTTATTGTTTGTATTTCGAAATACTTTGATGGAATCCCGTTCTATGACAACCACAATAAGCGGTTATTATATAAAGACGGAGGGTTTAATATGCAACCGTGCAGCTGCTGTGAATATAGTTATATTGTATATCTTTGCGGCAACTCGATCCATACGCTGAGTAATCCTTATTCTACCTTTAGTTGCAGCCGCACTTGCAGACAGAAATTATTGGCAAATAAATATGAAAGTATGAACTTAGAATCAGTCATGGAGAGAATTCGATAAAAAAAATGAAAGAATGAGGAGGGGGAATAGATTGGGAAAGCTCAGGCCCTTTTCGAAATATTAAGTCGTATTTTGAGCGCAAAATATAAATAGACAGTATATTTAAGCAACCATGATGGCAACGGCAGCGAGAAAATCACTGTTTAAGTAGATAATGGCATTCTTTAAAAAATTTTTCGCGAGTATTTTAACTCCGGGGGGGGGGGGGGTGGGAGGGGGGCACTTGTAGTTGAAGTCGTACAGCGACTGCAAATGAATGAATCGAAAAGTTTGATGAAGATTCAGTTCCAGGTGGCAGTTGTTTTACTCATCTAACGCATTGCTTTTTGACCGGTTCCTGTTGCCGTTGCTGTCGTGGTTACATGGTTAAAGTCATTAATAACCTTGTAAAGACTCATTACCTTGGCAGTTTTTACCACTGAAACCATGTGAACATTGGCAGTGATATAACGAAACGTCGTGTTCATCGTTACTACATGTCGCGTTGTTGACACAAGGCATGCTACCACACGGAAATATCCTATCTGAAAAGGCAAAGGACAAACAATGTAATTATTTTTCAAACAAATGAAATTATCGCTACTTGAAATTGTGTGAATTGTTGCATTAATAGTAGTTTATTTCGGGCTTAGTAGAGGATAAGCTGTAGAGGTAGTCGGCCGTAAAAGATTCCTTTCGCATTATTTAATAATTATTAGCTAATGACCACGATTATTTAGTTGTTAATGTACTTGTAACGCTCAAGTTCCAATCTATCTCGATAACTCAATCTTTCAAACAGAATGTATTCGAAGCTTAACGACAATCGAAGCAGCTACAACACAAACTACAGTCATTTGAGAAGAAACCTCCCGGGTAGTAAGTGTCGATTCCAGAGAAAGTAAAAGAATTAATGGCTTCAAAACGTTGCCAGCGTTAATATAACACCTTAGCCACAGCAATTGCAGCACTTTTTTTATCTTATCTAAAGCAGCCCTGGTGAAAGTGTTTCGCTATCTTTGCTACTGGAGTCGTGGTAAATCCTGAATTTTAAGGTTATTTGGCCCCCTAAAAATCCAGTCGTACCGCCTTAACCGCCGGTCCGCAAACCATTCAACCGATCACCTTCACAGTTCTTTCCAGTAAACCAGTCACCACAACTGCAAGAGTACTCCTCGGGACTACTGAAAGTGCTGCTACAATTGCCTCCATTCCCACACGGATTTGCAACGTCACAGATTGTTTGTGTTACTGTTGAAGTACAAATGAACGCTTTGCTAAGTTAGTGGGGAATACAACATTCAAATTTCGCTCAGAGTGTAAAAATGTATGCCTTTTTAACTTTGACGTCGGTATTCTTTTCTAATCAGAAGCACATAACCCTGAAGCGTCTAATTTCCCAATATAGTGTTTAGAACCATGTTAGCCGTCCGGCCAGAAGCACGGATTTTTTTGCTCAAATATGGAATCATATAATTGAAGGTATCCTTGTCTAAATATAGCTAAGAACGGTTTCTTTCAGTCCTTTACAATTCTCCCAGTTCATTCCTAACTCAATAGTACACTTGAATGAATTGAGGGAAAATTGTGATGAGTTATTAGATGTCAGTGAGAATTTTCTTGCTCCGTTACCTTGGTATTTGTCACCCACAATCCACTTTGGGCATGCGCAGTGGTATTTTGAAATATCTTGAGGATCGTTACTACAGGTGCCATTATTCAAGCAAGGTTTGCTGTCACATGGATATATTTGAACTGCGCCGAAAAAAAAAACAAACAAACAAACAAACAAACAAGATTTTCTAAGATTAGTAAAATTTTATTCTTTCATTTTTTTGCAACAACCCTTACATTAAAAAAAAAAAACGAAAACATAAAAAACACTTCCTGATAATGAAAGTCAACGTACCATTGTTTCACTGCTAAAAGATTTAAGTACACGATAACATGTCAGTATCTACCTGTTTGTTCAAAAGGTGATCGAGAACATGAAAATATATTAAGGTCGTTCTCTCACTTATACTCTTCTAAAACTGATTTCTCTCTGCACAAAAGTAACTCCACACGTCTAGCCTAAATAGGCCCATGCAGCTAGCCATTTACGTGGTATAAAACCGCCGTGCTGGAGATCTAAAGTCGCACTGGGACAAGACAAACAAGGAAAATTACCATTTCAAATTATGTATGTCTTTTGTTTGTCTTGTCCCAGTGCTCTCCAGCAGCGTGGCGGTTTTGTACTACGTGAATGGCTAGCTGCAAAGGGCTTATTGCGCGGGCTCAATGGCCGCTGTGGCATGGTGCGGTGACCTCTCGAAATAATATACTACGTGTTCTTTAATGTTTTCCATAAACAATATTGTGAACTTCATTAGCTTTAATTAACATTGTTATATATAGTTGTCGTCATTTCATTAAGTACCTTCACAATGTTTTCCAGTGAACCAGGCGCTACAGCCACATTTGTATTGAGAAGGATCTACAGTCAAGTCACTACTGCAGTAGCCGCCATTTTGACATGGTTGGCTTTCGCATGGACTTGACAACACTGTGAGATATGAAAAAGAGAAATTGTCATTGAAAATGTTCCTATCAACTAAATTTATCAAGTTCTTTGTGACCTTCAACAGTAAGGATCACTAGTGAAATGGCAACAACTAAATCCGTGCAGTCTCGGAAAAACCTATTTTTTCAAGTTTAATTTCCTTTGTCTTATAGCCTCAAATCGAACTATTAACTGTATTGCAATTACAGTAACTTTACACCGTCAGTTCTAGTGAACTTTAGCATTGATCTTATCGTTATAAGTAACCGCTGCCTTTAAAAGTGTTTAAAAGAGTGGTATGAAACACTTCCAATCAGTATTTAGAAACATGTAGCTTCCGCTTGTTATAAAAAGCGAAACATGTATTTTATCGAGGTATAAAAATTGTTATGCGTGCAATAGATTTTAACAAAAGACGAAAGAGCTATGAAATAGAAGTACCTCCCATGTACGTATGTTGTCTGTATTGACTGACCTACCTTCGCAGTTAGCACCAGTAATCCATGGTGGGCATTGGCAGGAGTATTTTGTTGCGTCCAAGTCATCATTTATACAAATTCCTTCGTTATAGCATGGACTGCTATCACATGCATATATCTGTTCTGTTAATTGAAAATAACAAATCGGATTGAATTGAGAGACTGAACTTAGTGATGTACAATCATGGTAAAAAAGACAAACATTGTAGGCGAATTTCAGGACTTAATTACCTTCGCAGAAATGACCAGAAAACCACTCTCCGCATTGACATGTGTAAGCAACAGGAGACTCAGGAATACACGTTCCGTTGTTCTTACATGGAGAATTGTCACAGGGGTTTATGGCCACTGTCAAAGGAATTAATGTAAAGATGGAAGACTTCTAGATAGAACAGATATAAAAGGTAAATCTTTTTATCACCTTGTTTATTTTTGCTGGGACGTCCCTTAAAAACTATTGCCTGCTTACTGCTATTTCCACAAATCCTGGCTAGAAAAACACTTAACATCGCCTTTTTCTTGATTGCAATTCATTTGTTTGTTTCTCGGGCGTATGATTACTAGGGCAGAGTGGCGCGGACTGGTGAGATCACCCGTCTCCCACCGGCGATGTTGCCCTAATTCAAATCCCGGCGTCGACGTCGTATATGGATTGAGTTGTTTGTTGTTGGTTCTCCCCCTTGTTCCGAGACTGAGGTTTTTCTCTCGGTACCCCGGTTTTTACCTCACCTCAAAACCCAACATTTCCAAATTCCAATTCGACCAGGAATGGTAGACGAATAACCACTTTGTGGATAAACTACCTCTAAATCGTTATTATTATTTTAGTTAAAGCCACAATGAAATATATAAGCAAAAGCGTAATCTTATTTATGCACGTAAAAAAAAGTTGCAAAAAGCCAAAGGATTTAATTTGCTCTTTCCCCCCCTAATATGCACCTATAGCAGGAAATTCCAGAAACCTTTGTATTCGAAAGGAACCTAACATTTACCTTCGCAGTAGGCACCAGTGTAACCAGGTTGGCAAAGGCATGGTCTTTCCACAGAGTTCCCATTACACGTCCCACCGTTTAAACATGGATCCACTGGATCGCAAATAGAGCTCGTCTGGTTCTCACCTTATTTATTGTAATTCAAATAAAATGTTAGCAATGCGTTGACAATTATACCCAAGTGTTTATAGAAAAGCAAATTCGGATTTTCGATCGATCGCATATGAAAAAAGGAAACAAAGGCATGGAATAGTTTCGCCAAAAGAGCTTTACTTGAGTTGTTTATAAGAGAGATTTTAAAAGGTTTAAAAAGGGTTTAAAGGTTAGTTTATAGTGGAAAGTGCATTTAGCTTATCCAGCTAGTTTACAGTAGGCATGAATAGATTGTGCAAGTAAATTCAGGAAAAGTTGCTTCACAGTATACCCAAAAGTTGCTCTAAAGTTGCTCAAATATCAAAAAGTTGCTACCAAAATTTAGAAAAGTTGCTTGCTCTAGAGTCGTTTTGTTTTAGATAAATACTCAAAACGTGTTTGTTTGTTTGTTTGTTGCCATTTAAACATTTTCATTAAATATTCTTACAATCATTAAAAGAGGCCAAAAGCCATTGTTATATGACAAATATAAATACTATGTTGTAATCAATATACTCTTACAGATATACAGATAGCCGCTGTCCAGATTTCGTGGGCGTAATGCAAGTGTTATTTTATTGTCATTTTATTGTATATTCTTAGTTTTAATAAAACCAGTTTTGATAAAACCAGTTTTAATAAAATCCTTCGAAATGAAACGACCTTTTATGGTTTGGATC
Source organism: Porites cylindrica (assembly GCA_964035525.1). Classification (NCBI taxonomy): domain Eukaryota; kingdom Metazoa; phylum Cnidaria; class Anthozoa; order Scleractinia; family Poritidae; genus Porites; species Porites cylindrica. The sequence continues at coordinate 26,992,630 of OZ037783.1, forward strand.
GGTTTTATATCAATTTGTTGCTCAAAAGTTGCCAAGGAAGGCAAAAGTTGCCTTAGGTTGCTGGTACTACAAAGAGTTGCTCAAAACGCTACAAGTTGTTCAAACGTTGCCGAGCACAATCTATTTATGCAGCTAGTTTACAGGCACTCCACTCAAATACTTAGAAACACATAATTCAAATACGACGTAACAGGATTAAAAACCCCAACTGGCACTGAGGAGGCAACCAGTTTGCTATTTATAAACTGTATAGCCGAAGAACTGAACTCGGCACGACCGAGAACAAATCCAGCAAGTGGCCGGAGCCGGATTCGAACCCGGGACCGCCAGATTGCGAATCCAACCCGCTGACCACTCGGCCACGCTGTCTCCTCTAACTTTTCTTTTCTTAAACTTTCAACGGTGGGGAGTCTCGAACTTCATTCTTTTGTGGGCTGGACAACGTACGCATCATTTTCAAATCAATATTCAAAGTGGGAAAAGCATGTTTACCCTGACGAATATTTCCTTTCTTCACCCGGACCAAACAGCTTGAAAGGTTGTTTTGTGCACCTGGCCTGTACACGTAAATTGTTAACCAATAAGTAATGTCTTTCTCACCTTCATTATTGCATGTTATGTTTTCATGGCACGTTATTTCAGATAGTGGCTTGTTCAACCGGTATGCGCATGCTATACTTGGAATCACTGTACTCGATCCATCTGCCTGTGTTAATTGACACTCCACTTTCCGTGTCATAACACCGGGCCCACATGAAGTTGAACACTTAAGAAAACATAATGAATAAAACAATGCCCTACGCATCAGTTCCGGTTATTAGATAGACAAGTTTAAAAGTTCTTAGAAATAGACCTAACACTCACGAATTATCTGCCTATTGTTTTCAAAAACGTGCAAATTATGCCACTATGTTACAATGGCCATAGTAGACAGCAGAATAAGGCGTACCCAAAAACCCACCGTGCAATGGTTTTTAACGCAAAATTTTGCGAACAACTTCGTTCGGTACAGTGTAGTCATTAATATTACTAGAAAAAGAATCACAATTAGAATCTCCCATTTGAATGAACCCACCTCGGAATTTCATACACACTCAAAATCTAGCTCCACAGAAAACTTTCTACTTCACCGTGCGATTTCATATTAAATAGATTTACGGGTCAAAATTATATACCCTGTACACGACAATAAACATTGTACGAGAAAGAAGAACTCAATAGTAATCTCATCTTGTTAAACAGACTCAACATAGCTCGGTCTGCTCTGATTGTCGGAGCTTCTTACCGAAGACCATTCTGATGCAACGTTCCAATCAGCAGGACAAGGCCACGCAGCACAAGATTCACTGTCAGGGTCCACAACCGGCTTATCCTCTGCTAGACAAGTTGACTCTGACACTTCGTCAGTTGCCGTGGTTGATACTTGCTGTTGGCAGATGACACGTCGTGTTCGTGTTCCTAAGCCGCAAGTCTTTGAACAAGATGTCCACTCTGTTGTGTGCCATCTGTGAATGAACAGGTCTGGTAGTTATACTTAATGCTAGCTATCTTAATGTGTGATTTACCCAACGTACCCCGCCCCCCCAAAAAGAAGAAGAAGAAGAAGAAGAAGAAGAAGAAGAAGAAGAAGAAGAAGAAGAAAATAATAAATGGAATAACCTTTTAAAAATTACTTACTGTTTTGGCGTTTATTTCATCGTAACATAAAGGAAATCAGGTTGAATTAACATGTTAAGATGCAAACATTCTAGTTGTCAATTAATTGCGGCAGAGCAGATTTGCAACAAACTGGTTACTTATTCTCATTCCGGAACATGGTCAATAAAAAGGAAGAAAAGGCATGTTGTTATTGAACCTGACGCAAAAGAATAGAAGATGTTGTCCATTTACAAGACATAAGTCTCAATAGTGTAATGTGCGGATATTCATACATTACAGGTAATCATCTTTTCATTTTTAAAAAACAACTTTTTTTTGTCGAGGAATTTTGTTCTCAAACTATCATTGTATAATTCTATGAGCAGAAAAGTTTTGTTTGTGCTTTTCATTATTGAAATCTAGCTGTTCCTTTTAAGTTAAGAATAAGTAAGTAAGAATACTTGGGTTCGCAAGGTTGATTGTTGCACTCTTGAGTGGCTGCTGGCTTAGTAAGAAGTTCACAAGCGTCGTCTGATACTGTGGAACCGTCTTCAGTTAGAATGCAGCGCACATCACGCTTTTGAACACCTGCAACAAAAAGAAGCCTTTTTGTTCTTGTCCAAATTCTAAAGATGATATTATGCAAGAAGCGCTGAATTTTTAGTGCGTTTATTGGATAACAAAATTTGAAGGACTTTCTACGCAATGCTCACAACCGACAATCAAGGCAACGTTCGTGCGATTGAGAAAGTAGTGTGGTCTTGTACGGTGGCATGGGTTTTGGCCGGTACGACAGCCAATGGGTTAAGCAAATTTAATATCACCAAATTTTCCTCACAAGATGTGACTAAGGAAAAAAACCGGTAATTTTTACCTCCAGCACACGATACTGAACATACGGACCAGTCATTTATAATGCTCCAAGTATAATTAAGAACTGGGGCAGATTCACCAGGCTGTAAAGGTCTTTGTACCGTATAGTCTACACCTTCAGTTTCTTCAAGTCCTCGAAGAAGCTAGAAACAAATTAAAATTTGATTATTAACATGTTTACTCTAGAGGACAGCAAAAATGTCTTCATATGATCTTGTTGAAAAAAGAAGAGTTTTTGCAAAGCTAGTCCAAAAGAGTACAATTCCTCCAAATTAGGAAATGTGCTTGCAATTGGCTTTTGATTTATAATACAATTAGAGCTTTTGCTAGAATAATACCACAACTTTCAGCGTCTCTGTGGTCGGTCCACGTATCTCCAGGATGTCCTGGTATCTTGCTTTTGTGTGCTTGTAGAATATTGTAGCTCCAGCGTAGGTAATCTTTGTAGTAAAAACATCAGGTACGTTGATGAGGTAGTTCCCATACACATCCTGAATACCTATATTCGACAAGAAATTCTCTGTTATTACTACTGCTAAGTCGGCCACAGCCAAGCCTTGACAAGATTATTCCAAACTCTTCGATCGTGCCTCAGTGCCTGTAACTCCTGACTAGAGTCTAGATCAGTGTCTCCCTCTAAGATATCTATTCAGCTAAAGTTGATTTTAGTCGTCCTCTACTTTTATGGCCGTGGGTTGGGTCCCAAAGGACGAGTTTGTGTGCTGGGAGGTAGGGATGTCTTTGACAATGCCCAGCGAGCCTCATCCTACTTGCTGCAAATCTCCATGAAGATCTTCATTGGAGATGTGGCTTTGCCAGGAAACATTCAAGGCCACCCGCAGCATGCGAGTGTAGCAACCAATTAATGACTTGGTAAGGCTTGGCTGTTATCAGCGAGAAGAAATCGCGAAAAAAAAAAAATTAGGAAAGAGAGAAAAGAAGGTGGGACAGAAGGAAATGTTGATTCAGATATATTGGGGGAGATGAATTTTTTGTTTCCGAGTTATGGCCTAACTTGGTTACTATACATTTTATAAACATCAGTAGCTTGTCCTGGGAAAGAGGTCAAAATCAAACACTGGTCCCTTGGGAGACAGTTCATTTTGTTTCCCGAGAATCTCAAGAGGTTAGAGGGAATCAAAATTAACTGTTTCTCAAGGGACCAGTCTTTAAGTGATTTGTTATATATATTAGCTGGAAATTTTGAAGCTGGAAATTCATTAAACCTCTTTGTAACATTCGCGGGTAACAGTGCACTGTTACCCTCTGACGTCATAGATTTTGCAATGTTTCCCGCTCACAGCTTTTGGCGGGAAACAGTTTCATTGTTAGGTGTCTTGTGACCTCGAAGAAACCAATCAAAGCGCACGCTGTCGAAAAAAAATTCTAGCTATAACAATTGTTGTCGTTAAAACTGGCATTGAGGTCCGTTGCTTGCAGTAATATTTGCCGGCAAGAGGTCGCTGTTCTTCAACGATTAAAATTTTGTCTCGACCCTCTGATAGCTAGTAGAATGTTATTTTGACCTGGATCAAGATTTTATTCTTACCTATTACATTAGCTGTAGCTCCACTCCTTTTCCGAAAGTGGGCGTAAGTTGTACCTGGTGGTAATTTCTTTATTAAAGCTGATTCCCCGGCATCTGTTAAAAATAATAATAATAAATTAACAATCATAATCACAAAAATTAATCAATGAATTTTTTTATCATCTTCCTTATCGTCATTATAGAACAGATCAACTGATATTTTTTCTTGGCGGCATTGAAAAAGCCCACTAAAGTCAAAGTCAGAATCTATTCTTGACTTACGAACTAACAAGCGGCGTTTTATCGCTAACAGCAATAGTTGTTTCAAAGAGATTGCTTTCAGACAGAAGTTTTTTGGTGGGGGCCAGTTGTTGTTGCTCTTTAATTTTAAAAGCATGCGCGTGACATCTTTTTCCCTTACATTATCAGCTATTCGCTGCATTTGCCAAACGTGCGAGGTTCTCTATGACTGTAAAGCCAGTATTGATTATTAACATTTTGTGATATTGTATACACAAAACATTATTACGCCATTACCTACACACTAGTTAAACTTACTGGATATCTGCTCTATGAAATGTGCATTTTCATCAATGCAGGAGTCTGCTTTGCCACCGCACACACCGCATCGGTCAATCACCTTGTTTGAATTCAGCAAGTGATCACAACCCACAGCCTAGATATACAATGGAATTAAATTTCATAAAATGTGGAGCCGGTTTGTTGCCACTTTTAGTACAATATGGATGTTAAAAGAGACTGCTTCGGTTAGGTGCGCTGTCGCTATCAGACGTGCCTTCGTTGCAAGTGACAAATACTATTAATTCTCATGGGCTGGATAAGACTATTATCAAGTCAACCGTGATATGCTTTGGTTGTAATTATCATCAAGCTGTTTCTGCCCCAGGTAGAAAATTCTTTCGAAACGCGTGCTCCCACCAGATTAATTGCCTATTTCCCTTTTGTATATCAAGTAATGCCATCTGTCGATGTTATCATTGGTGACTAAGGCTTAAGGTTACGTTCGCACTATACCGGATACTTTTTGCGCCGGTATGAAAATAACATCGGATAGCTAGGGCTTCTGGTGACTTCCGTGCGATTTCTGTAACATACAGAAACTGCGCCGTGAAGATCTCGAGAGTGGAGCGTGGCATATATCGGATACGTTCTGTACCACACTTTGGTGCAATATGAACAAGTATTCGGGCCGAAATAAAAGTGAATGAGTAGGCAAAAAGGACTGAAACCACTGCCGCGGAAGTCAAATATTCAGGTGTGAGGATTGGGATTTCTAGAACCAAACCCTCACGGGCAACTGCTCCGGCACAATGTTCGATATGTGTGGACGACTTGTACCAGTTCTGTGACAAGTTCTGTGGCTTTTCCTGTCGGAACGAAAGGCTATCCGCTATAGTATGAACATAGCCTAAGTCATGGTAGATTGAATTTATGCCCTGCATAACGGGGTATCAGAAGAGAAGAATGTGACGTCATCGTAATCAGAAACTTATCACCGGCATGACGTCATCGGCGAAATGTATTAATGCTGCGCAATTAAATTATATTTCTGCACAAATGGGGTCAATTGGGACCATGCATACTATACTACTATTGTCTAGTCTGTACCGAAAACTTGGGCTGCTGTAACAAGGGAGAGTTTCAAAATAAAATGTAAGACATTGAAGTTGAATTTGAGATAAATGAAGCTGTTTTGGAGACGTTTGGGGACGATAATAATTTCTTAGGAGGCGTGTACTTTAGAGGGTAAATATCATAGTTATGTCGTGAAAATACTGCCCTAAATAACAGTCATATATTGCTGACGGCATTAAGTGAGGTTGATAAAGACGAAGTATTAAAAAATTATAGAATAAAGGAGAAATTTAACACTTGAAAATTATAACTGTAATGATATTTACGTTCTGCAGGTGGGAAATTGACATGCCCAGAGAAACACTATGTAATAAAACGTATTAAGAAACATGCACTGACCTCTGGTCTTCCTTGGATGCATATATCGAAGTTATTTGTAGATGCTGTTGCTCGGGTGCCGTCTATTACATTACCGAACTTCCGCACTGTATAATCGATTCGACACCAAAGGCCGCATAGGTCTTGACATGAATAGAAAAATAATACATAACAGATTGATTTTTTTGTATCAGCAGTTTAAATACCACGATTTTTGACGTACTGGTAATCCGAGGACTTTTTTGTGTTGGTACTATATATGCTTGCTTTTATCTTACTAACTTCTTTACGTGAATAATACGTCTAACTTCTTATTTTCCACGAACAGTTAAAAGTGAAATACAAGTTTTTCTTTGACTGCAGCCACGTGACAAGGTGGCCCAGCTAAGTCCCTAAGCGTTGTCGGCAAGGTCAAACCTGGACTCTACCGTGAGCTGTGACGTTACCGAGAGAGGATCCCCGGAAACGCGTTCTCTCGACTACCTTTTGCCGAACTTATGAGCCGACAACAAGGTAAAAGAGAACGCCCGGGGTCTAGACTAAAAGCCGTCATGTTGGTAGTTTTTAGTCAACAAGTTTTTTCTGTTTCAATGGAAGTAGTGTTTTCGGAGGAGAGAAACACTTTAGTTCTTGATCACCAACATAGCAGTTCACGTCACGTCCAACAAATCTGTCTGCAGGAAGGTGGTTTATACATGAGCGTATACACCACGGCACCAACTTGACTTCATCAGTTAATTACCTGATTGTAGGTAATAGGGTACATAATTTTCATTTCTCTCCATGCACTGTTCCTGTCTGTAAGAAATGGACGTGTTGGTACAGTGCTAAGAAAAAACATGAAACAAGCTTCAGGTTTACTAATGAGGATTTAAATGGTAGGAACATTTCATAGGCAACTGTTTATAGTTTATGCCTGCTAACTAAAGATAAAACCAGCTTGTACTGAAACGATTGGTGAAGCACACAAGGTAAAGACACTTAGTTCAGGAAAAAGAAAAAGGATTAATGGTAGGATTCCATGACCAAAGCTTAATCTGGTTTCATGCATGGCATGAGGAGTAGTATTATCCTTCCATCTTTGATAGGAGCTAGGCTAATTAATTGTAAGAATTTGTCGAGCGTCGTGTCACCAACCAGCCATTCTCGGAGACTAGGGGCAGCTTATTGGGACCCGCTATTCAAAGGTAAGTCAAAGATATATTAGAAGGTTTATTCGCTCGGAGGTATATTCGCGATACAGCGGTGTTTTGAAAGGTATAGTCGGCAGGTGAGTAGTTCTGGCGAGACCCTTAGGCTCTTACTGCTTGTAAAGCAGTTCTAGAACTCTCTTGGATCTCCTGCTCCTGACCCTAGTACCTATATTATATTTGCTGCAGGTAATTCAAATGCATCTGAAAATGGCTAAGCAAGAGTAAGTACACCGTAAGTTAATAGTCTTGTAAACTTTGCCTACGACGCCTTTCCCCAAAATTGTCTAGGTTATTTATACTGAGCTGCCCTTAGTCGCCGGTCTTAATGAACTTCATACAAGTCTTAGAAAATGGAACCCAAAAAATCTCTCGAAGTTTGTTTTGTACAAATTTTCGTTCCGACGTTATGTTATGCACTGTAGGAATTTCAGATGTGCATCATTTGAGACAAATTTATCATAGTCATACCATAAAGTTGCAAGTTCGCCATTCTCCCAGTTCTGATCCCACGCAGTCCATGCCCCCGTTTTGTGGACTGAGAAAACAAACATAACAGAAACGATATTTACAGACGGACAGCCAAGTTCAGAAAAATAAAAACAACAGTTTGAAAAGTTTTGTTTTGATACCTGTTGGAGCGTGCTCATAAACTTTACTAGGAAAACATATGCGTTTTAAGAGTGATGACGCTTTGATGAGTTGAAAAAAAAAAGGATCGTAGTTACATATTTGTAGCCATTGTATCGATCAAACTAGAGTCTACTGTAGAATACTATCCCAGAAGTAGTGCTTTCACAATGATCGCTATTATTGATATAGTCTCCCCAAAACGTTGTTTTCTTCCTTCTAAGCAACCACAAAGAAGACAAAGACAGCCTCTTAAAACAATTGGTTTCATGGGAAAAACCACAGCTCTGCACATACATCACACTTTTTAGTATATTTCTGGAAAGTTTGAAAGGACGAAGATTCATTTTTTAACGACGTTTTCATTGCCGTCTCGTCTTCGTCATTTCTCAGTTAAGCTGCCGATTGTACCACTCACGATGGATTAGTGCATGCTCTTGTTCTGTGCTGTACACCTCCCCCACAGGTGCGACTACACGAAGAGAAGTCTGACCATTTGCTCCAGCCTCCGTCAATTGGTGCTCTGCCATTATCAACGCACTCTCCTTTAATGCACCACTGAAATAAAATGGGCGACAACCATGGAATGGAATTAAGCTGGGAATAAACTACTGAGACCACATTCAGTATGCCTTTAAACAAATAATTTCCTTTTCTTAGAAAATTTTAAAAGTAAGTTTTTGACTCTGAGTCATCTGTCTATCAAAACAGTCACATTGAATTTCTTTTTCTTTTTTTTTTTTTCAGTCAGCGCAAGGAAGAAAGTATCAACTTAATGAAAGGACATCACGATCACGATTCTCAAAATTTAAACTGCTCTACAATACAGAAAAAACAGTACAGTGATCAAGATTTCATCATGGTTAATGCTAACGCGTGAAAATCTGTGCTAAAGCTACAGTTGAAATTATCTCGAATCTGCAATATGGTTGCAATTGTAATGAAAGCTGACCTTCTGCAGGTTAATATTTGAAACTTTTGTTTCATTTCGCTAGTTATGCTAATAAGAACCTAGGCCAGGAATCTCTGGTTGTGTCAGATGGGGTTAAAAGAGGCTACCGGGATACTCGTGGTAGGGTTCGTTAACGAAAATTGGTAGATCTGCCAAAAGTGAATTTTCTAGGCAAGAAGATATGGGTGATTTTCTACGCACTTTGAAATCTACGTCGGAGCTTAACGGGTGGGTGGAGTAAAATGAAGGGTAGTTGTTGACTGTTTGAATTTGAAAGACGTGAGGAAGGAAGTAAGCGAGTTTTGAGGCTCTGAGGAACACATTTTTTAATTTATAGTTGTGCCGCCAGGTTATGACCAAGAAAACGAATTAAAAAGATGTCATCATGACCAGCCCAATAAACTTCATTTTTTCTTACAATAATCGTTTTTAAAGGCTTTAGTCGTTCAATGGTCAGATTCTATAAAAATTAGGAATAAAATTAATGCCAAGTGCTATCATTTGTTAGGTTTGATTGGAAATATCACTCACGTTCCTAGGCCCACAAGTTGTACCGTCAGCTGGAGGCGCGTTTTTAGACAAACATGACCAGCCATCTGATGTACAGAACAATTGTCCACAGTTCTGCTGAGGTATTAAAAAACAAGTAAGTTTTAGCTGGGGCACAATTGCAGAAGGTGATTTCCATTTAGGTCATAGGTCAATCCTAAATGCAAATACAAATACAAATGACTTTACTGATTCTCCAACGAAAGGGTTTTCAGAATTAATTTACAATTGTATAAAAATTACAATAAGACTATTAAAATTACGATAAGGTATAAAAATTTTACCATATTGTTTTACAGTAGATAAGAAATAAAAAATATCCAGCTATAAAAGAATAAAAACATATTCAGCCTCGAGCCACTTTTCCAATAAAAAAATGTTTTAGCGACGATTTAAACTGGGAAAGGGGTGGCGAGTTACGAAATCAATGTTGCTAGGCATCGAGTTCCAGAGGGTAGTGGATCTATACATAGAAGAGTTCTGAGCAAGGTCGGTACGGCATTTAGCAACTTGGAGCTTGACAGTGTTATATGTATGTCTGTTGTAAATGTCAGATCTCTTGACAACTAATTGCTGTAGGTATGTTGGAGCAAGGCCATTGGTGGATTTAAACAATAAGAAAGCATCCCTGAAATTAAGAAGAACTTACACTGGCAAGAATTTAAGTTGTTTAAGTGTGGGAGTTATGTGCTCAAATTTCCTTTTACCAGATAAAATTCTGGCTGCAAGGCTTAGAGCTAATTGAAGACTGGCAACATTTTCCTTACTTGTCCCTGCCCAAACTGAAGAACAACAGAATAATTTGCTGAAAACAAACGCATTCACCGTACAAATTAAGGAGGGGAAGTCCAACAGGTGGCGAATTCTACTGATCGCACAAAATTTTCCAAAAAGGTCTGGAACTAAGGCACTTGTATGGTCGTTAAACGAAAAGGTGCTTATCGATTAACACACCCAGGTCTTAAACTGCATCTACCGGGACAAGATCTTTACCTAGGATTTCATCCGGATTTCTCAACATACGGTTAGCGAAGCACCATGAGGCCTACTCTGTAGATCACGTTTTCTTTGCTAGAGAATGCTTAGTAGAGCATAGAATCCTCCACGTAAGACTAGATTCTGCTGGCGGTGCTGACAGGCGGGAGACCATTTAATATGTACAAATTGAACAACAGTAGGCCAAGGAAGGAGCCCTGCAGCGCTCCACGCATAACACTTAATGGACATGACCGTTTGTTACTAATACGCACACGTCGTTGTCTGTTGGACAAATAACTAGTAAACCAGTTAAGAGCAGAGGCAGTGACACCAGTCCGTTTGAGCTCCTCCAGTAAAATGCCGTGATTAATGCTGTCAAAAGCGTTGGCTGCTTAAATCCAACATTACCACTGCCGTGATCTTTATATCTTTAGCCGCCCGGAATAGATGACTTGATACGATAATAACACACCAAGAGTATAGACAGACATGAAAGTGTGGGCAGTTTAGAAAAAGGAGGATAAAACTTCCACTTACGGTCTCTCCTATAAAGAAGCACATGTCTAGAAATGGGGCGCGTAAATCCAAGGTATTTTCGGCTAATCAGCATGGAAGTGGCTAAAATGAGACATTGGGAACAAATTTTCCTGCCAAGAGTATGTTATTTTAAGCACGTGTGCATCATTTTTGTGAACGAATCTACTCCTTGCTTGATATTTTTCTTCCTTTCCTTTCCTTTTGCATATCTAGTTTTGCTACCAATAAGAATATCAAAACGCTCACCCGTAGTTGGGGGCATTGCCAGTGATTTTCACCATAATGAGTTTTACATTGTTTGTCTCCATCCCAGATTTCTCCAGGCATGCGCGATAAGTCTACATCAAGGGGAGGAATTGGTATATCTCCTGGTGGTTCGTTATCCAAACAATTAGAGCCGCTGCCACTAAATATATATAAAAAAGAATATAATAATAAAATGTGAATAGTTCTATATTTTTACATTTTTTTTTTCATCATTATGACATCCTCCAAAATCCTTTTGCATTCACCATTTTCACATTGCTCATAATAGACCTTTCCCGCATTCTGTTCCTGTGAGCAAACACAAACAAAATGATCGAGGTCGAGGCTTGGGTGGACAGTTTCATACAAATCACCGTGTTTTGTCTACCCGAGCCTCGACTTGATGTCTTTGTTTTCAGGAATGCGGGATGGCTGGTCTATACACCTTGTTTATTCACCAACAAATTTATATAACCATTGTCCTCAATTTCTCTTGGGACGGCTGTAATACCCAAGAGAAATTGGAAAACATGGTTACGCCATTTCTTTTTGTTGTTGTTGGGGGAGAGGTTAAATAAGGTGTGTTATGATCTACGTGAATAAAGTGATTTTTAAAACAAACAAAAATATAATAATATAGAAATAGAAACTCTTGCTTTTATATCAAGACTGCACTGGAAAATTTAAACGTGAAACTTAAGCATTTAAAAAAATTTCCACTCAAAACGCAAAGTCCGTCCAGGAGTAGTGGATTAGATTACACATGCCACATCTTTTAGCAGCGCACTTTCATTGTTTGTAAGTTATCACAGAACATTATGAAGTCAATACCTGAGAAATTCTTGAAGTTTCTCTTTACTACAAGTCGACCATTTTAATGCATCAACACCTCCAGGGAGGACTGCCGACATAATATACGCCCCTGCAGGACACGGGTTGTTGTCACCATCATGGGCAAGACCAAAACTTCAAAAACAAAAGAAGAGGGATAAATTTTGAGGCCCTGCCGGGGGGGGGGGGGGGAGTCCATTTCGGCCGTCTGAATTTTAAAACGTCTCGTCTCGGTGTTTATAAATGCTTGTGAGGCAACCTCGTCCCCAGGGCTTTTCCCTTAAAAATTGGGTGAAGGGAAAAGCCCTGGGGACGAGGTTGTGAGGAGGTTGTCTCTTGTCGCGATTTCATCTTACGCGCTGTCGCTTCGTTCTGGGCCATGTCGCTTGTCGGAATTTACCCTGGCAGGGCCTCCATTTTGATCAACTGATCTGAGCAAGACCTCTTCGGGATTTACGACATTCTTAAAGTTAGCATTTAAGAATTATCTATAGTTATTTCTTTAGGGTATTGTTGACCTACTTGTGACCAATCTCGTGAGCGATTGTTCCAGCAGACTGTAGCCCCAGCTCGTTGTTTATGTTGAATGCTCCTTGAGACGATTTGCACATTGCCCCGAGATCAGCTAGACCTGTTTCGGAGTAAATGTAAGGTAAAAATTGGTAAAATTTTTAATTTTCTGAATTTTGGCCATTTCTACGTTCATCTCATGACAACTCTTATCTGACAGTACTCACCACCAGCCCCAGTCAATCTATAAGAAAGAAAAACAAATGCCCAAAAGGTTAATCGATCAATAAAATTAATGAGGATTAATAAACCGAAAAAGTTTTTTTTTTTTTTAATTAAAACGGGAAACTTAAATTATTAAAATGAAATGCATCCCAGGGATGAGTTTTAGATCTCTGTTAGCGGGAGATTTAAAATTTCTTAAGTTGCCACGACTTCAATCGGTCAGAAGCCGAATATTTGAGCCTCCATCTCCCATACAAAGCCTTAGATTCAAGCCTTCCCCGTTTTGAGTTATTTACATTATAAGCAGTTTTTCGCGGAATATTTGTCACGCCTTATTGGTAATAAACAGTTAGAGAATGCAGAGCTAATGAACATGCCAACTTATGCATGCGTATGCTTCAGTAACGCGTTTGGAAACTGAAATCTTTGACACCGTGGCGGAACACATGGAAAAATTCTCGGATTTATCGAACGAAAGTTCCCCAAATGTGGCTTTAAGTGAGTCAACAGCCTCCTCCGATAGCAGCGAGGAAAGAGAAAGTGAGGACAGTCTTCAAGCCAGGGAAAGCACAAAACCAAACTCAGCAACACAGTGAATTGAACGTGAAATTCATCGTTGAACAAATGAAACGTAAAATACGAAATGTCAGTGCAAGACAACGGAGAATTTCAGTTCACTAAACGCGAATCTAGCAGGGTGCGTATGGATAGATATAAGGTCAAGCTGGATGGATCATACTCGTATAAAACTTATTAAGAGCTTGAACGGAAAACGTTTCTTGAACATTTCTTAGACGTCATTTAGATGGAGTTGTTTCAACTCTTGATCTCTGGAAAGAAAGGGGCGATGTCTGTAAACTAACGTTTGACGGGCTGTCTGGGCCCAACCTACCGTGTATAAAAGAAACTCACCTGGAAACATACGAAGTGACATCGACATTATCTGATTGGGAGTTGTTGGCTGCCCAGTTCTTAAGTTTTTCCAGTATTTGATATGTGTTAAGAGAAGTCAGCCCAACCTAAGTAATAATATTGGAATGATTAGCATACATGACAATTCGGTAAGCGAGTCCCTTCCGGCTTTAAGAAAGACGCAGGATTTTGGTGTCTGTTAGGCAAAATTTATGCTGTGGGCTGTATAGACCCGTTGAAATAGGAGACAATTCTTCGCTGACTGAAAAGGCCGTCACCAAAACGTGTACTCACTTGCACTGAATTCAGAACGGTAATACGTTTTACGACGTAAGTGATTTTGATTTCTCCGATACTTGGGTCTTGGAAAATACCGGCAACCTAAAAAGAGTAAAGACATTAAAATAATACAAAAGACACGTGGCAAATGGTAATGATCATAGTAGGAAAGAGTATGCAGACAGTCGCTTTAAATGCAAAAGGTTCGAACTGGTGAACTAACTGTAGCTCCATTTACCCATCTCAGATTCACAATGAAAAAAACTCCAAGTAAATTACTACCACAATGTATGTCAAAAAAATGCTATCCAAAAAGGAAAATGAGTGCTCACAATATTTCCAATGATAAGCATAACTGTTGCGGTGTCGTTGTACTCAGGATATGCCAATGATGTGATTTCATCCGTTACCATGGCAACTTCCAAAATTTTGTCTCTCCTTTCAGTGGACCGGTAGGTTCGTTTTTCTGAAATTTGTTTGGCTAGACAGAAAACGTTAATAAATAGTGGAAAAGAAAAATATTCGAGTCGAGGCTGAAAATTGCTGTCATTCTTATTTACATTAGAGAGGTAAGACATCTCAGTTTTTTTTAACTTACGATTCATTTATGACTGGGCCTATTCGACAGTAAGTTTTATGCAATGGGTCAAGAAACGAGTGATTACCGGTTAAGCATCCTGACATACAGAGAGTCTCAACTCAATGAGCAAAAGTAACTGTACGTCGTTACCTTTGGCTTGAAGTTAATCAACACGACAAAACAAAACAAACTCACCCAGAGAAGTGATTGTTTCAGAACGCTTTTTTACAATAATGTGAGGCCTTCTCATTGCTGCTTTCTTGACGTGTTTCGCAAGGTGGGAGGGTAGTGGCTGAATAAATAGTAGTTCATCGGGCCGTTTGACCATCCCGTTCTAAAAAAGTAAAAGTAACAATGAAATTACAATACGGCAGCTACCAGCTTCTCACAGTTAAATATACAATACACCTTTCGAACGATTTTTCAGCTTACTTTGTCAATTTTAGTATTCATTTTTCAATTTTGCACTGCAGTCTCTATGATTCAGGTTCTCCCTGGATACGCATGGTAGCCTATCCAGGTGAGTTTTGCAATGTAAAACAAAGGATACTGAGAGGGCCAATAATGGGATGGTTCATTCAAATGCTTATACGTTAGTAACGGAATTGCCCTCTCTCTTTCTTTGAGAGATAAGTCTTCCAAACAGCAACAGGATCTACTGATGATGTTAATGATGGTCCCTCGCCCTATCAAACTGCAGTTAACCAACCCATAAATAATTATATTCTAGGGACTAAAATCTAATTGCAGGGTGCTTAAAGTAATACCTTGCCCTTCATTCAAAGTATTTCACTCGAATATTGACGCACTTTGTGTACTTGCAAAACCACAATTGATTGAAATTCTGAATGTGCTCATTCAGACAAAAAATATGTCAACGTTCGTGAGCTTAATTATTAATTCTCATTTCTGCTTTTGTTCTCGTTAAAGCCATAAAGTGCTTGAAATTTAATGATGGATGCAGGAAAATAAGCAAAGGCCAGAGGCGAAAAAAGGAAAATAGGTCCTCACCAGCCCTCCAGCGTCGCTTACAGCTACCATGGAGTCAGGGTCGGAGGAGACCTTTCCTAGATAAAATGAGTTTCTAGGAGCTGGTTGAAACACAGAAGCTCCATTGCTACCCATAACTTCCACCTTCAAATCAGATGCCATGATATTCTTGTTCAAAGACAGTTCAAGGGGGAGCTCTTCACCAAATGCCTTGAGCTTGTAGAACTTCGTTTTCTGATCGTCGCCTTTAAGGTTCCTCCTGTGTCGATGATCTGCTTCAAAGGGCTCGGTTATGTCGTACTCAGGGACTAATGGGATGAACAAAACGAGAAAATACAATTTCCTTCAAAAACTAGTGAACTGACGTTATACGATGATCTCATACAGGGGCGGATGGAGGATTTTGTGAAAGAGGAGGCCTAGAGATATACAGTCGACTCTCTCTTAACGGACACCTCTATAAGACGGACACCTCTGTAAAACGGACACCTAGGGTTGGTCCCTGCCTTTCTTTACTCCCTTTATTTGACTCTCTATAAGACGGACATCTCTCTTAGACGGACACTTAGTACCGGCCCTAAAAGGTGTCGGACTTAGAAAGAGTTGACTGTAATATACAGTGGCAATATGGGCGCGATAGCGCCCATCAGGCCTGCGAACGGTGCGTGCTCCTTCGGGAAAATTTTTGAGATTGAAGTTCTCTGAGATGCAATCTAGTACATTCTGGACGCTTAAATTTAGCAAATGGCTGGATCGATATTGAACATGTAATGCAGAAGTATTTAATAAAGCACAGGCGTGGCTGTGGTCAAAGAAGTAAATTTAAAACACCTTATGATGCTCGCAAGGGGCCGATTAGCCGATTGCGGCGAGAGCAAAACCTCCCGGCAAAGACATCGTTCGATAAATTTTCTTATTAACAATGTTCATTAAAGAAAATATATTTAAGTAACAAAGCTCGAAGTACCATCCGACACAAGTTTACAAAAGAAAACAATTCCTGGATAAAAGGGGGGTCCCGGGGCCCACTGGGCCCACCCCTAAGTCCGCCCTTCTTATAGAGTCAGCATTACTGTGCCCATACTGCCCCTCGACATCGTAAACTATTTAAAGAAGCTATAAGTCATTGTCAAAAGTTCGTGTCAAACAAAGCCTCCCTGGCATCAAATGTACCAATTGTTACATGCAACAAAACTGAATCGAATATTTGTTAGCTATAAAGGTTACAAAAACCAATTAATTTAAAAACTCATGAACTTTGTCCATCCGTGCCTTCTTTTGTGTCAGTACTCTGGTATTATACCTTCTTTTAAACATTTTTAGGGCAACGTGGCTATTTTTATGTTTTACTCAATCCAAATAGCGTCCTTTAATTCGATTGAAAAGACGATTGAAGTTACTTTGTCAAAGTAGACAAAAAAAAAACGTTTTCCAGCCATCCAGTTTTAGCGTTTTAGTTGTCCACCATTATTCCTGACCAACTTTAATTTTCCTGATACGCTTGACAGAAGCTAGTTCGCATGCATAACTGGGTCACATGTATCTCTTAATGACTTAATAGTTTTGCTTGGTTGCTTGGCTTAGCCCATGGCATGGTAAAATTTCCATACAATCCTTCACTAGTGTGGATGTTAACATTTCAGTTAAGTCTGGAATAGAAAAAACTATCTTGAGTTCATTTACTATCTTGACAGAGGCTATCAGAGCGATCATTAGTAGTAAATTCAGTTGTATCAGTAATACCTTGTGACGGATCATCAGTTCCAAAGAATTGCTCCAATTCTCTCACGACCATATGATGGTGCAGCATTCCAGATTTCTTTTAAATTAATTGAAAGACGACGGCAGTTAGAGTAGTCTTGATGACATTCGTACTTGCAGCGTAAGCCTTGCTTAGAATCTGATCAGATATAAGTCTAATGGCCTACCTTTTGCAGAATTGTTCCTGATTTTACTGTCTCCCAGGATAAAGTAATATATAACATATAACATGAAAGAAACATGACATTAACCGATTTTAACTTGTTTTGATACTGCTGGCTAAGTTTTTGGTAAAAAGTGACTACCTTGTCTTAAATATTAACTCTACCTTCATCAATGAGCAAGACAAGGAAGACCAATTTCCAAGAATATATCTCCCCCATTCTGTAAAAAGAAAGAGAGAGACGACGAGATAACTAGAAGGACTGTTTTTTTTCCTGTCAGAGATATTACATGAACAAATGCTAAGAAACATGTTATCTTCAAGTATTTTCTATTTCGAAGAGGTCTTTGATGCCAGCACATTCAAGTACACCTGGAGAAATTTAGTTAAGTTGTTAACTAGCAAATTGTTTTAACGTGTAAAACAAATCTTTACACTTTAAATACGTGGGAGTAAATATATTTACATGCAGACTGGCAACAAGAAAAATTGCGAACTTGACTTAAAGAAAAAAAAGAATGGTTTTTAATTTTGGAAGAGCGTTCGAAGTGATATATTAAGTTCAGTAGACAGAAGTTTTAGTTGATCCAACATTTTATGTACATAACACCATGCTACAGCTGTATATTTGCTAAATATTTTACTGAATTGCTCCTTGATTTAAGTGTAATATTCTTCATGGCTGCTTACTTGGAAAGTGAACTGCGAATTGGCCAAATTTGTGGTGAGTAGGAGTCAACAAAACTAGCTTTGAAAAAAAAAGTTCCGATAATGAATGTAGTTACATTATTCTAATGGTTACTTAGGTCCCCTTAGGTTCCAATCTACAGATCGGTAAATTTGCAAAGGAATCAGTTTGGTTTTATTTCAAGTGGCGTTAACCTACACGAAGATCATAAGAGACCGTCCATTAAAGGGGATAACAAAAAAGTAAAGAAAAATAGAAAACAAAAGGTTACCTTTGATGAGAATTCCAATTTTTGCTAAGCCTCCAGCCTGGCCGTTTCCTACTGAATACAATTTGTTGTTCCTTCCCCTTTATTAATTATAACCATGATTATAATTTTTCTACACAGGTGTTACGATATGTAAAGTTCCCATAACAATCTGAAAGAGATCATTACTATCTTTGTTTTTGTCATGAATAAACTCCATGGCATTGCCTCGATCAATAGAACAAAAAAGCGGTTTGTTTTTGAGATAAGCTATCGCGATAATTACTGCAGTTGCGTTCCTTGTCTTATCCTCTTTGTACTGTCTGGTATCTGCACTCTGATATTGAAATTTGCGTTCTCCAATAATGGTATCCTAGAATTACTTACATGATAGTTAACATTGGCTGTCGATGTTTTAGTTGAACATTTACAGTTAAATTTAACTCCTTAGTTTCTTGCCGTTTAACGGATGTAACAACGATTTTTGAGAAGAGTTAGGAGGCGGCGCTTATCATAAGAACAATCTCTTCTTCGGTAAATACGTCTTTATATCGCACATCCTCTTATTATATAAGCGCTTAAATGAAAGTACACACTGAACAAAGTTTCAGAGATTAGTTTTATTTATTCTTTGCAAGAAAGAGTTGTTAAAACACCCTAAAGCTAGCAAATCTCTATGTCAAAACACTGAGGTATGTATGCATCCAATAAAACGTACGTATTCATAAATAAGATAGATCATATCTTTGAATACGTTAAACACATAGGTGTACATTTTGTCAGTTGTTTAACACCGGAAATTACTGACAAATTCCGGATTTCGGAAGATGTGAGTGGAATTTTTAGAGAATAATTAATGGCCCTTAAAAAGTAGTGCCAACAACGTAACGGACATTTTGAGCGATTTCAAGGAAGTATTTTTTGCAATATAAATTAGCTTACATAAATTATATTTTACCTATCTAATATTTAACTTAATTTGCTTTTCTTCAGTGGTATGTCTGGTTTGGGCAAGAGATCGTAGCTCTCAGAATTGCAGAAAGCACTTTTTTGGGGGGGAGGGGTGGGGGTCTAAGTGGACAGGCATGAATAAAATGTGTTTATGTCTTTAATAGATAACTGAAGTCCCCCTTAAGAAATAAATTATGGCTTAAGTGAACGCATTTTAAAACTAATAATAAAAGAAAAGTTATGCCATTACTTATATTACCTTGTCTGTAGAACTACACGTCACCCGAAACTGACCTTACGTTCAACGTCAGGAGAACGCAACTTGAACTCAACGCGCGAGAAGCCTCTGGCCACGTACAATTATACCAACAACTGAAATGCGTTGTGTTGTTCCCATAGCCCGTCGTTTCTTCGAGTCCCGATGTCTTTGACTGAGCGCTTCAGAGAAAACGCGTGTTTACAAACGCTACGCACACGGATATTGATAGCACTCGGTTCGGATAATTTACATATACAGTTGACGAAACAAAAATCAGCTGAATATACTGTTAGAGAGAAGAACTAAAGCAAGTAATCGACAGGTCAGTAGAAAGCAACTGTAGGAAATCGCAGGATTGTGATGCGTGTTCAGCTAAAAGAACAATTATTTCATTATGCAGGGTAATAGCTATTTTCAAAATGCTGTGTTGCTTTCAGTTCGTTTGGGGAATTAAAATGGATATTTTACTTGGAAGAATAATTTCTTGAAAGTTGCATAGCCATCCGCCATCCTGACGAAGGGATCCGGTAACTTTCAAGAAATTGTTGGTGTTGAAAAGTATTTCTCTCTGTAACATTTTGCCTTATTATTTAAAGAACGTTCTTGTATTTATTCAGGTTATATTTAGCAAAACAGCTACAAAAGTATTGAAGATACTGCGCTGATACCTCGCGATTTCTTCACCCCCTTGGTTAAACTCGTTCCCATATTGCATAGTTCCCCACTTTGATGACACTCATCGGCAAACGCAGTCCCAATGGTAAACATTCGATCGCCTTTACTAAACTAATCCCAGATCACTGCCAATATTATGTAGATATATATCTTAAAACGCCCTTCGCAAGGCCTGTAAATGATACTTTTTTTCAGATGGCCCGCACTTCTGATATACTTCGAGCAGATGTTCGGAAAAGGGGAATTCAGACGCACAGATTGTGTATTGTATCGTTCCACACTCTAATCAGATAAAGGGTTGGCCTTGATCTTCTTTTTTAATAAAATGACTTAAGTCAATGTTTTTTGTTTGTTTGTTTTGTTTTGTTTTTTTTTTCAGTCAGTGTATCTAGTTTAAATAGAGAGAAAGCTGGTAATCAACTTTTAATTAACTGCTGTTGATTGCGCTATTATGCTGGCTCTCCCTCTCCACAACTAGACCTGTGCTGAAATTTACATATGTCTAGTCAAAGGCTTCTTTAGGTTTCTTTGGTTGAAGAAACATCTGCAATTAAGCCCTCGAAACAGTGTCCCGTTGGAATAAAAAACAACACAACAACCATTTCTTGAGCGGACATATCATAAGCACTTTATTGACATTATATAACCAAACAGTTGAAATGAAAATAATGATTAAAAATGGTGCAAGGATTATTAGGGGCCGACCATTTAACTCTTGAGGGTGGGGGTGGGTGATTTCTGGTCATCAAGAATTTTTTTTTCTAGCAATATGGTGGGCAGGATATTTTTTTTCCCTTTTTTTCCCTTAAGCTCTTTATTACATTTGTGCTGCATGCAATTTTTTTCTTCCGACAAGCGCTTGCAGGAAATTTTTTTTCAAAATCACCCACCCCCCCCCACCCCCCCCCCCCCCTCAAGAGTTAAATGGTCGGCCCCTTATTACTTTTGTTATTGCCTTTATGATATTTTAGGTGGAAATGAATGCAGAAGACTTCCGCTAACAGAGAGGTGATGCGAGAGTCATGTTAAATATTAAAGCATTAGAAAGAAAGCTTTTTCTGTAAAGCCTGTTTCTACTGCATCCCGCTTTCAACATAGGGAGTCTCCATAAGAACAGTGCAAGGTACAATTATATAACGACAGAGCTAGAGACCTGCAAAAGATTGTTTTACCTACAGTTCAGAAAGAAGTAAGGTCACATTACAATGTGAAAGTAAGTGTAAATTTCACTCTTAAATTTCATTAAAATTCGGTTCTAGTATAAATGAGAAAACCTTGAGGCTCAATTGTCATTAACCACGGGATACGCAGTTTCATTCAAGGGTAGCACTAAAATGAGAAAGCTGTATTACTATTGATTACTTCTTTCAATGTGAATGTCAGTGGTCTTTTAAATCGCTAAACTCACTATTATTTTTATGTTTTCAATGGTTTTTCATTTGCATTAATGTTGCCGGTCAAGAATTCAGTGCTGTTGTTTAGTTTTTACCAGGGCTGAATGTACAGTAATTATAAGTGCAAAAAGAAGCAAAGGCCAGAAATGAAAAACGGAAAACAATTCAGCATTGTAACAGATGGAGTCATGGCCGGTGGAGACCTTTACGAGATACATGAGTTTCTGCATGTTTCCACAACTTCCAGATTCTTGTTCAAAATAAAGACAGTTGAAAGCGGGAGCTTTTCAACAAATGCGATGATAAGCTTTTGCTTGAAGAATTTCTTTCCCTGATTTTCTTGAGTCAATGATTGCGCTCAAAGGGCTCGGTTACTGTACTCTGGCAGTTTCTGTGTTCCAGTATTTTTTCAGTGACTTTTTTCGTCTCTAATGTAAACTACCGAGCATTAGAGTAAGTTGTAGCACGTTTTTAAAATGACATAGAGATGAGGTGTTTAAGATCTCATTTTAATACCCGAGCATGCGGTCCCTATGAAAACTCTTATTTAATAACCTGTCCGCTTAAATTAATTTCAACTAAGCTCAAACAAAGCCAGGGTTCTATCTAGAATTTATCATTTGAGGGAGAAGTCCCGAGTGGCCGAAGGCGACGAGCTTTCTAGGGGGGTCCAGGTCCGCATGCCCCCCCCGGAAATTTTTTGAAATGAATATACGCTGAGGTGCAATCTTGTGCATTTTGCGACACAATTTTGAGAAATGTTATACCGTGTGCACTGACCTCGTCGCGTCTGGATGATTTTTCCGATATAGTTACTTATATACTGTAATGATAACAATATTTTGTGGGGGGGGGGGGGGGAGCTTCTACACCTCAAATACCCTAGCTTGAAACCTGAAAGCGCAAAAGAAAGCCATTTTTCTTTGGCGTAACAACAAAGGGTAACAGAAGCTATTTAAATTTTTCTCGATATGAACTTTGGAAATTAAACTACTTGTAGCCTGTTTAGCTGATTCCACAGGGTGAGTGTTTGCTTAGCAGACCTAGTAGGAAAACATGAAATTTATAATAATCGCTCAGTTCTGATCCCACGACTGACAGAGTTTATTGACCTTTGAAAACACTACAATTATTACTAACAGTATAGTTATTGAGTTAATTGGAAGCCACTGAAAGTACGAGCCGAAGCAAAGTAAAGTATTATTTTTATTGTCTTGGTCATTCTTCTTGCATTCTTGTTGGTTCAATATCGATGTTGTCTTTGGGGTTCCCGTCCGTACATGTTGGATTGCTGATTTGCGCTCATGTTTGGGGAATTCTGAGAGAAACGCATAATAGAATTAGTATTGACGTGATCGCTCATTAAATGCAATTTCAAAAGAGTGAGGTTCAAGCTAGATGCTTACCTGAACAAGGACATCACTCACTGTTTTGCTGATGGCCCGAGAAACGGCTTGCGGGAAGGAATGCGTCAGGTCAGTTGTCCCCTGGGTGGGGGTACTCCCTATAATGGCCTATACAGGGAGGCTCCGCCCGAAAGGGGTACCTTTTTCAGGCTTCAGCTATATGAAAGGGTCGGGATTTCATCAGTTGAAGTATATCATAGTCTGTAAACAGACTTAAAAAGGCTAATAGAAGGATTTATATGACTGTGAAAAAGTCGAAGAAATTTACTGGCTTTGTTATTTTTTTTTGGCATGTTTTAAGGGCAGTGCATTTACAGCAGTTGAAAGGGATGCAACGTTATAAACTATTTAAGTTTGTGAAAGGGGTACCATTTATCAATAGAAGGTATTAAATTCGAAATGGGTACCTTTTTCTGTTAAAAATGGTTTATAAAAGTGCAAGGGATTGGACCTCGGAGTCGGAGCCCCCCAGTATAAGACTTTGTTGATAACCCCCACCCCCCGGTCTTGCTATGCCATGATGTTACCGGAATCGTCTGGGAAGCTAAGAATTCCCGACATTTCCTTCGAATAAATTATCATTTTGACGCGCTGGTGTCAATACAAACTGATAAACATCACTACTTATATGATTAATGAATTTACGCTTCAGGCTAACTTCATTATTAATAAATCGTAATAAGCAAAGCCCGGTTACGGAGTGCGGGCGACACCGAAGGTCAAAATGCCTTTACTCCTTCGGGGTGCTTTGCGCAAGTTTCACCGTTGAAAGATATATAGTCAAAAAATTCGTGATTAGATTACGAGTGATAAAAGACCTAAAAGGTCCAAACGCGCGTGATCAAATAGCGTTCTGTGCATTCCATTCATTCTTAGTGGAAGTCCAAATGAAAGCTGGCTATATACATGGGACGCATGCGTAAGAACATTGTTTGATGAATATTTATAGCGGAGCTCTCGCGCAGCGGATCACATTGGGTAAAAATTTGGTTATCCATGCATCCAAGAAATTTTGGCTCCGACAAAATCGTCCGTGCGTACGTGCTCCTCTTCATGTAAGCTGGGATGAAATTTAGCATTTCAAGCACCCCGCGCGTTTCGGTGGTAAATCGCATGGCCTCCCAGAGTATAAATATTCAAGAGAACTTCGTTTTTAGCCCTAGCTAAATCTGTACTTATAATTTCTTCAAAAATTGGTAGTATACATATATAACAGTTTGTCAAAAAGTAATAGCCTGCAGTGCTGGAAATGCCTGTTTTATTTAAGAAAATTGAAAACGTATTTTAAAAAAAGACCAAAATAAATAAATATACATAAATATAAAAATGCACACAAAAAAAATATTAAAATAAAAATTGAAAGACTGAAATTAAAGATTAAAAATCAAATGAAATTTGAATTTAAAAAACATAAAGAAACAAAATGATGAAATAAATTTCAACGGGAGCTCCTGCCAGATATCAACCAAAAAAAATAAAAGGACATTTAAATTAAAAAAATAATAGTAATAACGAAAATGAAATCGAAAAAAGATAAATAAAGAAAAAAACACAGAATAAAATCCCTTAGTAGAAATGCAAAGTAATTTTTATTTTGCTATGATAACGCTGGGCCGAACTGAAATCACAATAAATTTCTCTTCGCAAACTGAAATGTTGTGAAGTGAGCCATCGTTATCATAGCAACGTTGCATCAGCGGAGTCATCTCAAAACGGCGGCAAACACTGTACCTGGCCTGAATTGTCTCGCGTGTGTGAGCTGCATGCTTCTGCTTTCCTCATACATTATAGCCATCTAAATTCCTTTTATCGAGATAAATAGAAGGGAAACTGTATGGAACCGTTTACAAGAGGAAATGATGGCGAAAAGGAAGCGACCGGATCCCCCCAGAAAGCCGGGCAAGATCACCAAGAAATCTGGTTCCGCTCCGCATAAGTTAATCGTGTACTGTTTGTCTTCAGAGCCGGACAACAAAGAGACATTTCGTCCCGTACAGCCAAGAGAATTTGTGGCATTCCCTTATGAGGATCTCAGCTTGAAGAAAGCGTGTGCTGACCGTTATAGTTTGCCAGCGAGCTTATGGGACGTCCTCCTCACTAACAAAGGACCCTCGTGTACCCCCATCGAACAAATCCCTCACAGGAAGGACAACTGAAGGTTAGATTATTACAGATGCATGTCAAATGTGCATACAAGCTTAAACTTTTGTCGTTTCATCTCTGTGGTTTATGAATAGTTATATTGAAATGAATCTTCAGCTAGCAATGGTTTTTCACAGAAATCAACTCCCTAGGTTTTCAAAGAGGCATCATCTTGAGCCATTGGCTTGAATATTTCCCCACATACAATATGAATTTTGCATGGAAAAGCTTACCCCGTGAGAGCTATGTTTAAGTTCAGATTGTGGTATTCATTCAGTTTTAATAATAGAGTGGGATGTGGCTGGCAGCTTGAAGTGGCTATTTAGCATTTTATTACCACTGCACAAAACTTTGTCAGAGGAAGAAATGATTTTGATTGGGGATTTGGGTTTTCAAATTGTTTAAATTTTATTGGGTCATTCAGCTGGATTAAGAACAATCATCCCCGAGTTACCTTGACTTGGTTGAACTTGGCGCAGGGCAGAAATCCATAGATTATGTGAGGAGCTTTCCTTTGTATCCATGCATATTTTGCAAACTGTGCCTTACATTTATATTTGTTTAGTTTTTTTGTTTTCTCCAAACACAACAAAACCCAGACAATTTGTATGAGAAATGGTAGCAACATATAAATGCCATATTGCTTATCATTGTAAATGCAAGGGCTTGCTGGGACTCCTCCCTTACTAGTGGTGTTTGGGACCCGTTAAGCGTGACTGAAACAAGTTTTAGGTTCCTTGCTTTCCTCTCTTTATTAAAATGTATATAATGCATGAACTTAAAATCACTGGAATCACTCTAAAATAACCCCCAAACACCACAGAAACACAAACTAATGCACGGAAGAGGTACACAGAACTATTTGGCTGCTTTTGTGGGTCTGTTGATACCACATTCATCCATTTCCTTTGTTTGTGTCCTTTGAGACTGCTACCATGCCGACTTTCAATACATTGAAGCCCAATCAAATCTGTTCTTTGATATTTGTAGGTGTATTTGGTGCGGTTTGTAGTTGGCTGAGATTATGGCGAAGACTCCTATCGCTCTCACACACAAGATGTTCAGGAAGAGTTGTTTGATAATGACTCATTGCATTGTTTTAATGGTGCACTATCTGCTCCAGTGAGAAAAGCAAATGCATCCAATAATCCCAAAGCAACTTATGGAAGCTTTTCGGTAACAACTAAGTTTCCTGCATCTGTATCCATTGCCTCATTACTGGAGGCTGGAAAGCTGGTTAAATCTGTAGCTAAAAAAAAGTTATTGCTGAACTTTGAACAATTAGACATTGCCTCCAGACAATGGAAAGATGCAGTGAAAGTTGAGTGTGCAGTAGATTCAGAGAAATTTTCGTCAGGTGGATTCCGTGATTCTGAACACTGTGTGCTAACTGGAAAATCCACCAAGCAAAACATTCCAGATCACTGGGTTATCAAAATGTATAATGATAAATCCAAAGAAGCAATTGGCTCTCAATTTAACACAAATATAGAGAGCCATTGCCGCAAAAAAGTTCAAATTCATGATGTCGCCGGGCATTTAACAAAGAAGTTCAAGTCACAGGCTCCAAAAGAAATGGGAGAGTGTTTTCAGTACAAACACGTGTACTTCACCACAATAAATAAGCAACTTGCTACAGTGGAGGAATTTGTACCAGGACCCGTGGCAAAATTGAAAAATAATGATGGTAAGAAAGCTAAACTAAGCTAAACTAGTCAAAGAAAACGCTCTT
Source organism: Porites cylindrica (assembly GCA_964035525.1). Classification (NCBI taxonomy): domain Eukaryota; kingdom Metazoa; phylum Cnidaria; class Anthozoa; order Scleractinia; family Poritidae; genus Porites; species Porites cylindrica. The sequence continues at coordinate 27,019,470 of OZ037783.1, forward strand.
GCATCAGAGGGCAAATCATGAAGACCAGAAATTCAAAAACCAGAGAAGACAGGAGCCTATCAAATTTGATAGGCTCCTGGAGAAGATCAATAAGCGTGCCCTGACCTAAGAAAGCGTCTAAAATCACATTTGCTCAGTCAAAACGTAGAACCCTCCAAAGCATAATCTACTCGCCAGAAAAAAAAAACGACGGTTTGGAACAAGAAGCATTTTGGCATGAAAAGCTGTGTAGGCGTGCGAGCAAATCTTGTCCTGATGCCAGTGTAGAAATCGCTTTGACTTTCTCATTGCGTATTACACGTGACATTCCCAGCCGATCCAATTCCAAAACACTTGCTTCGACAGCAGAGTTAAAATTCGAATTTAAGTCCGCCATTTCTGAATTCAGAATAATTCTTTCCCGCAGTTGCATCTCTTTCCTCTCCAGAGGCCTCTTTGTATTGTGGGGAGGCTGGGGAGAAATAAAAAGAGAGCGCGCGCGGGGTACGATGGTTCGTATCGCCCCCCGCACGCTTTCTATTGTTTTCGATTAGTGCTATTTTTGTAGGGATACCTAGGGGGGAGCCTCTACGGAGAAGAGAGCAGTTGCATACAAAACGGAATAAACAATATTGACTTACTGTTAATTGACAGGTATCAATCTACTTCCCCTATCTCTCTATGACCTCTATGCTGCACCAATCAGGATGGCGGCTACAACAATACGAACATGAACAAGCTTTCGCCCCCCCTCCCCCCCCCCCCCCAAAAAAAATACGCCTACACTGCAGGCTACCTGTTAAGGATAATCTTTAGATGATCAAATGACTGGCAGCATTTCTGAGACACGGATCCCCCACCGACAGGAGAATAAGAAGATTTGGTGTACAGCAGATGAAGTTAACCCGCCTAAGTTTGTAAGGTAGGTCTCCAACTCATTTTAAATTAAACTTTAGGTCACGATTCTTGACCTGTTCCTGGCATGACTGTTCCGACAAGAAGAAATAAAAAAAAGAAAGCGATGTCCTGCAAGCAGGCTCAAGGGGAAAATATCGCTTTCGAATAACAAAACAACGAGCAGCTTACACGCAACAATTATTTATGTTGTTTTATTATCATTTTTTTTCTCGGTGACACACAACCCATACACTTATTTCACTTCACTTCAGTCGCTGAACAGTGCAGCAAACTATTTGGTTTCAACTGGCTTTTACGTGATTCTTTACTTTATATGGTCATGTATGTCTGGTCCAAGGTGTTTATGTTAAATCTTTCACTTTTAGAACATTTTCTCAATCTTTTGATTTAAGCAAACTATATATAGCCCTCATGTTCTCGATTTTGTCGTTCTACAAGGCGCATGTAAAACAAAGGTCCATGAATTGTTTTCTGGAACCCTCCATCTTCGTTTCTCGTGCCGTTAAACAGCAGGACTCCGCTTAGGAAGGGTTCTCGATGAAGTTTTGTACAGCGTGGCTCACACTGTTCCCAGCCCCGAAGACAAAACCCGCAGGAAAAGAAAGATCCATAAGGCTTTACGAACTTATTCGGCAAGGCTCCTGATACTGAATTTTGATTGACACACTTGCAACAGAAGAAGCGTGAATTTAACCAACGTGGAATACAGTTGACTCCTGATAACTCCAACCTACTAGGGAACTCGAAAAAAGGGCGAGTTCTCGGGAGTTCGAAGCAAACAACCAGAAATAAGGAATGAAATGAAGAAGGAATGCGAGTTTCACTTTCAGGGTCACGGCCTGCGAACAGCAGACGCATTTCCGGTCGTCGCTTATAGTCTGCTGTTCGCAGGCTACTTCCAGGTCAGCGAGAAATATATTGATATTTTGACTTAAGGATTACAAAGAATTGTCTCGGACTGTGCACAGTAAAATTTTTTTCCCAACTTGTCATGCGCTTAACACATGGTTCGAGTTATCAAGGGTAAAATTATATATAGAAATGATCTGAAGGGAAGCAAAAATTACTTCGAGTCAGCGGGAGGTTCGAGTTAGGGAGGGTTCGAGTTACCGAGGGTAAAATTACTGTAATTTTATGAAAGAAATCAAGGGAAAAACCATTTTAGTTGAGTTAGCGCCAGGTTCGAGTCTGCGAGGGTTGAGGTAACGGAAGTTGACTATAAATAGTTTTTTTATCAAATAGGCATTGACAATGACGCCACTGAGTCTCCGATTTAAAGAGTGTTACAAATTACAGTGAAATCATATAAAAGACAGGTAGCAGAAAAGTGATGTTTAAGAGTCCCCGCCGTCATAGCGGCAGCTTGTTAATGTGTGAGAAGACATGAGTTTGAGTAATTTTGCCGGGGATTTAACTGCTGTTGTCTGAACTAGGAGGGTACATTCCGCAAGGCGAGAGCTAACTGCAGAAAAATGGTACCCCTTTCATATGATCTGTCTGCCATGAATTCATTTGGAAACTTCCTCAGAAACAGCGCAAAAATGATTTGTTTAAGAATTTCCATTGTTTTTTTGTTGTTGTTGTTGTTCAAACTCGTGGGCTCTGCTACTTAGATACTATCATGTAATCGACTGTAGTGAGGTAAGGTAACCAATCGGACTGCAAAATTTGTGATAGCATGTGGGAGTCAGTTTTAGTTGGTTTCTACAACATAAAAAAATAGAAACGACGCCTAACTATGAGTAAATCACTTCTTCTCACCATTTCCGTTATCGTGACGCCTTGATTTCCGTTATGGTTTAGGATGAAAAACCTTTCATTGTTAAGTTATTTTTCTTGTTTTCTTTAACAGGTCCAAGCTAAGTGGTTTTTATTTAACCATGTCGTTTAGTAATTTTTTTTCTTTCCGTTTGCGCTATTTAAACGTCAGTTTTGTTTCGGTAAGGGAAATTTAGGATATGTAATTACGTCAAATGAAAAGGATTACTGGCTAAGCCTTTATTTTGGAGAATTTAATACTACTAAACCACTTTGTAATAACTTCATTTTGTCACGTACTGCTATACATTGATACTGACTATTTAAAACCTGTGTCCTTGATCTTGAGAGATCACTTTGAACAAAAACATCTAGTACTTCAGGTAAGTAGGTAAGTATTATATTTTAAGAGTTCATTCCCTTTTTTGCAAAGAAACAAAATCCATACTGACTAAAGAGGAGAAAAAACTTAATTCTCTTTCAACAAGAACGTTTCCTCTAAAAATTATCAAATATTGAAAGGAAACGAAATTTTTAGGAAGTTTAATTATTTCAACTACGTCAATGAAAAAAACTGAAAAATAGGAACCACGTAGTTAGTTAAATCATAGCTTCTGGCCATTTGTCGGGTATTTTGATTTTATTGAATTACTTGGACTGTGAATTCTACCTTTTAAATAGCGTAGAAAAGTTTTCTTTAATCGTACGAAGTAAGTGGGAAAAATAGAACGTTCTTATAAATAACATGTCGATTATTTTCTGTGTACCCATCCTAGTTTAGGTGATGGTTGTAACAAAGTACTCGAATGAATAGTGAGATTCTTTTTCGGTAAAAAAAAAAATTAGAGATGATTTGTTTTGTTATTTTGTGTGGTACAGAGTATAACTGTAAGGGGGTGTATGAGAATGGACTTGAGGCTAATCTAAGCGTTACTTGCATCTAGGAGCAGATACTAACAATATCTGCTCACCAAAAGAGTATACTGGGCGTAATTAAGAAGGAAGGAACCGTGCATGTTCGTGCAACCTAACCCTTACCATTAATGAATCAGCAAGGCCTAGTAATATCTCAGCCGGAAATGGTAATTCCAACCTTACAATCGTCCTTTAAGGTGATGTTTAAGACACGGGACGATTCGCAACGACGATTTTTAGAGCAACACGGCGTTGCAAAGTTGGAACAATGCTGTAACCATTCGAAACAATGTCCCAACAATGTTGCAACGATGTGTTGCTCTAAAAATCGTCGTTGCGAATCGTCTCTTGTAACATCACCTTTATACTGAGATTTTTGTTCTACCAAAAAAAAAAGGCTTCGGACAACAATGATGTATACTTAAATCAAAGCTTTTCGCGTATGCAAATTTTACACGTTAGGTACAAGTTTGGACAACATGTCATTCATTGTAAAACTTGAATTGAACTGAAAATAGTTTATTAACCTAAAAACAGAGGGGGGAAAGGACACAAATAATAGCAATACGTACTGAACCACCAGTTTGGGATCAAATATTCTCACATGAAAAGAAACCTGTCATCTTTTGAATGAGGGTAGGTGTCTAGAACAAGGAAGTGGTGATGGGAAAACAATAGGCCCATTTATTGTAATGTTGTCAGTTTGACGTTCACTAAAGGACAGCTGTTAATACTATTAAGCTTAAGATCCAAAATGTGGTTATATAGGAACATATCCTGAAGAACATATCCTGAAGGCCAAAAAACCACACTTACCATCCGAGAGGCTGTATTATACTTCCTCGAAAGTTTCACAAAGTTCTGTTTGACTCAGGTGTGCAATCCTAGTTACCAGAAATTTGATTTCCTTTCCCCTTTTCAACCAAAACGGTACTTCCTTTGAATCTCTTTGAATTACGAAGTGTTATGAAAATACTTTTTAAAGCAACAATAATAGAAACATTGTGAGGATTGTAACAATTTTCCACCTGTGGAAAGTTCACGTTATTGAAAGAACTTTGATAGACTGAGGGCAATTGATGCTACATAGTACTACAATTTAAACATGTTGTGATTTATGTCCTTTTACAGGTATTTTGGAATTAAAAGATGTTACCTTTGGCCTCGCTTGGTACGTTCATAAACTTCACCGCAACTTTGTTCTGGTTAACAATTGTGGCAGGTACGTCTTGCGAGGTTGAATCAGATATCCTATTATTATAATTGTATTATTGTATAACAAGTGTGTAATATCAATTTATACCTGCTTTCCGTAAGAGGAAAGCGGAACAGAGTACATTTGACAACCTTTCGACTGTACCTTACGTGCGCGAAAAACCTCAAATGTGCGCAAACATTGAATTGTTATCAATTTTGTCAGGCAAATCACAAGATTAAAGAGCCGGTGATACCTCTTATCTACTTAGCTTATTTGCAGTTAAGTACCACATTTAAAAATGCACTGAGGCGACACCATTTTTTTAACCTGGCGCAAGAGAGGACAGGCAGCAGGGAAAACGCAAATAAACGGCATTGAAGGGATAAATTTAGGTACAAGAAGCTATAAAATCAGCGCAGTATACTAGATTTACTGGGGCAAAAAAAAAACAACAACAACAGCAAAACAAAACAAAGTGAAATATCACACAAAATTTTGCACTTTCTGAAAAACATCTGTTTATTCGACATGTAATTTTTTGAATGGCCTTTCTGTACCCAAAAATAAGAATAATATATTGTTTTCAGTGACTGACCAATTTACTAATCAAGGTTCTTTGGTTTTCTTTAATAGAAGGGATCGCAGGCAATCATTTTTTCAAAGAACAGGTAATACAGTTCAATGTAAAATTATTGGCCTGGTTAATGAGATTCGAAGCTTACAAATCATTCTCTTCACTGAGAAGGAGCGCATATTGCCTTAACTTATAAAAAAGAAGAGATGTACGTTTGTGAATATTAAGTAAAAAGCGGAAAAGGGGGTACACGACCACCCGGTTAGTTCATTTGAAAGGGCGCCGCTGGGTTTAAACCCGGCCGGACCACCAAGTAAGGTCTTTTAAAAAATCTGGTTAGGTCATGTTTGCCTTGTGTGTTAATAGAAGATTAATAGACGGATAAGTGCAGACGACGGACAATACAGCTTTCTTTAATCTATACAAACAAGCACGACATCCTACAGACCATACCATGATTCTTCGCGCACCCTTAACCCTTTATAGCAGTCACGAAAATGTCCAAACACTACACTGTGATTAAAGATCACAGGATGTTGCGCGGATTAAGCAGTTTGCCTTATTTCCTTCTTCTCTAATGAATTCGCATTGGCGTTCGAAAGAGCCCGCAATGCTGTTCGAAAAGAGCACGGGGCGTAGACCGCAGTGTAGTGTGATCGCTCTATATCTCCCTCAGGGAGAGAGGACCGTTACGTGCTCGCAATCGCATGTTTCATGTTGTTACATGCAGTTACCGTGCTATAATGATTGCCAATGAACAGCGAAATAGAAACTTCCAAAAAAATATTTACGACTGTAACGTGGCGTAAGTAAGAGTAAGTGAGTTATGTTTGGATTAAATTTCAATAGTTTGGGTAATTTTTTAGGTTAACCGGTAATATAGTTAATAAAGGAATTGTTCTCTCGTGCAGTACCATGATTTACACCATAATATGAACGACGCAGATCTGGAGAAGACATTTGGAGTTGACAATCGAGGAAAAGGTTTTAACACTGTTTAATTAAGCCTGTTTCTAAGTTTGAATTTAATATCAATTGAATCCTGCAAGGCACCCCGCTTTAGTATGTCAGTTTGGCTGAATAGATCTAACAAGTTGTAATGTTAACTAGATGAAGCTGGAGGCTGCATTCTGTTCGCACATACTTTAATTTGGATCACTTTAATTTACAAAAAACCGTTCAAATAAATATTTTATGGAATTAGACCCAAATATTACTAGCAACAATAGTCACAAATCTTTTGCGTTTGTATTAGTTTTCGATTCATGAATTTTCACCGTAATCAACCAAAATCTTCAGATGTTATTACTGCTTCAATACAGCTGTTTTGGTAGTCATTCTTTTATCTTATATATTCTCCAGTCCCAGAATACGAAGTGACAGCACTCTACCAATCGGACGAATATGGAAATAAAGTTGAAAATCTTCTTCATGGCAAAACCAGAGCACGGAGAGCAACATATGAGCAGAACTCTTTGTATTATAACATCCAGGCTTTTGGCAGATCAATGCTTCTGAACGTGACCCAAATGAAGCCCCCTGTATCCTCTAATGCCTTGATTCAAACGGTTCATAACGATGGTACTTCGACCTATAAAGACATTCCTCATGGCTTACACTACACTGGTCACGTGGTTTCGGACCCAGACTCGCTTGTTGCACTCAGAGAAAATAAAGGGCTGGTAAGTTGACCTACGCAAATCAAGTTGCCTCTTTGAGTTTGTTTTAACACCTTCGTGGTACAGTGTATTATCCACGGAGAAGTTCCTCATTATAGGAAATTAAAGTCGCGTTAATTTTTTTAACTTTAATTTCCGTGCCATTGATGAAGTGGGGGGTTAATTTCTGCGACCTTAACTTCCATTATTTTGGCCACAAATTCTCGATACATTTTGTCAGAGGAGTATTTTGTCAGGGTGGAGATTCGCCAGTAACAGTGAAACTGTTGTGAAGATTCCTCAAAGTGGCCAGACTTCGCTTGACCCCCTTAGAACGTTTAGGGAAAGAACCACGAACAAAGTTTCTATTTGGGATTACACATCGTTTAACTTTGTTCCTGTTGTCTCAACATGTACAGGTTTTGTTTCTTGTCACGTTAATGTCCTTCATTTTGAATTATTTCCTTCTCTTGACTGCCTCTCATTCGCGTTAAATTTCCTTTATTCGAAAGTCGTTTTCTATTTCTAGCCGTTTATTTAAGTAGCATTACTTTCCAATACCTTTATTTTAACGGAGCGTTCATTTCCCATAAAAAGGTATAAGTTAACTTTAGGTGCATAATTTGGAATAGCTGCTTTCGGCCAGTTTTGACAGATGGATTCAAGATGTCAAAAATTCAGTGATGAAGACATTTTAGGTTGAAATACATGTCTACTTCAATTTTCTTTTCGTAAAGGCTAACTGCCAAAACAGATGCAACCTTCGATCATTAGAAAAAATGAGATCATGAGATCACAAAGTGTACATAATGAAGAAATGATTGATGTTATTTATTATTTTTTTTTAATATGTTTATTGATAATCGCATTAAATAATTACATTTACAATATCACAAAAACAAACAAAAAAAACACTTTAACAAGAGGCATTGACAGAGTACAGCAAAATTAATTGTCAAATTATTACAGGGCTAAAAGAAATCAAGAAAAAGTACAACAGGGCAACGAAATTATACGCAGTTCATACAGTTAACTTAAATAAGGCGTCAGTATCCACTTTCTTTTAAAGAATTCTTTCTTGCTGATTTTTTCTTCTGTTTCATATTTACCGATGATCTTGGCTCTAAATCCATAAATGTTTGGAAGGATTTGTTTGCTCCTGCAGTCCCACAAATAGAGTTTTCCAATAATTATAAAATAGTTCAGCAATTGAAGTAAAGGGCAAGGATTTTCCGTCAAAATTCCAAAGAGCACATTTTCCAAGCAGAGACGAATTCGTTGATTCGAAATAAGGCACCAATATAGTTCAAATTCAATCTAAAACTGTTTAGAGCGTGAGCAGTGATAGAAAAAATGGGTTAATGATTCAGGTTGATTGTCACAGAAAGTACATAAATCATTTGTTCTAAAACCTATTTTATAATAATTGATGTTATTGCTTCTTGACAGACAGGAATGATCAGTACTCTAGAGGACACATTTTACATACAGCCTCTCCCTTCTCATCTTATAAAAAGTAACATATTAAAAGATAGCCATCCTCACGTGATCTATCGGCGATCCAACGAAGAGGAGGTTTCATCAGATTCCCATAGTTCAGGTATGCCTTCAAAAGCCGAATTTGTTCGATTCTGGCAAGCGAGCTGTTAGTATTAACTGAGTATAGCCGGTCACCTTCTTTTGATTTCCCAAGCAGGGGGAATTTTTTAAAAGTGTGATTGTCTGGGAAGTGATAATATCGTCTTTCTCCCCTCCTCTACATCACACCCCATGCTCCCCCCCCCCCCCCCCCCCCCCCCCCCCTTCGACCTACCCGCCACAAAACCTGGGTATTCTAAGAAAATTCTTGAAATCCGGTTAAGTAATTTGAAAGTCAATTACAGCTTTTGGCTCTAGCAAAAACAAAATCTGCAGTCGATCTATTTACCATGGATTATTATTACTGGAAAAAATATCCGCTTCTTTTCATAATTAGAAATTTTGTGAAAATGACTCAGTTTCGTAAAGGGTCTTTCTTTATAGATATTTAAATGGAGTTTAGTGTGGGTTTAACAAATCCGCGTTTCAAGCCATACTGTTGTGTTAACAACATTTAGTATACCGCTATTTCGAGAAAGGTTATCGGAAAAAATGTGCACGTGACAATCCCGAAAGGTAATATGAGATATGTTCAATACACTGTTCCTGACACTAGCTGTCGAACCTACTTTTGTTGCTTTCCTTTAGCACTCGCAGACATATGTCCATGGCCTCTCGTGCCATTCTTTCAAATTTCTTTGAAAAACAGTGAACTCAAAACCGCCTACAATACCTTTCGGGGTTGTCGCGTGTACTTGATCCGACAACCTTTCTCGAAATAGCTGTATACTAAAACAGTGGATAGTGTTTTTCGCGCGCTCTGATTTGCTACTCAACCTCTGGATATCCAGTCCTATTCAATGATTCACCTTCAGTTCCCCCGAGCAAGCGACGCCAAACTCGCCTAAGTTATGAGCAAAATCTTTTCCCCTTTTTGCTACCGTAACAAACAAAGAAATTTCGCAAATACATGTAATCAAACAAGCTGTTCCCGAAATACACGAAGGTGACGATATTTGGTTTGGAAGTTTTAACAGGTAAAGCTTTGCCAATTAGACTTGAATTCATCGATGAAACCGGTGAAAAAGGTTTTTGTTAACAAATGCAACTTGCAAATTAAACTTCAGTCTTGCGCTACTTTCTTTAGCTGACATGTTCATAAATAATCTTAAAACTAAACTTAATACTTTTTCTAAGAATGACTGTAAATACGAAGAGAATTCACAACTCCTTTTGAATTAATTTCCCCGGAAGAGCTTAACAAATGCCTTCAAGTCACCTTTTGTTTGTAGGCAAGAAAACACGACGGCCGTTAGGTCATTGCCTACCAAAATTGTAATCGTTGGCAACAGTAAATGCATGAGTTAAAAATCATGATTTTTGTGCTCAATTATCTCACTGTTTTAGTTTAGGCTCGGTAAATACACCACTAGCCACCTGCATTTCGGTGAATAAGGCCTATTTCAAACGTCGTGCTACCGCCGTGTTAAGCTGGCTCGACTGTAGCTCGACTGCAGCACGACATTAGCAAGACTTGGTTTCAGACGTCGAATTTAATTCACACAATGACAGTCGAATGGATCGGCTGTTGCCAAAAACAAAACACAAAAATAAAGAAACGGTTTAGCAAACTTTTAAATATATTCTAATGTATTTATAATTCATGAATTGAGTTCGGCACGGCGGGTAGCACGACGTTTGAAACCAAGTCGAGCTACTGCCGTGTAGCACGGCAAGGCTTGCCGTGCTACTTGGCAGTAGCACAACTTGGTTTGAAACGTCGCGGTACTGCCGCGCTAAAGTCGCATTTAATTCAATCAATTGAGTTCGGCACGGCAGTAGCACGACGTTTGAAGCGGGCCTAAATGTTATTCATCGTGAGCCGTTTCATGAAAGCATATGGCGCAGACTAGAAAATCATTTATCTTCTTAAAATAACACACTTAAGGAATAGATTTGGAAGTTCAAAGATTTCCTAAACCGCGGTCTAAGTTAGACTTCGTTTAAATAACCGACCCAGCGAGTTCTTATATTTACGTAAAAGGCCGACTAATTGGGTTAATTTCTCTCACACATGTAAAAACAAATGTTCCTTTCTTGTTAGATGATATCGTTAGATCCTCAAACCAGGCAAAACTAGGACGTCACTGGAGACAAAAACGTCAAGCTCCGCACAAGTTCTTAGAAGTGGCCCTTGTAGCAGACAACTTTGCCATCTCGGCTTACGGCGAGAAAAAGATGATGGATCACCTGCTAACCGTTGCCCATATAGTATGTTCTTGTTCTTGTAAACTAAAACCATGAATGGGGTGGTCTCGTGAAATATGATAGCCTTAACAAATAAGCGACCAATAGAAAAGAGAAGCAGGCCAAAACAATTGATGCAATGCTTAGAATTCTGCCGCACTCCTTTTTTTTCGGTTGGACGTCCTTGGCCAAGGTTTGTTGTTAACACCATCGCATGGGCTTTGGCCTTTGTATTGCAACCATTAGACAACTTGACCTGTGAGAAAAATGAATCATAGGAATATGAACGTAATCGCTTATTCTCCCTTTATTGGCCTTTTTGTTTCGTTTAGTATCTAGCCGGGTTTTTTGATATACCAGCCGAAAGTTGAAGCCATTTGAATGAAAAAAGACATCCTCTGAGCCCGAAAATCACACCAGCTAAGAAAAGAGAAAGACAGTATAAAAAGAAAGGGAAGAAAGTTAAGAAGAAAAGAAGAGAGAAAAAAGTGTTGGGTTGCACTCTTTATAGTTTTTAATATTCATTTGAATATACTTGGATATTTTTAACTAAAAAAGCTGCTTGACAGAAGAGGCCTTTTTATGGCGGTACCTTTTTCAGAAATCCAGCTAGATATACATGAGGCTGTATAGACGTTCTTTGTTTAGCCATAAAAAGCCTCCCATTGAGAACAGCTGACGATACGCAAAATGAAGGGAATTTTCATGTATTTTTTTCCTACAATGAATGTAGGACATGCGATCGAATCTAGGTAAACAAAAGCTGGCTTTTTTGAAGAAAAAGATAGTCGGAAAATAGAGGACCCCTCCCCTACCCACCATGGAAAAGCACAGAACGAGATCTTTACAAAATACGCAAGCGGTGTCTGCACATTAGGTTGCATAAATAACTTACACCCCCTACACCCACCCTTCCTCTCTATATGAGTTTCCTTCTTGTTGCTGTCCTAATCTGTCGTGTTTTCTCTTCCAAAGGTAACTCAACTATTCCACGATAAAAGTATTGGGCCTGTCAAAATCACACCTGTAATTCTTCGAGTAGTGCTCAAAAATGACGGGGTAAGAACTGCCAATAATTTTGCAGCAGTCAGAGCAAGACATTATTATGTACTGTATTACCCCATCCCAGAGCAGTGCACAAGATTTTATGCTTTCTTTTATTTTTTCAATACCTTAATTAGTTGTGCGAGTGAGGTATTGTACGTGATCACACACACAGCGTTTTTTTTTTTCTGTATCTTGTTTAGTTTGGTTACAACTCAGGCTCAGCAAAAGGTGAGAGAATAAGGGCGTTTGAAAAGTGGGTGGCTGAAGAGTTTCCAGATTCAGACAAGGATCCCGAACATCCTGATGCCGCAGTCCTTATTACCAGAAGGTGCAATTATCATATCTTTTTTTTCTCTTTTATTTTGTTCAGTTTGTTTAATTTGAACTGACTAATCAGGGGTAAGGCAGATCACAGGATAGTGTAGTGTAGTGTGGTGCCATGCGGTGTAGTGTAATGTACTGCTGTGCAAAAGAGCTCATTTACAGGACTGGAAGGCAATTCTATAGAGGCCATTCGCCCACTTCCATCTAAGAGAGGGGCTGGCTATCCTAGAATGGACTCTGCTATGAGAGTGTCCACACAAGTATTCAACCTACTTTCGTTTTTACAGAAAATTAATGAGGCATAGTTGCCTTGCGTATAATAAATTATGAGAATAAAGAACCTGTTGTTCTCATGTTTTTTCATTTTTTCGTTTATCTCTCTAGGACGACAGGAGGTGAGTGTTGCAAACTGATCTTGTGTATAACTGAAAAATGAGGTTTTAATCTTTAGAACATATTTTCACATGACAAGAAGTTCTTTGAAGATGTGAAACCGTACAATACACTTAAGCGAACTTCAGCAGCGGCAGCAAACCTTAGGTATTTCACTTGATATCATATTCATAACTTCACCGCAGTGTTAAGATGCATAGAGTGTTACCTTTTTTCATATTGTTGAGCTGCTCATGAATAAGTTGTTGTTTTCATTTTCTCTTAGGGCTGCATTTCTGCATTTATTACTAGAGAATATCTTCCCTCGATTCCCTTATCAGGAATAGAGTACAATAAATATTGGCTGCCAATAACATTTCTTTGTAAATTCTCTAGCCAGCACGTCCACCCATTCTTCCACTTGCGTATGTTACGACTCCATTGCGATTATCATTCTTATTTGCAGGAATTGCTAGTCTGGGATCGACTTGCGCGAAGAAATTCGGAGCTGCTCTCGCTAATGATGTTGGCCTTGGAACAGCTATTATTGTGGCTCATGAACTGGCCCATACGTAAGTGATTTTACAAAATTTATTGGAAAAGAGCCAAAAAGTTATATTTCTTCTTGTCACTAACAATGTCACCAGTGGTAAAGTAGGGACCGAATTGTTCTCTTTTTATCGCGGTGAAATTTCATTAACTTGCTGTGGAATTCATAAAAAGTTACGCCAATGACTTCACGTTTAAATGAGCGAGAATGTCGTTATAATTTAATGTTATCTGCTATTTTTAGGTGGTTTAACCGGTCTGACAGTTTTTTTTTGGCAAAACCTCCAACGGTTATCCCGCGAAATGACGCTTGAGGAACGAGCGGCCAGAAACTGATGACATGTCACTACCCTGATATGGTTAGTGCTTGTGATTGGTTGAAAAACCGTTTGTAGCGTCGCGATCAGATTGTCAAGATTTGGGCGCCCTTCAATAATAGTGCTAATTAAAGTAAATTACCCTCCATGACTTAAAAAAGTTAAAATTGGGTTCTTCCTACTTTTATTTGTGCATATAGCAAAACTATTTGTAAATGAGAGATTTTATCCTAAAGGATGGGAGTAGCACATGACAGTTCCCCGTGTGCAAATCATAAAAACATAATGGCCTCTACCATACCCAGTGGTCCAGGATCATTGACGTGGTCTGCGTGCAGTAGAAAAAAAATTCAGGAGTTCCTAAGGTACCGTGTGACATTTGCGTTATCTATTTAACAGGATATAAGGAAGGTGTGTGTGCATGTATTCTCGTAATAGCAAGCTGGTGTGCAAACTAGCAACCCTTATTTGATTTTGGTGGCGTATTTTGCCTTGCTTGTCTAACAAACTGCGCTCCACCCTCCACACTTCTCATGATAACCTACTAAATGAACCGTCAATTAGGTGCGACGGTTTTCAATTGACCACTACAGAATGGCCCTAAGAGAAACTGAAAACAACGCTTATGCAAAATTTGGTTGTGACAAACAAAGAGCATTATGGTATTTTATGGTATTTCCTGTGGTGGTCAATAAGAGGGAAATAAGCATATCGTGTTGTCAACAAGGGCAAATAATCGCACCTTAGTCACAGCAAAAAAATGGTGGCAACTGCCTTGCTACAGTCACGGAAAAGCAAGCGTCAAATCCTAGTGTACCCGCCCTGTAAATCGAACATTTATAGCGGATCAGCTTGTTCCGAGCAAATCACTCATGCAATTAAGACAATTACATAAGGATTTTTAAATAAGTATTGATCTTCCTTTACGTAAAATAATTTATTAATAATCTGTATCTCCGGCTTAATTTCAATAATCCAACTGGCTGATAACAGATAAGAAGCAGCCGATATCTTTCTATAAACATGCAGTCATTTCTTTCCCATAGCGTTGACACATACTTATCCATACAGTTACAGGTCAGACTGCTTAAATGACTTCCCGCCAATATCTTCTGTTACATATGAACCGAAGAGACTTTACGGCAAGCTGACAGGACAGATCATCAATCGCGATGAACAATGCAAAGCGATTCATGGTCCGAGCTTCTACGCATGCCCCCAACGTCTGGTAAGTAAGACACGTGGAAAGCTCAGAAAACTAGAAGCTGAGTTTCCTTTTAAGAAGCTAGGGGAATATGAATTCCTTCGAATTTAATATGAATTGGAAGAATAAATTACAACTACTTTTCAAATCAAATTTCCTCAGAGTAAGCAAGAGTCTTGCTGATGTTTCACCAAATTCAGCTACATAACGACATGATGAATTGCTTACAGTATTATAAATTTTTATTTTTTGAACCAAACAATTGGCAATTTGCGTGGGAAAAGCCAAGGGCCTTGCTACTGAGAATTGAGTAAACGATTGGAATTTCTATTGAGAATTAAACGGATGTAGCAACTTATCAGCGCGCCCTATTTGATTGTGTCAACTTAAGGCAGCAGAAAGTTTGGTTTGCTTTTTGTTTCTGTGCCATCTAATAAAAATAACTAACTTTCTTTTACTTTTGTGCAGAATGATTGTGGAGCACTGGGATGTACAAGGGATGGTTACACTTGCTCTTTCACTACTGCTTCCCCTGCGGATGGAACAAGATGCGGATATAGACACGTATGACTATAATTGTATATCGCTACTAAAAGGTTAACCTATATTTAACAATTATTTAAAGAGCCTAAGTATGATGTGAAGATTGAATGGGGGAATATACTGAAACTTTTCTCGACTGAGATTTTCGGATAATTTTAAGACTACGAACCCAACAGTGATTTGGGGGGAGGGGGGAGGGGGAAGTTGGGAGTGGTGGGGTAAAATTGTCTGTCCTTACTAAGAATGCCACCAATACTCGGTATGATAGTCAAAGCAGACACCTATACAAAGTGAATTGCACTTTTCTTTTAGTGGTGTATTAACGGTGAATGCGTAGATGATGGGTCGCCTGTTATACATGGACACTGGAGCAGCTGGTCAGCCTTTTCGCAATGTACTCGGCCTTGCGGTGGAGGTGTTCAATCCAAGACAAGAACCTGTACGAACCCAACGTAAGTAGTAAAACTAACACTTTTAAAATATCTGAACGATCTCTCTCTCGATGAGGTGAAAAAATTCAAAACTTTTCACCCGGGGGAGGGAGGGGTACTCGTAAGTTTTTAAACACTTTGAAGTCAATTCTACTGTCCATTTCCCCACTTATGTTTTTCAATTTTTTTTTCGCAGTCTCCCTGCGTTTTTTATAGCTCCCTTCGTCCAAACAAAAAGCTTTTCACAGGATCGGCTCCTTCCGGTCCACGATATTCAATACCGGCTGGAAACACTTTTTTTTACAATACAATTTATTTCAGTGTTTACAGCCTCTACAAACAATTTATTTCAAATTTTTCCACCCCCCCCCCCCCCCCCCACACCCCCACATCAAAAAATAATGGTCTTTTCCTTATAATCATCGGCTGTAACACTAGGAGCGGTTAGATGGAAAGTTAACAGCCTTTGTCCTGATAATTTTTGCAAAGTCCCCAAGCTGCTGACTGGTAATTAGGCCATTTCCACGATAACAACAGTGACTACTTAACTACCATAATTCATTTCGTTTTTGCTTGACTTGTTTAACTTTGTTAATCCATCTTAGGCTTAAAAACAATTGCAATAGCCTTAATTTGCACAAGAAAAGTGCAAACTAACAAACAAATATATTTCCCCAATTAGCAGATGTTGTCCGTGGAATTATTGTTGTTCTTGCTATGTATTTAGCCAACAGTTCGCCTATTTCTTCCTCGTGAAACGAGTTAAATGTTCCGTCATTTTGTACTCCAACAAAAATAATTCAACCTCGTCCCGTGAGGTCGTCTCAGTTAGCTGTTCAATAATCTCCCAATGTTGCTACACAACTGGCGTCTTTTTTTCACAAATCTCAAAATTTTTCAACTTTGGTCGACAGTAGCTGATTATGATGAATTATGCGTGGCATTTTAGCCAATCAGAATGAACGGAGAAATATTTTGAATGAATAATATGAAAATTTATTCATTAGTTGACGTAGGAAGCTTGGTTTGAGTATCGTAGTCTTAACATTCGCACCAAATATGGGCTTCAAATTTCAGTTTTCATATTAGGCAACAATAGAGGATTTGGCGGTTACATTTATAGTTAGCATTTACCTCAAAGTCAATTTTTTAAACACAGACCTAAGAATGGGGGAAGGAATTGCGTTGGCCCAAACAAAGGACATTGGAGAATCTGCAATCCACAGGTAGGAAGGGCAGTTACTCGTTTGAACTCTTTTTAAAAAGAATGTCTGGTCCTGTATACTAGGTGTGATGAACTTCTTAAGACCATAAACCTACATGATAAGTTTTCTTGTAATGTTTTCGCTTTGTTTGTTTATTGATGGTAACAGCCGTGTCCGGCAGGATCAAAGACATACCGTCAGATTCAGTGTGAAGCAATAGACCCAAATTATCATGCTTACTACTTGACTTCAGGTAGGAGAGGTATCATTTATTATTTTTTGTTGAGAAAAAAATAGTTTATGTAGTCATTTACAAGAGGTCAGAATTTACTTTTCTTGACTCATTTTCAGCATGGTGTTTACTGGCGTGCAAGAAAGGCGACAGAGTCACTCCTCAAGGGAAGAATGTAAAGGATGGTACCAGGTGCTATAGCAATCCCTCAAAGAAGGATGTCTGCATACAAGGCAAATGCGTGGTAAGGCGCTGTTCATGTTTAAAATATGAATATAGGAGACGTTTATCATCAAAATCTTGGTATATCTTCCATTTTGAAGTCATGATTACTATAATATAGAGTACCTGGCTGCAAAGGCCGGCCTACGAATTAGGAATACGCTGCACGACGTTAAAGTGAAGGCGTTCATGAGGGAAAGGACAAAGAGAGCAGCGGAGAGGAGAGAGAACTTTCTCTTTCTCTCCCTCCCCTTCAACTTCCAATCCCATCCCTCTCAACCCATAAGGAAGGCATGATGATCAGGCTAACACGACGTAGGATCTCTACAGGAAGCTACAGGAGATCTGATCAGCCAAAAATATCGGTTGAAAACATATCTTCAAGGCTGATCGTGCTACTCAAACGTTAACTTTACAATCATAAACATACAAATTCAACAGAGCCGGGCTGCAGCCTTTGATGGCAATAGCTGCAGTGATGATCTGGAATGTCTGACTTGCAAAAGAACATTGCTTTTTTGCTCAAAAGTAACGAATTAGTTCCAAAAGAAATGCACGGCGATGATTTGCCTCAAAGGAAGGCAACCCAGCCTCTGCTTGCTTTCCCGAACTTTGTATTTGACGCGTAGACTCACCCATTTTCTCAAAACACATGCAGGTGGTAGGCTCAAAGGAGTTGGTTGCCTCAAAGGAAGGCAACCCAGCCTCTGCTTGCTTTCCGGAACTTTGTATTTGACGCGTAGACTCACCCATTTTCTCAAAACACATGCAGGTGGTAGGCTGTGACAATGGCATAGAGTCGGGAGTAAAACGTGACCGGTGTGGTTTCTGCGGTGGAAACAGTTCAAAATGCAAGTTTGTCGAAAAATTTTGGAATGATAGGTGCCCTGGATTTGGTAAGCTTGCTTAATTTTGTGCGCGTACAAAATGACCAGTCTAAATTTTTTTAAACTGATAATCTAATGAGGTAATCTGCTTGCAACATCTTATTGATCCGCAGGTTTAGACAGCGCATGTAATATTTTTGAAGTACCCGTTGGAGCAAGCTCCGTATATGTGGAACAAGACACACCCGACTACAACCTTCTTGGTAAGTATAACGCTTGCTTTAGACACAAGTTAGTAAGATTACCAAAAACTGACAGGACATTCACTGTTTTGTTTAATTGCTTGAGGAGTCAACAATTCTTAGATTTGTAGGTACCCGTGGTACTGAGGTTTGCATCAAAGTAGTACTTAATCCAAATTGCTCTGTTTTTTAAATGTTATAGTTTCAAGTAACTGATAGTGTTTTTCAGAGTGCTTTTCTCTAAAAAGCGAAAAACAACTGGTGTTTATATTTTATACGCACATCGATCTTTTAGAGGTCAAGAACAAAGAAGGAAGGCGTCTGATTCATGTGCCTTCATGGAAATGGAGCCGTACGGTTTTTGCAGCAGGAACAACAATTCACTATTACCACGAAGCAGACGTGGATATAAATACGATACGCATCCCAGGACCAACCACTGAAAAGCTCACTGTAGTGGTAAGTGATGCGGCCTGATAAAACAGCTGAGATTTTGTGACGTCACCATTGGTTTCCCCGGGAAATAACGTCCTCTGATGAATGGACGCAGAAATCCGACATTGAATTGATGACGTGCCACTGTCTCATCTTGGTAGTTGATTCTGACCAATCGGAAGCACTACCCAGAGTGGCGTCATCAATATGGAATTTCTGCACTCATTACTTAGACGTCGTTTCGCGGAAAACCAGTGGCCAGGCGTCGCAACATGTTGGCAGATTTTGCAGGCTATAGGTAAAAGTAATAAGGCCTTGGAATATTGCAGCCAAATCTGGTCAAGCGCACACTCGTTTATAGATCAGTTCTATTAACCAGTAATAATCAAAGATAACCAAGTGCGTTTGGTCACAATGCTCGCTCTCCTATGGCAAATTGGTGATGAATTGTTTTGGTTCTCCTCTGCCAAGTTGGTAGGGATGCAAGATAATTGACTCAAGATTCAATCAATTAACAAACGGTACTTTCACTCCAATTTGTACGGGGAGAATCCCATTCCTCTAACTTGAACGCAATGAATTTTGAAACTGAATTCTTTAGTCTTTACATAGTTATTCATTCTTGCTGGTGTAATGAGCAGGTAATTCACACGCAAGGCGGACCGGAGTAGAAATTTTTTCCACGCCCGTTTTCTTTTACCTTAAAATCTATATATTTTAAACAATTCAAGCCCGACAAAATATTTCGATGGCCTCCATAATTCTTCTCTTGAACATGTCCTCCTCCCTCGCGAGGATCGAAGAGGAGGACATATCAAAGGTGTGGCCAGACAACTTTTAGATGATCCCCAACCGCCGTTGTTGACGCTCTTGTTATTACAACGTGTTCCTTAAATCTCACTCCAAAAGGTCTAGCTGTCCCCCCAATTTAGAAATCATCACAGCGTTCGCACTGAAATTCCTACACCACTCCACATTTCTTTTTCCTGGGTGTCAGATCTTTGAGGTGGCTCAAATGGATGTCTGATGGTGTTAAAAGACTTGTGGAAGGTGCCAACTCCTTGTTTTTTTTTTAAACTTTTGAATTAAGCTTTTCTGAAACTTCTTTTCTTTCTTCTTCTTTTTAGTTTGTTCCTTCTGGCTATCCAAAGACTGGTGTAAAGTACAAAATGTACGATCCGAATCTCCCTTCAGAAATTGGCGTGAGACAAGTTCAGTGGAAAGTTACAAATTGGGGACAATGCTCGAGAAAATGTGCACAAGGTATTTATTGTTTTGTAAACCTGTAGATAGTACATGGTGGGGAGATTAAATGAACATATTATTTACATACCTTATTATAGGAAACTAACGCTTCATGAAATTACATGTAACACGAATTTCAAAACCTCGCGTTCATTCAAGTCGCGGTAATTTTTGCAAACGTTAATTTCCGCGCCATTAGTTACATGTAAGGGGAACGTTAATTTCCGCCACCTTAATTTCCATTATTTTGTCTCCTAATACTCCTCTAAGAAAGAGGAGACCGAGTATGATATCGGGAGGGCTTAGGTGCAGATCCGTGACAGTATTAGTGAACTGTGAAGAACCCTTGAAGTGGCCATGTTTCTTTGCTAGACCCCTTTCGTGCATTTGAACAACGGTTTCCTTGTCTCAACAAGGTTCGTTCTTTGGGAACGTCGCGTTAATTTCGTACGTTCATTTTTAAATGTTGCGTTGTTTTTCTTTATATGAAAGTTGTTTTCCCTTAAATCCGCGTTGATTTAAGTCGCGTTGATTTCCAATACCTTAATGTCATGAAATTTTATTTATTTTATTTTCTCTAATAAGGTAGTCAAGAAAATCGACTATCATGCCAGTTACGCCAGTCATAGTTTATGTTATTATTATAATCACTTTTTCGTCATTAATTTTAACAAATTTGCTAGTCTTTGCCTTCAAGGAGAAAAAAGGAAAACGTAGACTAACCGCTTTCCTTACTTTAGGAAAACAGGAGCGAACAGTGGAGTGTAGCAGAACTGATGATGGCTCATACCTTGGAGACGACTCATGTCTAAAGAAATCAAACAAGCCAGCTGCTGAAAGATCTTGTAACAATCATCCTTGCCATCCTGAGTAAGAACAAAATTTAAGTTGTTTATGGAGACAACTCTGACACAGGGAAGCAATATCTCGGGGAAATAAGTTTCTTCATTGGTGGAAAAAGTTGTTATTTCAGTTTCTTGCAGCAAAACCCTCCCTTTAGAAATATATTGTTAGCAGCCGTTTAAGTAAGCGGATAGAAATACATGTCCGCTGTTTTTCTTTACACATAGACCTATCCCTAAAGTACTGCAGTATTACGTACTGATTGACTGTCGAGTGAGCGAAGGGGCCGGGCAGGAAAACATTTTCCATGCCGCTTACGGAAAGAGAGCAGCGAGGCCCCTGCACCATAGCCGAGGGCCAAATAATTTCCCGTCAGACCCAACCTGACTCAGTTAATAAGCCTTTTATTATATGACCACTTCGCTTTTTTGTATCACCCCTTGACCCTGATGGATCTGAGCATTTTGGTCTCTTTTTAGTCTCTTTATGTTTAGTCATATTTCTCTATATTTATCACTGCCATATTTATCACTTCATTTTCGAAGGATGCCACGTACCAAATTTATTTTCAATATCGCATATCGCAGGGCCATACGTTTCGTCACAGGGCCTTATGGCCATTTCGGCCCACCTTTACGGCCCTCATACTGCGTTTCTATCTACAGTTTTGCAATTGAACTGCGCACGATGTTGTTGATTACGGTTTCCCTCGGTATTTCTTATACACCACGTAAAAAAGCTAGAAATACTCAATTCTGTTTCGCTTTAGATGGTACAAGTCCGAGTGGAGTGCCTGCTCGAAAAGTTGTGGAAAAGGGATACAAAAGCGCCGGATTCACTGTCGCCGTTTGATTTCGCCAATAAAGCATGAAATACTCTCAGACTCATCATGCGGTGGTGTCAAGCCTACGGGCGAAACACAGAGAAGCTGTAATGAAATCAATTGTCCAGCCAAGTGGAGGGCAAGTGCTTGGTCTAAGGTACAATCCGTTAATATATAGATTTAGCCAGGGCTAAAAGCGAAGCTCCTATCAACTCGAATTTTTAACTTAAATCAAACAATAAACTTGTAATTTCCACAAATCAGTTAACTTTAGAGCACATTCATGTGACTTTTGAGGGAAAGGCTAAGTGATTTTAGAGAAAAATAATTTGCAAACAGTCTAAGTTAAGAGTGAACTTAATCTTACATCGAGTTGATAGCCTTATATGTACACCCCAAAAATAGCCATGGCCATAATGGCTCTTGATCACAGTAGATTAGGCCTGGAAAACAAATTCTTGGAAAACAAATCAGGCCGAATTTTTTCGCGTTCGACAAGTTTACTTTACAAAATCTTGCTAACAAGTCTGGGGACGTGTAAACCAACCTTTTATACTTTTATACATCACATCTGAGGTGAAACAGGACCATGGGGCGGTGTTTTTATCATAAAGACCTCGGACAGAATGCCGTATTTCACAATTTTGCGTTACAAATTGCACATTCAATATTTAGGACGATCGAAGCACACGTAGGCTTGGCGTGGGTTAAAAAAATTTCCAAAATCACCTATACGGCTAACCGGCGGGTTGTCACTTTTGACGAGCGCCAAAGTCGACTGTTTAAATTAAGATTAATAGAGTTATACGCTTCAACATAATAAAGAATTTATTATGTTTATTTTTTATCTAATGGTTTTATAACGATGTATAATCTTCAAAAACGTTTGATACGCGTGGCATTTTGACTACTCCTGCAAGCGATGTTCATGAGCGACTGAAAACAAACGGCGCAGCGATTAAAATTGCTAAGAGACTACTAACAATCAATAATAAAAGGAAAATAATTCGGTGAAACATATACAGAGGCAACAATTTTCATTCACGAAGACAAGTATTAAAGTGTCTCTGAAAATCCTTGTTTATTGTTTATGTTTTAAGCCGGCTTCCCGGTTTTTGCTTTTTTCAAAGATGAACTCAAGGCAAGAAAATCGCTCAAAGCTTTCTTTTACAGCCAGAATTATAACTAAATATTCTTTGGAACGTTTTTTTTCTATTTGCGGTGAGAAAATGTCTGAAGGCTTTTTAAAGTTCTATAAGCTTATAATCAAACCTGATACTCGGCCAGATCATTGTCTCAAATCTTACAAACGTGCATAAACTAAATAGCCCCATAAACTACACTCGACGTTATTGAATTAGATACAAAAAACAAACATCAAATAAAATAATTACTCAGGCTTACCATTCGAGATGCACTGAAAACTATCAAGTAAGGCCAGAATCGCTTCAGACTTTTCAACCCTCTTACGCATCAAGCAAGGTGAAAAACGAAAACGATGCCATCCGAAATCGGAATTCCGACTTTGACAAGCGACGTATTTCTCAACCAAAAACCCGATAAACAAACTAGCCATGAATAACAGAAGACTCTTGATGGAAGCTGAATTTCATTTTGTACAATGTTAAGTGGAAAAAGACAGTTAAAAACACCACAAGTCGACACAAAACTCTGTCAGCTTCAGCTGTCAAAGTAAACAAGTTTCAAGATGCTGCATAAATTTTCCGCATGAACTCACCTGTCAAATTTTGACCAATCAGAGCATAAAAATTGGACGTTGAGCGTGACCAACGCGTGACCTTGGTAAGAAAAGTCAAAAGCAACTGGCATGTCTTCCCTGCCTGTAAAAACTGGCTAAGGTCAGTTTGAAATCAAAATTTTAATTGTGCGGCACATATAAAACACAAAATATTTCATATGAATTTTAAAAAATTAAACTTGAGCCTGCAATCATTTGAAAACTAGTAACTTGTCAGCGGATAACTTCAAAAAATACTCGAACTCGATGGGTCGACACCTGAGCCCGCGATACGGTCAGGTGATACTGGTCAGCGGATACCCTGTTTTGACAGCTGTCAATTGATCACAACATTGATGTGCAATATGTGTGCAATATCAGTCTTCCTGTGCTCCCAAACTAGCTAGAAAGTGTGGGATTGAACATTGGTTGCCCTGTGGTGCGGGCGGACGGGCAGCGGGCGGGCGGTGTACGGTCACGTGATTACCAAATTTTCTGGGATGGGTAGATTTACTTACCCATGGTGCTCCGCAGGCGCGCTTCGCGCGCCAGAGCTCCGCTAACAATAGCAGACATGATATTCGTCAATACGCTGTAGTTAAAGGTTGCTCTTTTTTACAGTAAAACAGTTCAAATATCAATACAATAACAAATGGCGATGATGATAATGATGATGATGATGATGATGATGATGATGATGATGATGATGATAAATAAATTATGATTATGATTATGATGATACGTGGTAGTGACAAATACAACATTAAGACATTAAGCACAATGGTAAATCTGGTTTTAAAACACTAAAAAACCGAAATTTCTAAGCGCTTGGCCTTATCTCACCATTATATTTCAGTGTTCTTCTACATGCCGTGGAGGTGTGAAGAAACGCAGCCTGACTTGTAAGCGACTTAACTACGAGGGAAAATTGGTGTCAGCTCCAGAAATACTTTGTTACCACGCTCCTAAACTACAGTCAACACAACAGTGTAACGCAGAGGTTCCTTGTCCTAGTAAGTCGTTACCTTTTAATTAAAGATCACTGCAAATTTTATTGGTCATAAAGAAATTGTGGGCTGGTGAGGTAAGACCTCAAAAATTTTACAATACATACTCAACTGATTTTTGAATCTTTACATTTCGTTCACAGGACCTACGATCAAACCGTAATGTAAAACTTATCAGTTAAAAGCTGATTGGTTGCTCAGCTTGTACTTTTATCCAAGATAACTGATAGGGAATCCTCGGCTCCCCAATACGACCACCCTATCTTTATTGAAATTCGCCAGGGTGACTCAACAAGGTGACAGGGGATGAAACAGGATGAATGATATCAACCCTTTCATTACCCACCCAGCCCATAAGAGGTTGTACCACACCACCGGTGTCTACGCCCCCTACTCTTTACGAACAGCAGTGTTGGTTCTTTTACGTCCCACAAGAATCAGAACAGTGAAACAGCTGTGAGACGGGGACTACGGTTTTTCTTCCTTATCTGGGAAGACTAGAATGTTTAACCATTTGTAGATGGCACAACAAAGGCAGCACATTCTCCATTTTAAGATCTTGAGTAGCCTGCTTAGCAGGTGCTTGGAAGCATTTGGGCGCGAAAAAAAAACTGGCGCGCGAGAGAGGGACACGGGAGGCTCCCTCTCCCCCCGCGTGTCTCCCTCACGCGCCCCGTTCTTTTTTGCGCCCACTTCTTCCAAGCGTCCGCCAAGCAGGCTAGACCTTGAGTGTTGGTCCGGCCGGGGATTTAACCTGCGACCTCTCGCTCGGCAGACCTCCCCTTTACCAATTGAGCTAACCGGGCGTCGGTTTAAAAAATACTAAACGATGACATGAAGTTCTACATTGTATTTGTAATGACATCTCATGGCAATTAACTTGCAGCGTCAAGTCCATTGGTGAGGTACCGAGGTCTCGGCTGTTTCAACGACGGTCAGCCACATGCAATTCCTCATTTAGTAAAGAGCTTTCGCGATCATATTGATTGGAAAAATATGCAGAAAACCGTCAAAGAGTGTGCAGACTACGTCTACAAGCATTATCCAAAGAGTAGCGTATTCGGGCTCCAATTCTACGGTGAATGCTGGAGTGGAAGTGACGCAGTTTACACATACAATAGATATGGTCGGTCCAGTAACTGCTGGGAAAACGTGGGAAAAGAACACACTGTTTACGTGTACACTTTTGATTGAGGTAAATCCTCTCTAGTGAGCTAGGAAAACGCTTCTCAAACACACACATATAAGCCACACGCACGTAAATTTTAATCACGTAAATAAAGTAGACGCAAGATAAAAAGTGCTGAGCTTAAACGAGAAGTTGACAGCGAGGTTCAACTTTTACGGTTACGAGCGACCTTTCATGCATTGCCTCCATTTTATTTGCGAACGTAAATTTTATGCACATACGGACCTCACGTAAAAGTTAAGGGACACTGGAAATCAACCCTGAGTCTATCTGCTTTTATGACTATTTCTCTTGATTTTGTTATGAATACTTTCTTCATTTTATTGTGTTCTTTTTATTGCAGATCCCATAACCTTGGACCTTGTCGCAGAATAGCAATGTATGCTACTTGTATTATCGATCTTAGAATAAACACCTGTGTAAAAACACAAGCCTGAAAAGCTTCATTTTTTTTAGTGAAATTTTGGGTTATTGTATATGTTATGGATATTGTTTAGTTTCTTTTCATATCTTTTGTATTACGTCATTTGCTGAGCACGGCGACCGTCCGCAACACA
Organism: Porites cylindrica; assembly: GCA_964035525.1. Taxonomy (NCBI): domain Eukaryota; kingdom Metazoa; phylum Cnidaria; class Anthozoa; order Scleractinia; family Poritidae; genus Porites; species Porites cylindrica. Next base: position 27,045,647 of record OZ037783.1, read on the forward strand.
AGGAGGCTGGATAGAATGACTGATTCTGTCAACAAAAAACGCGAAGAAATGCTAAAAATATCTCAAAATAGTTGCAACCTTGACGTTTAAATAGTGATCAACATACGTTGTAAACCTTCTCGACACCTGCTGTGATCAATTTACTACGCTATGTTCCTCAAATGAAACCCCCGTCCCCTTCCCCTTCCCATTCACCCCGTATATATAACAACCTCTTTGTTAAGACCATATTTTTTCGACCTCAACGTTATCATTGACTTTGAAGAGTACTAAATAAATACATCAAGTCAAGTCAAGTCAGTCAATTTTTATTTAGATTTACACAGAAGATTGATATAATTCAGTGGTTTAAAATATAGAAATAAATATTGTGAAAGAGGAAAAGAAATTATTTCAATTTTAGGTTCATTGTGCAGAGTTTGGGACACCTAAATAGTTCGTAGAACTAACCGAGTAGGTGACTCAAAAGAAGAATACGAGTAGAAGGAATATATATAAGTAACAAAATAGTTGTTCTAGATAAAAAGCATTACTTCATTGATTAAATAGTAGGTAAAAGATAATATAATCATAAAACCTCAGAAATTAATAACACTATTATAACCATCAACCACAGAATTCTTGATATCTGTACATAATAATAATAATAATAATAATAATATAATAGTTTTGACGAAAACGAGAAAACCTCATTATTTCGACCAGGATTTTCATGTTCCCGCAACGGTAGTCGCATGCATTCTGTATTTCAAAATACGCCTCCAAGGCAACCTTTCCTAACGTAAAAAGATTTTTAATTCATGTCTTCAACTTGAAATGACAAGCAGATACTAAAATTGCGAATATTGAAGAGCTGGAAATTATTAGCCGCCATCCATATTTTCCAGGAAATGACTACTAAACAAACTATTAAGTGAGGCTGTCTTTTAGATTCCGATTTAGAATCAGTCGATAAAATATCTCTTACTTAACTTGTCGATTCACTCCGTGGTCATGTACAAAATAACATGCTTCCAATTAAAACTAAACCTGGGCTAAGACGTCCATTCTTTGCGTTCTTCATTTTATTTATTTTTTTATTTTTTTATTTATTTTTATCAGAGATATCAGAATTAAAACACTTTTTTCCTGATTAACACAACTAAGTATTACTGACACAAAACATGCCGGTTGCGCACAATTTAATATAAGCCAATGAACAACTTCTATTGATTTTTCAAGGTGGATGGCTCACACTTACCCGCGAATGGAAAGCGCATTTCTTGAAACAGCGCGTTTTTGCATTGATTATGATCATATCGGTAAACTTAACTTTTGAATTATAGTAAGAAAATTAATAACTTATTTGTCGGTCTAGGTCTGCCTCAGTCTTGAGTGACGGCAGTGACTCAGCTAGCCGCCGACACCATAGACCGCTCGGCGGCAAATGGCATATATACATTAATATATAGATTTAGCCACGGCTAAAAGCGAAGCTCCCATTGATAAATTTATAACTTAAATCAAACAATAATTTTGTATTCCACAAATCAGTTAACTTAAGGGCACATTCATGTGACTTTTGAGGGAAAAGCTAAGTGATTTTGGAGTGAAACAAATCTTGTATCGAGTTGATATAGCCTTAAATGTACACCCAAAAAATAGTCTTCGGTCACATTTAAGAGCAATAATGGCTCATGATCACAGTAGATAAGGCGTGGAAAACAAATTCTTGGAAAACAAATCAGGTCGATTTTTTTGCGTTCGACAAGTTTACAAATTCTTGCCAAGAAATCTGGGTGCGTGCAAACCAATCTTTTATTTATTTATTTTTTTTATACACCACATCTGAGGAGAAAGAGTACTATGAGGCGCTGTTTTTATCATACAGACCTCGTACAAAATGCAGTATTTCACAATTTTTCGAGACAAATTGAATTCATTCAATATTCAGGACCATCAAAGCAAGCGTGAACTTTTAATTAGCGAAACCGTTCAAA
>OZ037783.1:27050125-27340125 GCA_964035525.1 Porites cylindrica
AATAATGGAGGGGCATTTGCGGTTCCTCTCTCATACTGAAAAGTCAAACGATTTATTTAACAAAACGATAGAAAAACATGATACAATACCGAAAGCTTTTCCTACTTTCCAATCAATAGTGGTATTGTTATTAACGTTGTTAGATTTGTCATATCACACAGTACACATTAACTTAAAGCCAGTAATGTAGTTTAAGGTAGTAGATGGAGGCGTTTGCGGCCGATCCGGGTAACACCCCGAAATGTAGGATCTGTACTTCCGAGTTGCGATATTCCTCAAACAAGAATGGCATTTTTCAACATTTTCTCAACAATTTTTTTGCAGTTGTTAACGATAATGCTGAGACATTAAACGGGAGTTTTGAAAAAGTCTTAACCCAAGAAACTTCGATTGGGGTCCATTTACAGCCTAAACTGCCCGAGGTTCATGGTGTTGGGCTCTGAAAACGCTTCGTTAGTAATTTATATTATGTCTTATAAACTTGCCGCGATTCGCACTAATGTAAGAGCTCTCACCTTGCGGATTTTTGGCAGGTTGAGATAAAACCTGGAAAAGAATTTAGGACGAAAACGGCAGGCTTAAAAAATCTTCACTAGTTCAGAGAAACTAACAAAAAAGTAACTATTCTTTAATAACTAAATCTTTGTTCTTCAGTTCCACTCCACGTCTTTTCGGCAATAAATGACTTTCATGATTGTAAAATTTTGACCTTATCCTTGAGAACGTTTAACACAATGCTACGAAAATGAGTATAGTAAAAAAGAAGACAAAGTTCGACTAGCCGGCTTTCTTTATAATGTAAGCGCTCATATTTTTAATTAAATAACTACTAGTTTCCTCAGGTACTGACGCCATTAAAAGCACAAATGAACATATAAAGGTAAAACAAAACCTGTAGACTACTTACAGTCCACCTCATTCTCTTAAAATATGTCCAGTTCTTAACAAGCGCGTGCATGGGTTACGCGTGCTAAGTAACTTTGCATAAAGTAACTTTGCTACACGTGCAAAGTAACTTTGCGACGCGTGCTAAGTAACGTTGCTAAGTAACTTTATATTTTTCTTCGTGTTTGGAATCTTGCTGTTATAAGCCACATTGATATTAAAATAATGACGGTTTTTTCGCAATATCTGGGTGATTTCTCGCTCGCTGATTGGTCTATGAGGGTATTCATGACGGGATTTTCGAGAAACTTCAACGAAAATGGACATTAAAATTTTCAATGCTATTATAAAAAATATAGGGAGCAATTCTCCATGACCTAAACACTTATAAACTGTAGAAATAACGACAAATGTTTACAATTTTACCTTGAAACCACTCGCTTAGGGCTTGTGGTTTCCCTTGACTTTGACGTCATTTTTGACGTCAATTCTATGGTCAATATAAAGAGTAAAGACCTCGGAAAATTGTTGGTTATTTGTTAAGTCTCATTTCAGGATGGATGCAGAACGGTCGCTGAACTTCCTCCTACTTATTTTACACATGTTTTCTTGCAGAGGTAAGAATGGGGTCCTTGTAATAGGCTACCGTGTATGTGGCAAGACATTTTTGCTCGATCTAATTTTTCGATTTTATTGCGATTTTTCCAGTCATCCACAAAAAGAAGTTCCCGCAAATAAAAACTACCGCAAACATTTTTCCCGTAAAAATTTTCTTCAGAGGTGAAATATTCTTTAACTTGAATTCCCTACACAAAAATGTATTACTAACAAATCGTACCTCTCTTACTACAACTTGCCTCTTTCGTAGAAACAGCATACAATGAAATACTGCTTTGACATTATCAATGCCGGGTTCTGGACTCTCTTAAAACAGGAAAGTTAATTCCCAGCAAGAAAAACAAATCTGTCCTAACGGCAAAAATTAGTTTCCGCAAAACACAAAAAATCGCAACCTCCTTACCAGGGCTTTTTCCCTTAAAAAATAAAGAATGAATAACAAAGATAGCAATCAGTTCATTACTTTCTTCACAGACTTTATTTGCTTGGTTTCTTGGTTTCTTCTTAAGAGCCCTGAGTAACACTGATCCGTGAAATGAAGAAACTAACACTTGTTTACACTGAAAACAATTTCTCTTTGCATTACACAAAAACTACTGATCAGAAACCTGCAGTGTTAAAATTTAAATAGCGGGACGACAAATAAGAATACTAACAACAACCGAATACTTTATAACAAACGAAGAAAATCTGTTTCTCTCTCTTTGAGACAAGGGTGGCAAAATAATGTTAATATAAACATTCTTTTATTCCTGTTTCAGCATTTGCCCGCACGATTCACGCCAATGTAAGTAAATACTTCTGCTGCTGCTTGGAATCGAAAATAACGAGAATCAAGATGTCATAATTTAGGAAAATGGATTGTTTACTTGTTAAAAGCACATTGCAAAGAGAAAATAGCTTATGGGGGATTTTTCAACCTTAATATACATTTGTTGTAGTCACGTAGAAGCTTACATTGTCGATTAGATCAATGTATAACTAGCTATAACTCTATATCAGAAATATACGGTAACTAAAGTACATAATGTGAGATTAGTTTTGGGAGTTAAGTTTTTAATGAGGATGTATACGCTCTCATCAGGCAACCTTTTTGCTTTATTAGTTTAACACCAGTGAACAAATTTATTGTAAATTTCGTCACTGTTTCATTCGATTGAGAGGTCTTCTGTCTTTAAGGAAGAAAACAAAAGAAGACCCAACTTAATTCAAATTGCCTTGTCCAGGTAGACTACTTTCAAAGAGACAGGTTCACGGTTAAGCGCATGATCATTAATTAAATTACTCTTTTCCAATTTATTGTTAATTCTATCGGTTAATAATCCCAATCACATGTATCTCTGCGATCTCAGAGTGTATTTCACAGTAGAAGTGTATTTCAGAGTAACCTGAAGTAGGTACGATCGCAGAAAAAATTAGTGGATTATGCCAACACTACCAACGTTGATTTTATTGTTGACCCAAAGGTTTTATTCCATGGTTGATTAATTTACAGCTATTTGCAAATGTATAAGTTGATCAAGTGCAATTAGTGACTGCCAAGGGAGTGTGCAGATTGGTTCTTTGACAACATTATGACATGATCATATTGCTTGCATAGACGATACAGCACGAGCTAGCATGTTCCGGCCGAAAAACAGCATTTTGATAAATGAGCATGCGCTAAACCGTGAACCTGTCCCTTTAAGTTAAATTTTACCTTTTACAAATACCAATCTCTCATTTTGAATATTCAGCCAATTAAACTGAAGCAAAGTTAAAATGAGCAATTAGTAAATTCATTGCTAAAAACATAAACTGCGAATGTACTATTGTTTTGACTTACTCAGACACTCCACCATCACATGACCAGAGACGAACTGAAGTACTTTTTTGGTGTTGACAGTCACTACGAAGGTAGGAACATTAACTCTGTGGGCAAGCAAAGAAAAAGAAAAAAAACTTAACCTTTCTTTGTTTGTTTGTTGTTTGTTTTTTTTGTTATTATTAACAATGTATCGTGTAGGTGAGGGGGAGGTTGGCAGAGCCCGGATCCCGGAGGCAATCTATAAGTGTGTACAATAAGGGCATGAGGCTTTGCTGTTATCATTTTGGGTGCTATCACTAGATTTTCTTTGTTTCATTATAGTCCCAGAGTATGATGTGGTCACTCCTTATCAGTTAGATGAAACCGGCAGCCCGCTACCTGTTGGGAAGAGACTCCAATCGCTATCACAAGAACCACGTGAGAAACTTTTATACAAAGTCTCCACGTTTGGTAAGGAACTTCATTTGGACCTTAAACTGAACCGAAAACTGATGTCACCCAACCTCGTTATGGAGAAGAGACATGCGAATGGCAAGGTGTCGTATATTTCCGTACCAAAGAACACATACTACATTGGTCACGTGAAATCAGATCCAAATTCAATGGTGGCTGTTAGTCACAACAGTGGATTGGCAGGCCTGGTAATTAGTATTTAATAAAAATTGAGAAAACAATTAAAATCCTTTTATTAGCCTGCAAGCAAGCTCTCCGGGGCGCTCTGGCGGCAGGGCAGGAAAACGAAGGAGAGCTTGCAACTAAGTCCCTGGAATTTGAATTCCACCTCCAATTTCCCTTCTCCCCGTCGACTGAGCTGTCAAATTTCCGCCAATCAGCGCGAAGCGGAAGGAGCGCGAATGTAAACAAACATTGAAAAACAAGGGTAGTGACGTCATTACTAATGTCATCTCCGCCAATCGGCATTTCGCATCGACTTTTTCAATGCAGATATTCAAATTCCAGAGACGCAGTTGCAAGTTCTCCTTCCTTTTCCCGTCCCGCCGTCAGAGCGCCCCGGGGAGCTTGCTCACAGGCGACAACAAAAGATTAACAGTTTTTTTGTAATTTCAGTGCTTTTGTATTGTAATAGAATATGTTCTACCCAAACAATGCTAAGGTACATTATAAATTTCACACAGGAGATTGTGTCTTAGCATAGTCTGTGACACCTAGGCTTGTTTCCCGGGAAAGGATAAGAATGAAACATTCTTCCACGCAGTCCTTTTAGTCTCGTTACACAGTGTTCTTCCTCCCTCTCCCAAAAGGAAACGGCTGCTCACATTCGAACCACATTCGTTTTCTATTGTTTTATCACCCCACTGAAGTGACCAATCATTTATCACAAAAATAAGCATGACGGTAGCTTTGCGCCAGAGCTTTGCCTAGCTAATAAAAGACCCCTGTGAATCGCTTCGAAGACTAAAAAGCTAAGCAATCTTTTTTTACAGGCTGGAATGCTGAAGCTATCAAGTGATACAATGTTTATGCATGCTTTACCCACTCACCTGGCCAAACGCACGCCAGTACCCAGAGATGGACGGGAAATACCTCATCTTATTTACAAGGCGCCCGTCCTATATAAATTCAATGATATAGCAGGAACAAAAGCAGGTACAAAATGCACTAATATAAAGGTTAAGCACTTAATTGACTGATTAAATAATTACCCTTTTTGACCAATCAAATAAATGAATTTTCACCTTAAAAACTATTGACAAAATTAAGGTCACACCTATAAGGCCGTTTCCTCGATTATGTTCATGTACTGAAACGGGTTTCCGTTTTGTTACTTTTTTAGAAATCAAAAAGGATAGAACAAAGAGGTCGGGCCAATCAGAGTATGGAAATCGAACAATCAAAACAATAGAGGCAGCACTGATACTTGAGGCAGATTTATCAGACGAACTTGAACGACTAGGCTGGTCACCTCAGAATTTGATTCTTTTGCTGGCAAATACAGTAAGACACATGAAAGTTCCTGTTTTTCTTCTGACGAATTTAAAGAGGTTCAGTGTCACTGTACCCTGGTAACCCTTATTATTATTTTTATCTGTTATCAGTTTTTTTATTTATTTTAGTTTTTTACATTGAAGAGTTATTTAAAGCACGTAAACTCAATACATGCAATGATGCCATAAATTTGGAATGATCTAGTACACAGAACATTCCAGTTTGTGTTGTCCTCAACTCCATTTATGCTGCACAACATAGGGCAACTAACACATACTCTGAAACCACACCCGAAAGAGATAGTAATGCTGCGGAGAGGTACTTTCGCGACCAAGAACCAGAAAATTACCAACCCCGAAATGACTCTGTCGCGCAAACCCAAATAAACGCGTCGCGCTTTTCCGCCTATGGTATGACTGAGCACCCCTCACCCCATAATAAGCTGCTTTTAGTCACCTAGGAGACATTGTAAGCGTTCCTCCTTTGTCCATTTCACAAAATCACCAAAAATGTAAAACCATTATACCATATCACCTCTACCACAGATACCTGTGTCCTCTGTTGACAGTTATGCATGCATGTACTTTTAGTAGGACGAGTGGCTGGCTAGCGTTTCTCTTGGTACGTTTATAAAATATTGAGCCTCTACGTGGGTATTTGCAGAGGTCTATTTCGTCGCGCATTTTCCATCAAATCGTCGGCTCTTTCAGGGAAAATCGTCGCATGTCAAGAATCGTTTTTCGTGGTAAGGCTACTAGTGAGCTCAGCGTAACCACAACGACGACGGAGACGAGAAAATATAAGCAAAACAAAAACTCTGAACGTGCAGCACACTTTTTGGCAGGTTTCTTTGCCGTCATTGCTCGACGAACGTTGTCAAACTTGATTGAAATGGCAATGCAATCGTCGAACGACGTTTAAGGGCGACGCACATCAACAGGAAGTGACCTTTTTTGTTCATTTTCGGACGATGGGTTTGCCCAAATTTCCAGTCAAATCGTCTCTGTAATAGTAAAGAAGCTAAGCAATACATATTTCTTATCATCAAGGCATATTAAGAGGCAAAAGGCCTCACTTCCGGTTGACGTCCGTCGCTCAAAAAACGCCTTCGCTTAAGCCCCCTATCTCTAGGATCGTTGCTTCATCAATGGCGATCGATTTCGTCAGAAATACCCATGCACTGAGAAGCTCAGTATTTATCTATCTGTAAGTTTTTCGTTACTTTTGCTCGTTTGCAGATATCCGGACTTTTTTTGGACCGAAGCATTGGAGATATAAAAATTCATTACGTCATTGTGCGTGGTATAATCATCGAAAAAGAGGTTAAAAGCAATGGTATATGAGCGGATATGTGGGCGCTTTAATCTGTTAGGCATTTTTCCCCCATTCAAAGTTCATATTTGAAGCTGTGCTCTTTGTATGAAATCTATTTTGTTTATGGGGTTCGTATCTCACGAGACAGTCATTTCATCCGGTTTCGGCCGCGGACTTGTGGGTCCTCATCGGCGATGGTTATCCTGGCAGGGAGGGGGGTGGGGCGTCCACCATGTCTTATAGGGGAGGCTCCGCTTCAAGGTCTAAGCCCTGTATAAACAAAATGAACCAGACAGCCGTAACAGAGCCCCTATAATAGAGAGGTTAAGCATCACGTTTACTTCTCACGGCAAACGCGAATTTAGTACCACGTGACCAACTTTTTCCCTTTAATTTTCGTTTACTGTTCATTATCTCGACACATAAATTACTACTTTCAAGCAATTTTTCATCCATGAGTATTGTTTTGAGCTATTTTTATCTGCTCATTTTCAATTTTGAGAAATTCTGAACTTGAATCTGACGTTTGCCGTTTGCCGTATACGTGATGCTTAAACTCTCTAATATGTCGAATTTACCGTGAGTGGCTCTAATCCTTGGTGCATTACAAACTTGGCTTTCCCTCATTGTAAGGTTGGTGGATTTCCATTCTACGTTTCGTGAGTGTTAAAAGCTGTACAGTGCAAGTCCAACAGAGCAGGAGTGTATTATCAGGTTTAAAAACTCGAGGCGAACTCGAGAGTTTTTAAACCTGATAATGCACGAGTTTTTTGGGCTTCAAAATCTCTGATATATAATATAGATCGATTCATTCTTGTACGGCTAACATTTATGTCTGGAGTTATTTTGGTATTAAGAAAAATGGACGTTAAGCTTAGCTGTTTCTTTATCAGATATAAAGACACTTATTAAACGTTAATTTTTTTTGTTTTCTCTTCATGAATTATTGAGTTTTTGAAGATGTTGTTTAGGTAAACGAAGTCTTACGTGAGGATGTTGGTCAATGAACTAACATTCACATACCACGATGAATAGGAGCATTGTTTCTAATAAATGTTCACAAGGTTACTAGAGGAGCTTCGTTTCTGAAACTTTGCGTCATGTCTTTATCAGTTATTCGGGGGAAATTATGACGAGTCGAAGATGAAATGGTTTACAAAGTTGGAAACTTACGAAGGGACACAAAACAAACACGAAGACAACAGCTCAGAACATCATGATTTGTATTCTCTGATTTACAGGTAAAAAAAACCTTATGTGCGACATTTGAGCTTTGAATAAAGGAATGATACCACAGTGACGTTGAGCTTTCTAGCGAAAGGCGAATTGATAGATAGTTTTCGAAAAAGAGATGGGTGGTGTCAGCCTGGACAGGTCAGGAAGTGTTAAGGTACTTTAAAACAGGTGCTAAGGTTTGGTTAACTGAGTTTGATGTTATGTGAGCCGCAAATTGCCGACTGAGATTAAGTACGAAACTACTTGAATAAAAGATGCTTGCTGTAAAGTAACTAATAGATTTAAAAACAGTTAACAGACCACCAAAACGTGAGGCATGATCACCATCTGAAATGAGAGATGTATGAGTGTATTATCCTGGACGCATTGCAGTCCACGTGACTTCGTGTCCAACATCCGTTCAAGATTGTTCACTTTGAGTAGAATGATCATCCGCTCAACCTTTTTGATTTATTTCTGACTCAAAGGGAAACTCATTTAAACCTTTCTCCTGCACATGCAAACTACTGTAGCTATACTGACCAATTATTTTTGCTTTGTTTTTATGCTCTTAGAATGAAAAATGATCTAGGAGGTGAGGAAAATATTTTACCACCTAATTTAGTAATAAGTGCATCCTGAATAAAACGAACAACTCTGCGCAAGGGATAAATATCGTTGCCTCTTTCTAAGGCTACAATACTCGCCAGTTTTCGTTGAAACACTAGGCTGAAAGTGAGGTGTTTTCGTGTCACGCCTTCTCAACCAACTTTTCTAACTTTTCACGGTGAGGTTTGTACTTCTTCTTCTCTCCTTCCTTAGACTGCTTGCAGTCCGCCTTTTCTCTTAAAATCCGTCTGGTTCTTATCTCATCCGGCGCGATTGTAAACCAGTCTACTCCTTCCCCAATGTTGAGATTGGCGTTTATTTGCAAATGGGTGATACTATTCAACATTGGGAAGGGCTTAACGTGACAAACAACAAATGTGATGGTATGGTATTTACTGAAAATTAATGCACAGCGGCTCCGCTATTATCAAAATCAAGACGCAAATTCTGTTAGTTTAATACGGAATATAACAATACCAGTGGATGAAACAATTCGTTTTCGTGTTTAACTTTCTCGAATAAGCACCGTATTTGAAGCGTAAAAAAGTTAACAAGCATCTACGCGCGTATTCGAGTAAATACGGTATATGTATGTTCAGCGACTTGGCTGTCACTTACTTAACTCATCAGGATAACCAACACATTTCTCCTATCTTGGAAATTGTTTGTATTAGGGCTCCAATGTAATTGCCATTATTCATTTTGAACTTTTAGTTGTAAACCTTGCGTTTTTTTATTTTTAAAAGCTTCAAAACCCTTTGTTGTGTATCAGGATTTTCCAGTTTTAAGTCGATGTGCAAGATGAAAGGAGCTGGAAATGTAAACAATTGGGTTGGTCTCCAGACTGCGTGGCTGATAGCTCATGAAACAGGACACTCGTAAGATGCTTTGCATTGCATAAATAAGAGGCTGTATTCTATGCCGTCTGTTAGTTTCATTTAGCCGGCGACACAGCGCCGAAATCCTTGTTGTAACACCCCCCCCCCCCCCCGCCCCCTCCCTGTGTACTAGGATTTATGTACGTGCCATGATTGGCCTGTTAAAAAGGCCATTGTCGATTTGCCAATAAGAATGAAAGGGAATTCCAAACGCACTTCCTTCTGGTAATTCGTTGAATCCGGGCAGAACAAGGATCTCGGCGCTGCTTTAATTTGCAGACGTTACTAACCGGGTTTAAATTACGTCTGCGACACAGGCTAGTTTAATTGACATTCCAGTTCTTTAACTACCCAACGTAAGCACCTGGGTCGAGTTGTTCAAAGCTGGGTTAAGATAACCCAGGGTTAGTGCGAGATTTGAATTCAAATTTGAAAGCTTAAAAAGCATTTCAGTTTTTATTCTTTTTGTCTACAAGTTGATGATTGGAGGCTCTAAAAATAGCAGGGAAAATTATTCGAGAAAATGCTCAACCCGGGTTAAGCGCTAATCGGGCTTCGAACAGCTGGGCCCAGGCCACCTTCTCCCCACTAGAGTTCAAGTTCCGCTTATTAGAGAGAATAGTTCATTGACACTTGGTCTTCTAGACGGAATCTCTCTGGGCATACATTGTTTTTTGGTTTTTGTTTTTGTCTTTCATTGTTTATTTTTGGTTCTTGTTCATTTTTTTGTCCTGCAGTATGGGTTTAGAACATGATAATAGCAGCGAGTGTCCAAACCTTCGCTACATTATGTCGAGTTATCTCACAGGAGGGTCTGAAGCTGGAACATGGTCCATCTGTAGTAGAAGAACTGTTCAACAGTTCCTAAAGTGAGTATTAATTCGAATAAATAGTTAAAATCATCCGGCAGTGGCCTCTAAGAACTGGCAGTTGATGGATAGAGGGTAATCGACGGGTGATGGATGACGTGTTCCACTATCCGCCATGCACCCGTGGAAAGATGCTTTCAAAGGGAATCATTTAACACTGAAACTCTTTTTCCTTAACTATTGCGTCTTAATATTGGTTTACTTTATCAACTTTTTTATCATTAGATAGCGGGCGTGTTTAAGGATTAGGTTAAAGTAACACTTTGAATTTGAATCAGAGGAGGAGCATTTTGCTACCCCCATACCAAACAACACTCGACTGGTTTCCACCGATATGGACAATGTCATTGTGGTTTATTAATAAAATGTTGTGAACTAATAACCTTATAAAATGAGCCAAATGAAAAATTTAGAGATACCATATTAAGTCGAAAAACTACAGTTTCTGACTCTTTGGTGAAGTGTTTGTCCAGGTAAATCGCCGAGGTCTGAGTCTATAACTTGTCCTATTGGTCCCGTTTCTCCATGCGTCCCTATAAATATAAAGGGGCCTGAAAGCTGTTGTTGTTTACATTCAAGGTAGAGGTTTCAGTAGTTTCGCAAATAACATGATAAAGCTATCAGTTAACAACACAAAATGGACTGGTTTTTTAGCCAAGAGGACCTGCACTATTATTCTTTAGATTTTGATTTGAAGATTTGATTGCTGGAACACAAACAATTAACGTAATTTCGAGAAAAGGGCTTCAGACCCTTTATTTTTAATAGTTAAAGTGTAACGCGTGTTAATATTAAGTTACTACGGTTGACGGGTATCCTGGAGGTTTACCTACCTCTAAGACGAGGTTGAAAACTTTTAGCAAGCAAGTAGTTGAAACATCTTGTACACTGACAGCTTTTAAATTTTTCTCCAATGTTTTCGTCCCTAAGGAGTGACATGTCACATTGTTTGAATGATGCACCATCATACAAGAAGGTGACGTACCAAAGTGATGGGATAAGTAATGACACACCTGAAGTCATCGATGATAAGTCAGAAAGAGATGATCAGATTGTTGATCTGAAGGGCATCAACCAGGACAAGACTCTGATGAGTCTCCCTGGTCAGCTTACAAATGGTGATGAACAGTGTCGCTTACAACTTGGAGAAGGCCACTACCAATGTTCCCAAACAGTGGTAAAAATAACGCAGTATAAATAACACTTTTGAAATCTTGATTTGAGGTTCCTTTGATCATCGCTGATAACTGTTTTTCTATTAGAAATGATATATTGCTGGCTACATATTCTATCCATAACAATTACTTAATGAGTCTATTTGCGGTTTTTTTGTAGGGATTCTGGTACTGATCTTCCCCAATTAAAACCTCTCCTACCCTCCCCACCCCTAAGCCTTTAAGCACGCACAATCTAACATACGTCATCGTCCCTTATTTCTCTCAATGCCCGGCACCTAAACTGCAGACTGAGTCACAGACAACAAGTGCCAGTAGAGTGGTACTTTAAACTGGGGCGTATTAAAATGAATCCACTTGTGGAAAAGTGTTAGCCGAGCGGTGAGAACCTCGAACTTCGGATCCGATCGTGGGTCTTTCCTTGGTCTCAATGGGGTTAACCGATAGGCGTAAAACGGCCAAAAATGTAGCCGATAGTCGTAAAAATTGAAAAATTTTAACCGTTACCCGTAAAAAGGGTAAAAACAAGTTAACCGTAAAAGAAATTGTTCCCTACATTTGCTAGTTATAAGGAAGGTGCTAAACTCACTTGTGGTTGTCACTGTTTGTAAACTGACACGTTGCCGATAAACAACATTTTCCTGTTTTCTCTGACGCTAATGTAGACATTGTCATGCCTAGTCCCTGTACGGCGTCTTCCCACGCAATCTCGGTCAAGGCATTTCGGTGGTGGACTCGCTCGGACCACGTGACCCGAAACGCATTACCTGCGTTGAATTTTGTCATTGGCTGTTTTCACACTAGAGCTAGAAGTGGATTATCCGTCTGAGACTAGCCTGTGTACAGTCGCCCCCTCCCCCACAGACATCCCTTCTCCGTTTTTTTTTTCTTTCTTTTTTTTTTCTCTGAGGGGAGGGGGCGGCTGTACACAGGCTATCTTGAACGGATAATCCCGTCTTCAAACTGTCCGTCGAAATTGACGGATAAAGTCGGGCGGGTTGTTCATTCAAAATTAAAGGTATTCCATTTTCAAATTAAGACGTATTACCTATCTGACGCGAATCGTCAAAAGGATAACCCGTCTCACACGAATAATGCGTCTCTAGTGTGAAAATGGCCATTTCTGTTATAATGAATGTCGCGCCCCGGCCTTGAGTTGGGCGATCGCGCGTCCCCTGCTTTTGCTTTTTTTCACAAAGATTATTTTTAAATTGACTATTGACTATGTGTAAAATAATGCTAGAAGTGGAATACTTTATAAAAATTATAATCTATCAAATGTTAAAATTTTTCAAAAGAATAGCTTATTTCATCCCGAGATGATTTGACTTTTTGAAACAAAAGAAGTTAATTTTTAGCTTTTTTGTTAACTGTAACTAAAGAAAATAAACCAATAGCCGTAAAAGAGTCAAGATTTTAGCCGATAACCGTAAAAGTCACCACCCTATTGAGCCCCTCTTGGATGACAAACTTTGCTCCACTTTTTCTCTCCTTCGCCAGGTGACTGCCAACATACTGCTAGGGCGAACCCTGCAATGGGCTGGCATCCCATCCAGGGTGGAGTAGAAACACTTGTAGCCGTAAGCTCTGGCCGTATAGGCCTATCTAGTGACTCGTGTGGGCCTTGATCTTTTACGTTACTTCCAATTACAGGCCGACTGTAGCTTGCTTTTTTGTACAACTGATGCTTCCTCCTACTGTGTGAGCAAGTTTTCACCTCCTGTAGATGGAACATATTGTGGTGGCCGAAATGTAAGTCGGTTAAGCACATTATCATAATTATTATATTCATCTCTAAGATCAGAGCCGTTGTGCCTGATGGTCATTCATCACCATAACTACACTACGATCAATGTTATATCTTTTTGTTGTTGTTGCTTGAGTTGAGAGTGTCTTTGAACGCTGAGGACAAGAAAATAACACAGACGTCTCGAGAATTGTTGGCTTAGATTCAGTAGTAGGATACTAGACACAAGTTATTACATTCTTGATCTAAGACGTGGACGACTATGTGGACGAGATCAGTTCCTCAACACCAAATAGTGCGTTTGCTTGAGCCGGCGTCATTTTGGCGGGAAAACCTGTTAGTGGTGGTCATTTGACTACTAGTTTTATGCTTTTTTAATGTCCCAGTGGCGGAAATCAAACAAGTTCTCAAAGGTTAGAGGTTTCACCATTTGGAGATCGGAAGAGGGCTTAACCTCCTTTAATGAAATTAAAGTAGCCGTGCTAACTTTTCTTGTGAAAAACGTATAATGAACCTTTCCTGGGTATGTTCTTTTTACGAATACGCTAAAAACATTTCGTGCTCGCCTCGAATAAGTGTCTCTTTTTTCCTAGTGTATCTGTACAGTCAAATTTAAATTTAGAAATTTAGGCAACTTTTCTACTTAATGATCACTTTTGCTCGTTTTTTAAACATTGCCTTAGGTTAATATTAAATTCTTGCAATTTGTTAACTTATTTTTTAGTGGTGCATAAAGGGAAGGTGTGTTGACAACGGAAGTCCTGTAGTTTATGGTGGATGGAGTGCTTGGTCCAAGTTTACTTCCTGTACTCGAACATGCGGGGGTGGGGTACAACACCGCACTAGAACATGCACCAACCCACCGTAAGTAGACGATTTTTGCATTGTTATAATCATTACTATTATCATTACTATTATCAAACTAGTATTGATTGTATATTGTTCTTTCGGTATGCTCTTTCTGTATCGGTAAAGTTTTTAATAGTTTGAATTCAATGACAGACTTATAACTAAATAAGTACACCCTAAGGAGCTTTTAACCAGTTTTCACAAACAGAAGCATGACTCTTCAGCATACATAATTAGCACCTTACAACTTTTATTTTAGAAAACAAACAAACATTGAAAAAAGGACAGCAGAGTGATGCTTGATTGCTCAATGCACAACCAAAATACACAATTCTTTTATACGTACAGCTGTCGAATTTATTATCGTAATGAAATAGTTTTTTTATATAAGTATCATTCTTGTTGTTGTCGTTTGTTATTTTATTAACTGATAAAACATCGACTTAGGCCAACGCCCAGTGAAGGATGCCTTGGAGAGAGTATTGGTCATTGGAGAACATGCAGCATCTTGGTAAGATAACAGAAAAATAACACAGAATTTTTAGTACTAGGCCAAGAACGTTGAGCCTGAGAATCGGGGGAAAATATGAACATTCTAAGGACCTAGCTCGAAATGGAGTTCGGTTAAAAGTATACAGTATTCTAACAGTTTCCACATGAGCAACATACTAGGTGAATTATCATGTAATAAATATTTTTGAAACAATTACTGGATTCAGTTTTTGTACCATGAGAAGAGAGATCGAGGAGGGTTTTGCCTGGCGAGGTCGAACACTCGACACAGAGCCTCAACCAATAA
Organism: Porites cylindrica; assembly: GCA_964035525.1. Taxonomy (NCBI): domain Eukaryota; kingdom Metazoa; phylum Cnidaria; class Anthozoa; order Scleractinia; family Poritidae; genus Porites; species Porites cylindrica. The sequence goes on from OZ037783.1 coordinate 27,064,838, forward strand.
TTTATAATTATAACCTCTGAGCAAACAATTTTTCTCTAATTTCAGCCCTGTCCTAATAGCACGCATCTAACCTATCGTAATGAGCAATGTGAGAAAAGAAAGGGAGAAGGCTGGTACGCTTATTATTACGGAAGTGAGTATAGAAGCTCAGACTTTAAGAGTGATACTGATTCGTTCTTTTTAATGTTACTTGTGTATGGGGCTAGTTATTGAATTGCACTTTATTTCTAGCATTCATCCAGAAACTAAAACAGCACACGTTGTTTCCGCTGTTTGAACAATTGACATTAGCAGGTTACTCACCAGAGGTCTTGTTAGATGCCTCATAATTACGTTAACTGTTGTCTTTTGCAGGTCCGTGTTCTTTGTTTTGTCGATTAGGAAATGAGATAACAATTCATGGAATTGGTACCGTTGCAGATGGAACTCGATGCACACCCAATGCTTCCAATTACAATATCTGCATCCTTGGCGAATGCATGGTAACTACTAAAGAAACGATCGATGTTGATGTGATCCTGTATAGGCCGATTCATCGTGATGTCATTGTTTACATTTTTGCTCATTATCATACAAGTTAACCCATAAAAGATGTAGCCATATATACCAATTAGGTTCAAAAATGAAAAGAGCTGGTTAATTTATGTAGTTTGTGCAACTTTCAGCTCTTTGCAATCAGTAAAAAAGAAAATAGCAGCAACTAAAAACTACAAAATTACTGGGTGGTAAAACGTTAATGAGCTCATACACTATTTGTAAATTTGAGGTTTTTCTAAGAGAATTTGTCCGAAAGTATTTGAAATATCGGGTTGAAATTTTCAGAGATAACTGAAATTGTTTTGCTCTTTCAATATTCAGAAATTTCGTTTTGCTAGCTTCATCTGATAACGATAAGCCTATGCTAATGAGGCAACAAATGTAGACAAGGATTCGCCTGGTATTAAAATACAACGGTTCTGCAATTTACTAGGTGTCTCGACATGAAGAGCCGTAGCTCCGCTTATCAGCGGTGCTAAAACAACAGTCATTAACCTTTTACATCAGTAAAAACAATTAAAATACATTTCCTCTCAATCGTTATTTTTTTCAGCCTACTGGTTGTGACCAGGTTATTGGCTCGAACACTAGGTTCGATCGCTGTGGTTTTTGCGGCGGAAGTGGAGACAGGTGTAAACGCATTCAGGGCGTATACGACAGACAGATAACTGAAACTGGTTTGTTACAATGTAGTTTCCCTTGTTTACTGTGGGTAATGTCGACTGAGATATCGGTCGATATAGTGGTCGACAGTTGGTCGATATAGCGGTCGACAGTCGGTCGATAGTCGGTCGATAGTCGGTCGACAGTCGGTCGATAGTCGGTCGGTAGTCGGTCGATAGTCGGTCGATAGTCGGTCGATGGTCGGTCGATAGTCGGTCGATAGTCGGTCGATAGTGAGATAGACTATCGGCCGAGTATCGGTCGATATTTCGTCGACGCACCTCGACTTACTATCGGTCATATGTCGGTGATATATCGGTCAACTGTCGGTGGTACATCAGTCGACTGTCAGTGATATATCGGTGAACTGTTGGTGGTATATCGGTCAACTGTCGGTGGTATATCGGTCAACTGTCGTTCGAATATTAGTCGTGTGTTAATTTATCAGGTGAGTCCAATGGCTTTTTTTTTTAAGCAAAGACGTCATTAATTACTGTTATCGTGCGATGGGGAACATGTGGCAGTGCAAGGCGCGATTACGCTATGAAGAGAACCGAAGAGCACTGGGAACTAAGGACATGATAACCCTTTTTTCCAGTTTGTATCATCACCGATCGTCTGAGTTTTAGCTGTTAAACAGAACCTGTCTCAGCCTAAGTTGAATCTGCTGCTCCTGTGGTCCCGCAAAAATGTAGGAAAATGTAGGAAAGGCTAAGTGTCGACCGACCATCGACCGCGTGTCGACCAATTACTGACCGACACATCGGTCAAGTATCGACCAACTATCGACCAAGTATCAGCGAAGTGTCGGCGAAGTGTCGGCGAAGTGTCGGCGAAATGTCGGCGAAAAGTTGGCGAAGTGTCGGAGAACGAAAAGCTATATCGGCCGAGACACATCTGGAACGACTATCGGCCGTGTCTCGACCGAGTGTCGACCCACTATCGACCGACTATCGACCGCTATATCGACCGAGTGTCGACCGAGTGTCGACCGACTATCGACCGAGTGTCGACCGAGTATCGACCGACTGTCGACCGAGTGTCGACCGACTATCGCCCGAGTGTCAACCGACTATCGACCGAGTGTCGACCGCTATATCGACCGCTATATCGACCGATATCTCGGTCGACATTACCCACAGTAAACAAGATCCTTTCCACTAACTTTGGGGAAGCGTAGTGGTAACTTGGTTTTCGCTTTTGTATCCCTAAGTGTTTGTTCTTGGGTAGCGTTTATACTATCAATTTAATGTATCCTATTTGCGCAGCGTTAAGGTCCGACTTCATAGCAACGTTCAGACGAGAGTTTCATTTTGAGCATATAAAACGGGTTTAAAATGACTAAAAGTAAAGTTTAGGTTATGGCGATTTTCTCTATCTTCATTTTCTTCCATTTTAGCTAGTCTACGCGTAAGTCTTGTTCTACTGACTATATATGTAATTGTCAGCTGCTGTCCTAAAAAAGCGGGATATCAAGATTTTTTTGTTTCCCGAAATTATAAGAGTGTTATTTAGAAATGTTTGTTTGTTTGATTGATTTTAAACGTTGACCTCAAAACAAACCAAAAGCATTTTTGAAACAAAAACAGTCAATAGGACAAGTTAACCTGAACAGGTGTTACCAAATAATGTGTTGTAATGTGACTTGGGTCATGACTATTGATGCAATTCATTTACTTGTATGTAGGTGCGGAAAATGCTGATCTTATCGTTCAGCTTCCTTTTGGGACAATCTCGGCAAAGTTTACTGAAACAGACGCAACTTACAACAAAATAGGTAAACAAACCGATACGCACTTCCAAGATCCGGTGATATTATAATGCTGCATCGGTGACCCTGGTATGGAAAACAAAAATTTAGTTTCATGAAATAACTGATCATGAGCTTAAAAGGCAAAATTACCACCAAAATGTGGAGATTAAAAAACTTTTGCATTCCAGACCTCTTTCTTAGTCAAAGAATCAAGGGAGTGCGGGCTGGGTATCATTTTATGTTGACAAATAAATAAGGGCTACGATAATGGTAGGAACAAAAGCGAAATAATTGAGTGAAAACCGTGCATGTAGAGAACAAATTAAATCTGCCAATTTGAAAGATCGTCTGAAATTTTTCTACAGTCTTCTATTGTTATATAATGTTGCCTTAATCAATTCATCAGTTAGTAACTGAAGAATCAGTCAATCATCGGGAAGTAAATGATGTGTCAACTTAAAATTATTTTTGACAATACCTGGCTACAATCGTAATAGTATTTCTAGTTTCATTTCGCTATTAACTCAAGTTCTCATTGTTTAGGTGTAACTTCTGAAAAAGGCGATTTCTTGATTGACCCGAAAAATAACAGAACTACAAGAGCGAGTTTTGCGGACGCTTCAATTGACTATATTCAAAATGGAGGGCTGTCTGCTGATGTTCTGGATATACGTGGGCCAACAAGTGATGAAATGAACGTGAAGGTGACAAAAGATCAAATATAATGCTCTTTTGGAATGTATAAATTTTGTTCATGTTTTATTGTAATAAAGTCAAAGCTTTCCTTGCTACCACTTTAGTTACGGCCGCTTTTGTGAACCCCTGTTTAAATTGTGACTTAAGCTTTTTCAGTAATGAAAAGCTCTCGTAAGCGATCGCGACCGCTCCCATTATAAGCGAGCGTGACCACTTTTGGGATTACACAACTCGACTTCTTCCTTTGTTTTCAAGCTCTCGTACGTAACGACCACTCAGAGTCTTCAAATAACTCATGAAATACACTTATAAATGAAACTGCAAACTGCGCCAATGGTTCGTTGATAACTATTTTGGGGTTATTTTGGTCTAAAAAAATGTTTGGCCATGTCAAAATCAGATATAAAGATACTCATTAAACATTAATTTATTCTCTTTTTCTTTATGAATTATTAATGAGTCATCATCTTAACAAAAGAAGTACTGGTTCCTACCATGAGTATTTATATTACTTTCACCACAAAAAAAGAAAAAAAATGTAAAAATTAATTATAGATCATACTACAGTAGTACAGTAATATATGCAATTAGCACTGCTGTAACGTATTTTAATATTTGTAAGTATATTGCCATGTAAGTGTGTAAATTTTCTTTTGGTTTTTTTGTTTTTTGTTTTTTCCTTTTTATTTCTTTATTTATTCTGTGTAATTTTTTTTTCTGTGTGTGTTTTACTTGCAATAAAATAAAATAATTAAAAAAATACAGAAGGAAAAAAAAAAAAAAAAAAAGAAGTACTGGTTGAAGTTCATAATTCTGCGTTGCGTGTTTCCCTGAATTAAAAGTTTTCATATTTCGAACTTAGTTATAACCTTTCAATTCCATCATCATCATCATCATAATAGGACATCACCATCGTCATAGTTATTATTATTATTACTCCTTTTTGTTGTAGTTGTTGTTTTCTTTTTTCGACCGACTTTAACGAAGGAGATTGCGATGGGAGTTTATCGGCGCAGCCATATATAGGCATACGCAAATCATATCTGCATGTCACCAAGAGAGGATAAAGGGGACAGAGAAGGTATCCCCCATACACACCCCATTCCATAAGTAGTTCGTCTCGAGTTATTTTTAAGACCACAGATCCCAAGAGGGATTAGACAACAGCCAATCACATAGCGCGAATGTGTTCCGCGTGGATGACCCACGCCCAGAGCCACGCGTCCTTCACGAATTGACGCAGAAAAAAATGGCGGAAGACGCGGAGAGCGATATTGCTATTCGTTTTGTCGACGAAAACGACTAAAGAGTGATTTCTGCTAGAACTGTGTCAGCGAAGCGGAAATAAAAAAGAATCGCCCTTCCTCTCTTGTATAGAGCCAACAGTTCAGCAGGGAAACACACTGAATATTCTCTCAGGATCATTTATAATTTACAGTTTGAAGAGAGCAATTTCTGGTTTGATATTTATTCTCTTATTAGTCTTTTATTATTCAACAAAAATAACACTTGGCGCCCTACTTGCTTTACTGTTCAAAAGGCCGGTTTCAATAGACCGGCGAAATTTCTCATTTTATTAAAGCACTGAGGTTACGACAACTTCGAGTTAAACTGATTTCACGTGTTGTCAAAGAGTCCAGCGATTCCCTTTTCTCAGGTGAGCGCCGACTCATTTCGCTTCAATATTCAGGAATGCTCTCGATCTCTTTACGCTTTCATTGTCTTTCGCCCGACATGTTTTGCACGTCGTTTAGTCATGCGAAACCTCCAAGAAACATCCACGCAGCGCGCGAGGTAACTTTATCCCGATTCTAAAAATAACTCGAGACGAATTACCTATGGAATAGAGTGTGTATGAGGGATGCCTTCTCTGCCCCCTTTATCCTGTCTTGCTGTCACTTAATGAATCGCAATTCAAATGGGTACTAAAACGTATGGCTGACACTCGTAAATAACCTGAACGGCGAATAAGTAGACTCTTATACCATTTATAAGACTGTTCTAAACTATACGGTGTGAGCACTGAAACTTAGTTGATCATCATATTCTATTAGCTACACCATGTAGTTTACGACCTTCTCTTTTTTTGTTGTTTTTGGGAATTTAGTTCATCAATGTAAATGGACCTAATGTTGGAGTGAAGTACCAATTTCTTTACCATGTTCCAGACAAAATAGAACTGGAATACAAATGGTTGCTCGGAAATTGGACTGAGTGTTCAGCTACTTGTGCGAGGGGTAAGTTGATCTAAAAATAGATTGGACACAGGAATGAACATTTAAAAGAAATCTAGGCAAAGTTGAATACAGAGTGTCTTTCAACTGTTGTCAAGAAAGGTGACTTCTTTAATCATTTGGTTTTTCCACTCTCTTCCCACATTCCCCTCTAGTTTTTTTACCCTAGTGATGATCATTGATTACTAGATCATTAAGCGCGCCCTAACTGATCTAAGAAATGTTAAAGCTTCTTTAAACAACATTGAAAGTAAAACAAAACAATCGAAAACAAAACATACTTGAATGAAGTCATTGAAGAAATGTTGTCAACTTTTCATGGAGTGTTCTGGAAGTATCAGACCAGCTTAACGCAAGGGGCAACACAAGCACCAACCCATGGCCTGGCCAGTATCTCACGCATGCGCACAGCTTGCCTGGTTGTCTTCTTGTAAAGTATCAGCCAACTAAGAAATCCAAGACTTGATTTACCCCAAAGGATCCAAATATACACTGCACGAAAAATTATATTTACACATATTTACTCGGTGAAAATATGGTGCAAAAAAGTGCAAACTGGGGGAAATTAAAAGCAAAGATGGTAAATACCACCTTTGTTTGCCAGTTTACAAGGGGGTGTAAATTTTATGGCAAATGCGGTATTTACCATCTTTGCCCTTTATTTAACCTTAGTTTACCCTTTTTTGCACCAAATTTGCACTGAGTAAATTTGGTGTAAATACAGTTTTTCGTGCAGTGGGAGGAAAGCGCGACTCATCGATCTTTCGAAAATAACTAAATTGGATGACAAAAAGTTCTGTGATCAATCAATAAAAAAGGAAGTTTTTGATAGCTTGAACTTTTTCTTTTGTAAGCTCATCCGAAAGAGAACTCATGAAGTCCAACTGTCCTATTATAATATCATATTGAAGCTGAAATCAGGATTGCTAGTGGCCAATCCGATTAGAAAATTTTCTGTCATCGCTATCAATAAAAGGCTTATTTTTTTTCTCCATGTTAAGGATTTCAGGAACGTGAAGTGCGTTGCGTTCTGGTGGAGGATGGAACACCAGCTTATGATAACGCTTGTAGTAATAAATTAGCTGAACAGAAGCCAAGCACTAAACAAGTGTGTAATCAGCAACACTGCCCTCCAGAGTAAGTGCTGTACATGTATAACTTTAATTTCACCAAGGACGCAATCACTGTTGCAATATAACTTTATAATGACATTCAGAAAGTTCTTCTTCCCTGTCGTAACTTTCATTTAAGGTGAAGTTCGATAAAGTTTCTAAACAAGTTTCGAAAATTTACGTAGCTTTGAACCCGTTTGTATGATAAAAAAGGAGTGTCATCTCACAAAAATTGATAACAGATCTCTTGACTTAAAGCCAGCCTTTCAGGCAGACGTTCACATAAAGTCTGCCATGTCAAATCGAAGCAATTACCTATACCAAACTTGCCCACCAGTAATTGCTTCGGCTTTCTTTAAAGACGTATTGACTATTACAAAAGACTGGTTATAAAGATCCAAAAAACTTTAGAAAAATGTTAGAAATTTCTGAGAGCAAAATTCAGTTCTTTTCCTTGCTGTGTAAGGCCAGGGAACGTAATAAAATGCTGTGCGTATGACAAAGGCTTATGGGGTTCTAAAGAGCACCTGAAACCTACCCTCCCCTCCCCAATGAGTAAATACTTGTGACCAAAGTTATGACGTGCTTGATATACCTCTTGGCTAAGAAAATGCGGTTTCCAAAATTTTTAGGTGCGAAAACGGGAAGGCGGTCCTCCTCCCATATTCCCATAAGCGTTCAAGCGTAGGAGCCCCATGTTAAAAAGAATCTGTCTATCTCTTTGTAACACCACAAATGCGTTTATGTCTCGAAATAGATGGCATTTGACGGATTGGTCTCCCTGTTCTAAACTTTGCGGCAAAGGAGAACAAACGCGTCAGCTGTTATGTCGAGAGAGGATCAGCCATTATCGATACCATGAACTACTAGATTCTTCTCATTGTAGCCAGGAACTACTACCAGATAACATAACACTCTCTAGGAGCTGCAACAAGGTTATATGCCGGCCAAGTTGGAAAATTGTGACAGAATTTTCAGCGGTAATCGAGTTGTCTTTTGTAAAATTATTATAACCATTAGCGTTAAAAAAAATGCGCTCTTACTTGTGCACCGATCAAAGAAAAACACAGATTTAGTGCAACAAATCAAAATTAACTTTAGTCTTCTGGCTCCTTTTGGTGTGATTAGTTCATTTACAAATTCATTGAGATTTGTATTTCTGGCCCCAGTTGTTCAAAAGGTGGATAACACTATCCACTGGATAAATCCCTAGTCCAGTAGATAACGTAATTGATGAACCCTAATACTTATCCGGATAGTGATTTATCTGTTGAATAGCAGGCACTATCGGACGTTTGAACAACCAGGGCCTGGAGTTCCATCATCTTTATTTTCATCAGTCTAAGTTTCATTCCTTTCACGGGCTAAGATGAACTCAACTCGTTGGCCAGCTGCTCTACTGATGTGTTGGTCTTCGTTGCCCAGTTGGTAGAGCAATGCATGAAGCGCTAACTCAGAGGTCATGAGTTCGAATCCCGTAGTAGCCCTAAATTTTGGGGGACTTAATCTGCAATTGCTTCAGTTTGGATTGCCACTAAGAAGGCACGTATCTTCATTTGATTTATATTAGAAGAATTTTTTCCCGCTGTTCACATCATCCTTATTGAAAAGTATTGTTGGCACCATTTTGCCAACCGTTACTCGGTATTTTTTCCAGTGTTCTACTCCTTGTGGCGCTGGATTTCGACAGCGTAAAGTGAAATGTATCATGATTGATGAAGATGGAATAACTAAGGATTTGTCAGATGAGCACTGTGCCATGCTACAAAAGCCACCGGAGAAAGAGAAGTGTGACGCCAGTAGAATATGTTTAACGCCAGGTATACAACGCCACAAACCCCTACGGATAAAAAAAAGCTTAAAATACAGACGAAATTCTTCTTACGGACACTTATACTAATATAAGACGACAGTCATTCTGTCATGGTCTTGCCGGCAGCATACAAACGCAGTGCACTTCAAAAGGCACTGACCTCCCTTACAGGGGCTATCTGTCACGGCCTGCGCATATGCGAGATTTGAGCTGAAGTGTACTTACACTGCCTGCCATATTGGATTTGAGAAAAATTTCGTCGTGTTGCCGATTCTTATACAGTTTCAGTCGTTAAAAAGGTTTAGTTGACAAGGTTAATACTAATATATTTGTCCTTTTTCGTGACACCCAAGACCAAATTATAGCATGAATCAGATGACCACGCGAGAGCCGTCCGTCCGGCGTTTTCTGCTGTGTATCGATCCCCTTTCAATAGCTTCGACTGTAAAACTGACTAGAACTCTTCAACTTAAATTCTACTCAAATTTAAACCTAATACTTAATTTTTAACTACAAACCGTAAACGAAGATTTGAATCGTGATGATTTTGATATAATTTCAAAGTTACATACAGAGAAACTCAAACGAACAGTCATGCAAAAACTGATAAAAAATGAAAAAAAAAAAGCGTCACCTGACATATATCAGTAATTAAGTATCTTTGTTTTGGTCTCCAAAAGAATTAATATTATTAATCACGTACGCCGTTTAATTTAAAACTATAATTATGTTTGTGCTACTACAACTTTAATTTCTGAGTTATCATGAATTAACGATAAAGATGAGCTTCAATGAAGGCTCGAACACTTAGTCCAAGTGTTTGTTTTGAATCTTTGCTATATTTCCATAATGGCTACATATTTTCTCGAATTTGAGGCTAAAATGGATGCTTTTACCTACAGATCAGGGTCGATATCAGTGCTACCCGGCCAATCCTTGTCAGAACGAGGCAGTTTGCTTCGAGAAACCTCCAGCAGACTACTGGTGTGAATGCCCAGATGGTCTAACAGGCAAAAACTGTGAAGGTAGGTGTCATCGGAGGTATGTGATAAATATGAGGATCCCTGATTAGTTTTATCGGGGTGAGGTGGGGGAGGAGGGGAAGCAATGTGTATTAAAAGAAATGTGTATTAGGAAGAATGTTTTCTTAGTGTGCGTGGGGCTTTAGACTAACAGAATTTATAAGCTTTCAGATTAAATGGACCTTCATTTTATTGAGAGGCTTTACAAGTTAGACAGAATTAATCCATTCTTATCCACAAAGCCACGATTCTTTTAGCCAGCACTATACTTGGCACGAATCTTGGTGCCGACCAAAAAGATCACGGCTCTGGGAACGAGAATGGAACCGCCCCGATCCGTCCAGTTTTGGGCTGAAATTTTCGAAAACTTTTGTGGTTGATGGATTCGACCCCCTCCAAGCCCAATTGAAAAACTGAGGCCTTTGTTGCAATCTACTATGCTGATGTGCAGTTGGGAAATAATGGTGGTCCTATGACCTAATGGATTAAAGACTGGAATCATGAAAAAATAAATATTACTTTTTCAGCGGAGATCAATCCATGTGATGATCAGCCATGTTTGAACAATGGGACATGCCAGCCTAAATCCTGGTCAGAGCACACTTGTAAATGCTCAGCTTTCTACAAAGGTGAAAATTGTGAGGGTAAGTTGCATCCGCCCACCTTATGGCGGCTGTGAGACTCTTAAATCGAGGTGCTTCTATCCGGATAAGCTGCTTAAAAAAATACAAATAACGCTGTTTACGTTTTATTTTATTCAGTTTGGTTGACCGTACGGCCTTACCGAAACCTATGACTATGTCTATATCTATGTCTATGTCTGTATCCTAATGTCATTGACTTAGTCTATATCTATATCTTTGTCTATGTCCATGCCTATACATCCTAATGTCTATGACGATATCTATGACTATGTCTATGTGAATAGTAATAATTTTTAAAAGTCTGTCCTCTGTAACTTACTTTACTAGTGAAACGAGATTTTTTAATTGGTTTATAGTTGCATCGGCAGTAGTAGCCCCCTTACTAGATTGTTTCTGCGAGCAAATCGGGTATATTATGAGTTAGTGACCTTGGCCCTCCAATATCCATGACTCAGTTCCTCCATAAAGAAAAAAATTAAACTTTTAGCTGGAACCCTGTGGTTACTAGCCTTTTACATTTAGCTGAATGAGTTGTCCGGCCTAAATGAAAGCTAATGAAGGCCTTTTTCTCAAATTGATTCTCAGCGGTTCTCATCGCGAAGTTATCGAGTAGTTCAAACTGTATTTGCTAAATCAGGTATCATCTTAATTAGGGCAAGCCTTACCCTGATTAAAGTATCGTTAAATGCCTAATGGTGCCGTTTGCGGGCAAATATTTTTGTTTAGAGAAGGTGAAACCATGTGAAAGTAGCCCATGTCATAACCAGGGCAAGTGTGTCACCAATCCTGCTGACAAGAACGATTTTATCTGCCAGTGTGGACAATGGCTGACAGGGAAGTACTGTGAAAGTAAGTGTATCCAAAGAAACTACTCTACTATTTCCGAAATATAAGTTTAAACAGATATTAATGCTGATTGTGTTTTAACGCAGTCCTTAACTTCAAAGATTGCTAATGAAAGTGAACGTCTTGCGACGTGAGGCGCTAAGTAAGTATAGAGCCAACGTGAAGCAACAAGTTGTATACCTGGAAACATTTTGGGCACGAGAATATCCTTAATAAAACTTTAATCCTAGATTTTGGACTTTTTATTTGATAGTTGAAATGACAAAGTGTGATGGGCAGCCATGCCAAAACGGCGGATTATGCGTCAGTCGCCCAGACAAAGATCCATCTTGGTATAAATGCTACTGTGACGATGGATTTGATGGTGAAAACTGTGAACGTACGTAGTTTAACTAAAAAATGTCTTTGAATATCAAATTATTCGATTTACACTACTTATTACATCCACTTTGAAATCACTGGCTATCCGTGCAATCTGATTGGCTCTCAGCAGTGTGATTTATTCCTAAATCGCACCATTTTTTGCTCTAAATCGCATCTGTTCCAAACCGCTTCATTCATGTTCTAAATCGCATCATTTCTGTTTTAAATCGCGCCATTTTTGTTCTATATATTGCATCATTTCTGTTTCGAATACAAAATGAGATGTAAAAGCCTTTTTGTTTCGGCTTTTTAACAAACCGGCTACTTGATCAATAAAATATTAGTACTGACTAAATTCTGCGATTTCAAAATGGACGTAATAAAGTGGTAATTGAACTTCGTGTCGTGCAATTTTGGTCTGAAATCATACTTGTGATTTCAAATCAAACTCGCGCTGCGCGCTCGTTCGATTTTGAAATCACGCGTATAATTTCAGACCAAATTGCACTCCATTTAGTTCAATTACCTTTATATATTTTTAAATCTTGGGATCGACTGCACATCGAAGATGAGCAGCAATACTCACCACTTGTTCAAGTCGTAAAATTAAAGATTCAGAGGGTACGAGTGGTTCGAGTAGTCAAGTTGTGCGAGTGGTTCAAGTGGTGAATGTGATACGTTTGAGTGAACTAAAGCAAAGTACATTACTTGGTTGCATCTCATGTAGAGAGGGGGGCCTTCTCAAGTGATACGACTCGTGCAACCGGTGAAATGGCATCTCTTTAGCGACAATTAGAACTTGAGAGCAGAGTTGTCTGCTTCTAAATAGTGCACGGAAGCCACTAGTACGAGTCGCTCGAATTCAAAGGCTTACCTCACGACTTAACCACTCGTACGAGTTGAGTTGAAGCACACAAATTTCGACTTTCACAACTTGAAAAATGTAGGAGTGTTGGACAACCCTCTAAGAAACAGAGCGAGGTAAGGGTATTTTGGCGGGAAACTAAGTTTGATGTTTAACAATCGCCCAACATAATTTTATAGGCAAACGTTTTAAAAACGGCAACGAGACGTTAGCCCTGGGCTTATACGACTTCACAACGGATTTTTAAGTGGGCTGGTAATACGGGTGGGGCTACACCCGGGTGCGCACGCATAATTAGCAAAAAGAAGGCTACTGTTCACGAGAACAGTTCTGCAAATCCTTTTTTCGGATTCCCTAACCGAATGGTGAAAAGGAAATCCATGAAATTCGGATTTGGGTTTCTTAATTGAAATCCACCCTGAGGAAGGATTTTTCGGCGGTGAAATCTGTTTTTGGATTTTGCGTTCGATTGCAAAATCCGAAATCCGGATATCAAAATCTAAATCCGGATTTCCCAATGAAACGCAACCCGTAGATAGGCAAGCAAACAACATTGAAAACAAAAACTTCCTGGGTTAAAAACTTTCATGTAAACTTTATGTATTGCCTTTTCTTATTAAAATTTATTTTGCTGATTGATGAAACTGTTTCTATTAAACCTTTACAGTTAAAAATTGTAAAGGATACAACTGTTCAATAAACCGGCGTTGTATATATTTCTCTTCCAGAAACTATTGATGTTTATTAATGCTCCTCCAAGCCAAGATCTTAAAAGGAATATTATTAAGCTATATCACAGCTATTAATGAAAACTTCATGTTAATCTAAATAAGGTTTTCATTTTTGGTGAGGGCGGGGGGGGGGGGGGGGAAACAGTATGTTAACAAGAGTACTAGTCAACACGAAACAGAGAAATCAATCTAATTATAAAGGTGTTTTTGCGAGTTTTGAAGCAATAAATGTCAGCTAGGTGGGCAAAAATCTTTGTGTGGTGTGGTGTTTATGTCGAATCACTCCTACAAATAGCCAACTGGCCCCTGTTGTTTAAAGGGATAACGCTATCTATTGGATAAATTTCTATCCAGTTTATGTCGCAATTAGCTTTCTTAACGCTTAATATATAATCCACTGGATAGTGATTTATCCAGTGTCTAGTATAGTGATGTCCATTGTGTGCCGAGCAACGGGCGCCTGGTTTGACGTATTCCTTCTGGGTTTCTTAAAAGTGTACTATGATCCAAATTTGGCTGACCTTTTCTGACCAGCTTTGAAAAGAAAATTTTCAATCAAATTTCAATAAGTCACGGGATTTTTTTAAAACAGGAAGTTTCAAACCTGAACAAAATTAAACTTGGTCGAACAAGCAACCAGAAAGCTAAATAAGAGTGCGAAACGTGTACTGATCAGTTCAAGTGTGCGAAACAAACCGAAACTATCTGGAGAGCACTGTTTGATGCTAAGTCACTCGTTAGTTTTTTGGAAAACTTTATTTAATTTTGTTTCCCGAGAACCTCGAACATTGAGATTGGGCCATGACAATCTAAAGGTGATGTTACAAGAGACGATTCGCAACGATGATTTTTAGCGCAACACATCGTTGCAACGTTGTTGCGACATCGTTTCGCATTGTTCCAGTACTGCGACGCTGTGTTGCGTTAAAAATCGTCCCTGCGAATCGACCCTTTTAACATCACCTTGAAGGCACTTAGATTATACCTAAACTATACCTGATAGCTGTTCGTGCCGACATGAAAACTATGTGTCACAGTATGAATGGCAAGGGCACAGAACTGGAACTAGTCTCTCAGACAAATCGTACCGGAGCGGTTAGCCGAGAGTGTTTGATGTAGTAAGTCTCAATCCTCCCTTCTGAAAATTAACTTCCGTCTCAGTGGCGTCCAGACCTCGCTCCTACTCATTTATTTTAGCTACGGTCCAACTACCTGTTCACACTGCAACGTACAGTGGAAGAAACCTATTTCATATCTGACAATCCAATCGAGATAGTCGGGGCGCAGATTTGCTCCGTTAGAGTTGATTTCCAGTGTCGCGTATTTCTTACGTGCGTACGTGCGCAGATAAAGTCGAGGCAATGCATGAAAGGTCGCTTGTAAGCGTAAAAGTTGAACCTCGCCCACTTTCTCGTTTAAGTTCAGCACTTTTTTATCTTGCCTCTATTTATCTACCTGATAAAAATTTACCCGCGTTAACGTGCGTAGCCAAAAACGCGTCAGTGGAATCAACCTTGATAGAAATCGCGCTGAAATCACCCTTCTCAAGCTTGTGTAAAAAGAAGCCTTATGCAGTATAAATTTCGGGTCGGTCCAAAAGCTATCCGGAACACAGCCTTAACGTGCAAAAAGAATGCCTTAACCCTTGAAGAAAAAGAGGCCCTTCTAAACTGCTACAATCCTGAGATATCGGCAATATATTATAAATTACCGCCTGAATTACGTATATGCGGTAAATTTTTACTTTCATCGTGCGTTTAAACCTCAGTTTCTCGGTCGACCCCGGTGGATTTTAAATTATTCGACGTGTCTTCGTCTTTATAACTGAGGTACTCAATTGGCAATTTCTTCTCTTGGAGTAAGGGAACTACGACGGAAATGAAACTTCCCATGAAAATCACGAAGCCGGTGTACAGAAATGCCACTTTGTAGCTGTAAAAACTGTCGTAAATCCAGCCAGCAATGGGTGGACCAGCACTTCGGGTAAATGCCATCGAAAAATAAGCCAATCCAAGACCATAAGGAAATCCTCTAACGCCCACGATGTCCCTGACCAGCAGGGGGGTTAATGTCACGTAACAACCTTCGAATATTCCGAATGTGCATGCGTATACTACAAGCCATTCATAGGAACTGGCCAAGATAACCAAAGTTGTTGACACGCTCATTCCTAATACACCTGCTCGCCAAATGAAGAACCTGCCGGGAAGTTTGCTGTCGGCCATTCTGCCAAAAAGTAAACGCCCGATGCCAGATGCGGCCGCGGCGTAGCTGATCAACAAAGCGCCTTCTGTTGGACTGGCTCCACGTTCCTCAGCCATCCGCACCTATTCCAAAAAAAAAGGCATTAATGTGTTACGAAAGGGCACGGGATATTAAACCTACATTCTCGCTTCGAGAAAATACTAGGCGATACTTATCTGAGAAAAACTGATAAAAACGCTTGAGATGGCTTTCATTGTAAAGACTCAATTCACTAACGTCTTAAAATGAATTGCAATGAAGTGACCTTAACATGATTAAACTAAAGCCCTTTCGTTAGGTTTGGAACCTTACCAAGAATGCTAATGCAAACTACAAGTAGTCTAATATTTTCCTCAGAGATAGCTATAGCTTAGAGATATACTGCAATGGGCGAAACATTCATGCGCGAAAATCGTCCGACATGAGGGGAGATTTGCATGGCTTTTAACATACTACATGTACTAGCAAGAAAGAGGAGGATTTCTACATTTTTTTTTTCTTTGCGTGTGTTCAGTCTTTTTCACGCAAACCTCAGCAGTGCTTTTGCCAGAATTTGATTGTTTAATTGTACTGGAACTTGTGTTCTCTGGTTATTTCATCTTCGCATAACCTCGTGCAAAATATTCCGCCATTTTCTCAGCGCCGCTTCTTTTCAATTGCCTCACATCTTTAAATCCCTTTTACTGTCAGTATCTATACAATTGACGTCAATCGTTTTGAAATAGGTAACAATCACCCTAATGTGGTCAATGCTAGCAGGGTATAAGGAATTACAAGGAGATATAAGCCATGCAACCAGAAATGGATTTTAGTGAATGACGACAATAAATAAAACAGATAGCAGTTTATCCAGCTCAAGCCCACGAATTAAGCTCACCAGATGAACAAAAGGGACCAAGTAGCCTAACATGTTGAAACCTAATGCGACGATGAAAACGATGAGTGCTCGATTCTTGCAAATGGACCAATCAAAATACTTCTTCTTGGTTTCTTGAGAGAGTACCTCGTTGTCTTTCACAGGACAAAAAGTCATTCCACAGACAATAATTACCACTTGAACTGCTGCAAGAATGCGAAACGAAGTAGAAAGTCCAAATCTGTTGAACATCCACTGTAAACCAGGGCTTAATGTCAATGTACCGAGGGAACCACCGAAGGTGACAATGCCAGTGGCTAAAGACAAACGCTTCGAATTCTTGAAGTGCTGAACGACGATCAAAAACGAGGGAAAGTAACTAAGGGACAATCCAACACCCCAAAGTACTCCGTGGGTGAAATAAAGATGAAGGATACTGGTGTAGAATGAGGACAGGACCATGGCAAGAATGCACGTCAACCCCCCGGATATCGTCACAACACGGCAACCAAACCGCTCGCTTAGTGACGTGCTCAAAGGAGCAGAGAAGTATAAAACGGAAGACGTTAGAGAGCTGACCCATGCTGATGATGAAAGAAAAAAGTTATATTCACGGCCAAGATAGATTTATCTATCTTGTGTTGGCCATTTAATAGTAGATTTAAGTTATAATTTTTAATTAAAGCCTCACAGCTTATAACTAGAAATTAAACAATTAAAGTGTCAAGCCAAGTACTAAATTTAGAAGTTAATGTACTTTCCTGAGTAACTCACATGCATTGTAACTCTTTTAACTAAAAAGAGGCCTCCAACGTCACTCGTGTAATTGGCATACCGCTGCTACCGACATCAACCCAGTGACTCGAATAATTTTCTCCACGTTTTAAATAAACGCCCCGAGATAAAAAATAAAAAATTACAAGGCTAGTGATCTGTAGCGAGTCCCAGTTTCAGCCGTTTGTGGAGGATGGTTTACATCCTCTTGTACGCTAATGGACATACCCGAACTAAAAGACTGGAAATCCATCCAAAGACCGACCCATTTGTAGATTTCTATTGCTGGTATTCATCTATTAGGCAAATCCCAGACGATCAAGGACTTAACTGTCTCCCAGCCGCAGTGGTCACCAAATAGTTTTTACAGAGTACTTCATTCCATCAAACATATACTCAGAGCTTCATGAGCACCTCCCACGGTGTAAGAACCATTTGATAAAAACCGAATGCAGTCCCACTCTCTGTTGGCCTTCAATATAATGCAACCGCCCCGTTTTTTGTTTGTTTGTTTGTTTATCTCTCTCTGCTATAGTTTTAATTGCCCACGTTTTCTTCCCATAACCCTCCCTTTAGTACCCCCCTCGAGTACCTTATCCTGGCCCTCAAATACTCCACCCCCCCCCCCCCGTCAACCCAAAAGGAAAAAGAAATCATCTTGAAATGGTTGTGTTATCATTTTAGCATCGAGCACACATCTACCACGGACTTGCTGGTCTGCGCAGTGCAAACACAGTTGTTATGAACTGGATTATCTGTGGTTTCGATTTCTACTCTTCTATTTCTATATATTGTTTTGTCTGGCAACCATCTGGCAAAAAACTGCAAAGCTAAAATCGAGCACTCTGCGGAGTGGGAGTGGGTTCGGGAGTTGGAGTTAAATTTGTTGTGCTTTGTTGCTAGGCAACTGCGCACACCAACCTGATATACTGCTATTATAGCTGCCACACGAGATTCACCCGCGCTGCACATGGATAGCGCGGTTCATTGAATGCGAATTCCGACAAATTTATAAATGGTGGTAGGGTCGCACTTTCGAGCGAGTATGGTTTTCAGGGTCTTAAATCTTAACCGACAGACCTAAACAAGGTATGCAATTTCACTATTTAGTCTTTAGGGGGTGGAATGCTTTAAAATAGTTTAAAAGTTGGCGATAAGCTATCTTTTTGTGTCGTGCAACAGTTACTTTCCGCTGAATTTAAACTCCATTGTGTTAGTTTGAAAACTTACTTAATTCTGTATGCCCAACGAAACGACCCATAGTAATAAAATATGGCTTAAAATAGGGGACAATTTTTGTCTTAAACAGACCCGCCCCCTTGCCACGATGGCGTGGTTACCAGTGTTCTACTAGTGCCCTATCTAAGTGTTCATGACATGATTCGCTTTTGGCCGATCAGAAAAGAGAGGGCGTGATGAGTTCAATGTATGACGAGACAAATTACATCAGGTACTCCATAATTATTAAAAAAAAAGAAAGGAAGAAATTTAAACGGACAAATTATCAGAGACGGCAGTTAATGGATACAAATTTTCCTTTAAACCTCCATTTCAGTCAGTTTTAACCGTCAACAGTTCAGAAGCGTTTTTTTTTTCAAGCCGTCAGCTGAATCAGCTGACCAAGCACTACCTGAGTCCCTGCTCAGACCTTCTACCTTTGACTGTCCATACCCAGTACCCTGAGTCAAACGTCCTTCATATAAATTATCCGTAGCTCCTCAAGGGGCCATAAACACGTCTGTTGTGGTTCAAAATTGCACTCTATTGCAGCTATAGATTAAAGTTCTAATTTTCATTAGAAGGCTTCAGGGAAGATATACAGTTGACTCCGATAACTCGAACCCTCGCTAACTGGAACCTCGCGCTAACTCGAACCAAAATCGATTTCCCCTGGATTTCCGTCATACATTTACTGTAATTTTACCCTCGGTAACTCGAACCCTCGATAACTCGAAACTCCCGCTAACTCGAAGTAATTTTTGTTTCCCCTCAGATCATTTCTATATAATTTTACCCTCGATAACTCAAACTATGTTTTAGCCCTTAAAAAGTTGGGAAAAAACAGTGTACTGCCTCCGAAACATTGACTTTTGAATTTCCCATTGACGTGTTGTAGGCATATAGTTTACAAGTGGATCGATAGTGGAGGCTGATGTTGTTTGTCACAAATCTAACGTGAAATAGCTTTACTTCTCAAAAAGTAAAATGCATGCTCTATTTAGGCAAAGTTTTGTCACTTTACGTTCTGATTTATAATCTAAAAGTATCTTTCAATTTTCACTCAACATTTCTACAATTAAATGTGATTAAAATGCTCACTGTGCAGTAAAAACTGTTTTCTTCCTTACTCCCAGCTATTTTCTTTGAGCTCCCGATAACTCGAACTACCAATAACTCGAACCTTTTTCGATTTCCCTTGAAGGTTCGAGTTATCGGGTGTCAACTGTACTTATCGATCTATTTTTAGTATCTGAAAGACTCTGAGTTATATTTTAAACCCAGGGGCGTTCTTCCCTATAAGAGGCTAATGGGGATGTGCCGCTGAATGGGGTTGCATTTTCACGACTGGAGTGAATATAATGGGGTCGCATTTTCAATAGAGTAACTAGAATGGGGTCGCACATTTTCGGATTTTTTGGGTAAAACAGTTCTTCATATTTACGGTTAGCAAACGTACCAGAATGTTTGTACATGTACAGCAGATGAAAAGTAAAGTGTTCTTCATTCAATCTAAAACATGGGTCATCTCATAAAAATAGAAAGTTACCAATTTAAGACGGCGAAAATTACATATTTGCCCAAAGTTGACTATTGACCACAGCATAGACCATAAAGGGACAGGGGCTCTGAGAGGCTAGCGGCACATAGCAGCAAAAATTAACCCAGGTACCCTCCCCCCCTCCCCCCCCCCCCTCCCCGGGATTTTAAATTACTCAAACTGTCACAAACACTTCTTTATACCTGTAGCTCCTCTCGAGGCTTTAAACTCGTCGATTAATTTCGCGTACAAAACCCCTCCAGTCATCATGAATCCAACCACCGCAAACTGAGCTAAGAAAGCAGAAGCACAAACCAGCCATTGTCGTTTGCTGTCAGAATGCACCATCTTGGCCTATGCCGCTGGAGTTCACTCTTTTAGTCCGAATTGTGAGTATTTCAGAGCCTAAAAAAACCTCATTAGCGCCAAGAGGAAACGTCCCTGTTGCCGTTTGCCTGGTCAACAATTCTGCATGACAATTTTTTCAGCTCAGATATATATACCACCCCAATACCACTAAAAGTCCTGCGAGTGGCGCGAGTAGGCCCGGCCAATTATGTTTGCCGGTAACGCCATATGAGAATCACATGTTTGAGTTATTTATATGCTTTTCGTAAACAACTACTGTAATTGTATTTGATAGTCATAACTATGTAAAAGGGGGGTTTGATTACTTAATTAAATCAAAACAATTTTTTTTAGGTGAAATACAGAAAATATAGTTTTAAAGGTTAGCTTTTGAGAAATTTTGTGAAAAAATTCATTCCTCACTTCTGATTTCTGTGATGTTACTGATGCCTGGGGTGATGATGTTGTTGCGTGAACTGTCCCCGGTGGTTAATCGGCAAGTTTATTTCACAGTGACATTTTACGAAATGTTGGGCAAAAAAATAGTGAGAACCAAGCCAGTATATTTTGACTCATATTTTGGTATTTGTTTCCTTCCTTCTGTAAGGTGCTTTCATCACTGTACTTCAAGCTTTAAAAAATTCATTATGTTTCTCATACTAAAATAAAATGAATGTCTTGACGTTGATCACAATACAGTTATTATTGCAAAATTAGAAATCCGGGCAAGCGAATATGGGTCAGCCGATACATACCTGTCTGGAGGTCATGTCATCGCAAATGCACGTGTTTGAATGCTGTACAAATACCGTTGTTGTTGTATTGATTACCATAGCGACAAGGATGTCGTGCTGTTACTAAGATAAGTTATGATGTCAAAGTTCTCTGGCGGGTGTGAAAGTACTTTTACTAGGTAAACGTAGAACATACAGGTGAGAAGCACATGATGTAGAAGTCAAACGGAAACGGTTTTCTCTCTATACAGACGACGATCGAATAGTATCCCATGATGCACCTCGATTCATGTTATATTATCACTGCGTACATGACACATCATGATCAGTAATCTTCAGCACGCGCGAAGTGAACATCGATCGCAGTGCTCGATGTGGATGGTTTCCAAACATGTTTCGGTTCAGCAGCTTCTGCTTTTGAGATTATCGAGTTGGCTAATATTCACTGTGCTTTAAAGGAGAATTTCAGCGTTGCTTTGACTGAGAAGGGTTTTACATGTATTTCACTGATCTGTCGAGAACTACTTGTGCCGCGCTCGGTCGCACTGTAAACACAAATTATAAGACTCGCAATTGATAAGCTTCGCTAGGTTCACTAGGAGAACCCCAGGCCAGAGGAGAACCAAAACTATGACTGATCTATAAAGTGCTTCCAACAAAACATCCGCAACGCTGTGAAGCTAATTACCAAAGGATAATTTATTACAGCATCGCGCTCAAAGGAGCTGAAGTTTACAATGGCAGTTACAAATAAAATTTAACCTATCGATGCGACAAACAATTCTCTGAAGCACAGTCTACCCGGTACTGACTCAAGCAATCTTCAAGGAAATTTCCTGGCCAGAATACTGATCTGTTCTTTTGAATAAATACAGTTTCTGCATGATGTTTCTTTTTCAAATTCTGAGCAGGCTTCAGTTTACGTTGTGCCGGCTTGCATGCTGCGTGGTTCCTTTCTTTGGGTTCTTTTCACACTGAAACACACCATTATACACCGCTCCTTCTTCGAATTAAAATAATTATAGTCAAATTCCTTTTAAAAATAACCTCTTTGAAAATACAAAGTGATTGCTTCGGCATAAAGGGCTCTCAAAAGCGCCCAACAGATTGTAGCCTTCATCAGGCTTTACACATATATTATGACACATGGCGTTGAAATGTGATAAAAGATTCGAAATTTCAGCCATCTTTGGTCGACAAAAAAGTCTTCAAAATGTGGGTACTTCTGGGTACTTCTTGGCTTGTACAATATTCAGGACTTCATTTTGCTGGCGTGAGGTCCACATTTGTAAGATTTCAACATATATTCCAAAAAACCTTGAATATTCATGACCTGGTTGTGGGTCACTGAACACTTTGTGATGGGAAGACTAATTGAAACCGTGAAAATAAATGTTTCTAAGTGGAAACTTCGCTCTTAAGCCATTGCAAATCGGAGAAATCATGTCAAATAACGAAATAATGTAATTTTTTTACTTTTACTGGAAATCGAGTGAGTAAAAGCCGACGAGAAAACGACCTTATTTCACGATGGAATCTGCTATGACTGCGATATTGCGTGATGCTTCTGGAAAAATGCATCATGGGATACTATTCGATCCTCATATAAACCTTCAGACATAAAAACCCATAAATTATAAAACGGCCACTATGGGATCGACCATCATGTTTTCCGCCATATTAAGTTTGTGCCTATTTGGTGACCATGTATTCAGAGTTTTTCTAGGCTCCACGGCAATGATTCTGGGGGTTCAGTAGGCCTCCTATTCTCAGGCCTTCTTAAGATTTTTTTTATTTTTTATTTCCCCTGGTGTATGGGGATGGAGTCTGGAACAGTCGGAAAACTCTAGAAAGATCCGAACGCTTGCCGAGTGATAGCCTGTTCCAGGCGTTCAGATCGTGGGGACGGCGCAAAGAGATCCCGCGCCGCACTCCACTATCGGAACGGCTGGAAAAGGCTAGCCGAGTAACATGATAATGAAGTGATAAATTTTGAAGAGATGAGAACGCTCCTAAGATTTTCTCGATTTCTCGCGCAAAATTCAAAATGGCCACCAATGAAAACAAATGTAATTCCACGCATGGATAAATTAACAGCTGAATTAAGTTCTCTTTAATATTATACAATCAGCTAAGCCAATGTGAGAGCTAGTTCTTTGTTCTCTGTTTCCGAGGGTGTCTCATTTATTAGCAGAAAGACTACTAGCAATAATAGTCGTTTATAACTTTGAATTATACTAGATAATTTTCGGCTTTTCCAAATACCATTAAGGTGCAGTTACTTTGAAAAATGATAGTTTCTTTTAGAAAAAAACGGTCGTAGTAACTCTCAGTTGGTATTAGTTTATTTTGATAACACTGAAGAAACCATGATATATTGGTTTGAGCATCAATAGAAGCGATTTCCTTGAGAGTACGAAATGTATGGTTATTTTAAATTTGGCGGAGATTTAAAGAATACTGCTATGCTAATCATTTTCGTACATATGTCAGCGAAAACGGCAATAAATGACGTTACAAGCAAGAGAGGATAAAGGGGACAGAGAAGGCATCCCCCATACACACCCTATTCCATAGGTAATTCGTCTCGAGTTATTTTTAAAATCGGGATAAAGTTACCGCGCGCGCTGCGTGGACGTTTCGTGGAGGTTTCGCATGACTAAACGCCGTGCAAAACATGTCGGGCGGAAGGAAATGAAAGCGTAAAGAGATCAAGAGCATTCCTGAATATTGAAGCGAAATGAGTCCGTGCTCACCTGGGAAAAGGGAATCGCTGGACTCTTTAAAACCCGTGAAATCAGTTTAACTCGAAGTTGTCGTAACCTCAGGACTTTAATAAAATGAGAAATTTCGCCGGTCTATTGAAACCGGTCTTTTGTACAATAAAGCAAGTAGGACGCCAAGTGTTATTGTTTTTGAATAATAAAAGACTAATCAAAGAATAAATATCAAACCAGAAATTGCTCTCTTCAAACTGTAAATTATAAATGATCCTGAGAGAATATTCAGTATGTTAAGGATTTCCCTGCTGTACTGTTAGCTCTATACAAGAGAAGAAGGGCGATTCTTTTTTAATTTCCCTTTCGCTGACACAGCTTTATCAGAAATCTCTCTGTAGTCGTTTTCGTCGACAAAACGAATAGCAATAAAGCTCTCCGCGTCTTCCGCCATTTTGTTCTGCGTCAATTCGTGAAGGACGCATGGCTCTGAGCGTGGGTCATCCACGCGGAACACATTCGCGCTATGTGATTGGCTGTTGTCTAATAGCCCTTGAGATCTGTGGTGTTAAAAATAACTCGAGACGAATTACCAATGGAATAGGGTGTGTATGGGGGATGCCTTCTCTGTCCCCTTTATCCTCTCTTGGCTACAAGCTAAGAATAGGCTAGGCTCCTACACATGCACTTCCATGCACCATACATGTAAATGAGAAAGATCTGTTTTATCCCCGTAAAAATGTTGCCGTTTAGGTAAGTAATGAAATTAATGCAGTCCCATTTTTTAGTCTAATTTGGCTAACTTAATAAGAGCCAGTACAGTCCAATAACCTGGGGCTAATTTGGACCCAAGGGCTGAAATATGTCTCAGCGTGGGCTGGAATACTAGGCTTTTGATTGAGCTACGTATTTTGGCAAAAATTGTGCTTGAATGGCTCCTGGAGAGGCTGAATCAGAATTTGGCTGACAGAGGTGAATTGTCACTTCCGGCCAGAGCTGAAACAGATCTTTTTTAAATCAATTTTTAGTGCGGTGTAGGCTACATGTACGTGTAGTTTAAACATCAGTCTCTCGGTCGACTCCGGTAGACTGTAAATTACTCGTGTCGTCGGCTTCAGTTCGTGTATTCCTTTCCTGGAGTAAAGAAACTAAGAAAGAAATAAAACACCCTGTAAAAATCACAAAGCCTGTATACAAAAATGGCACTTTGTAGCTGTGAAAACTGTCGTAAATCCAGCCAGCAATTGGTGGACCAGCACTTCTTGTAAACGACATCGAAAAATAAGCCAATCCGAGACCATAAGGAAATTTTCTGACACCCACAATGTATCTGACCAGTAATGGAGTTAACGTCACGTAACAACCCTCGAATAATCCGAAAGTGAATGCGTATACTACGAACCATTCATAGGAACGAGCTATGATTACCAAAGTTGATGACACGCTCATTCCTAATAAACCAGTTCGCCAAATGTAGAACTTGCTGAAACGTTTACAGTCGGCCATTGTGCCGAAAACTAAACGCCCGATGCCAGAAGCAGCAGAAGCGTAGCTGATCAACAAAGCACCTTCTGTTGGACTGGCACCACGTTCTTCAGCCATCCTCACCTATCAAAAAAACCGAATGCATACATGGGGGTCATATACATGTAAACAGAGGGCATTGGATACCAAAACCAAATGCTCGCGCTTTGACAGAATCGCTGTCGAAAGACAAATGCTGCTATATAAATTATGTCTTTTATTTAGTAGACCTAGTAAGCTTATTGCTGGAGAGAAAAATCTCAGACACTAACTAAAAAGATTTCGTCAGGCTAGGGCACCAAAAAAACTTCATGCAAAAATCGTCGTCAATTTAGCTTTCTGGGAAACTGCCCACCTCCCCCTCCCATAAGCCAACATTTTGCCCTAAACGAGAAGTAAGCGTTAATGATGGCTTAGGGGAGGGGTAGGTGGACAGTTTCCCAGAAACCTAAATTGATCCAAATACCGGGGGGTTACTCCATTATAAGGACTTAATGGGGACGTGCGACCAGCCAGGGTATGTTTTTCGAGATTTTTGTCTTAAACAGGGTATCGATTTTATCATTTTTTGTCCTAATCAGGGTATCGATTTTATCAATTTTTGTCTTAAACTAGACTACTTGCAGTCCGCCTTTTCTCTTAAAATCCGTCCAGACGAGACGAAAAAAGAAAGCCTGTGTACAGACGTCCCCCCTCCCTCAGAAAAAAAATGTCTCTTATTTTTTCTTCTCGGCTTACGCCCTCGTTTCTCGCGACAAGCGGCCTCGCCGCTCGCGTGCTTAGGTTTCGCGTTCAGTAACTTTGCCAAGAACTGCTGGCAGTCTAGTCTTAAAGGGGGTATCTTTTCTTGGACGATAAACAGCCTGCGCCTATGTTCTACGAACTAAACTACAGCATTTTTCTTTTTTTTTGGTTTCGGGTTAAATGTCTTAAACAGGGTATCAAAAATCGGAATTCTGTCTTAAACAGGGTAGGAAAATCAGCGATTTTTGTCTTAAACAGGGTCAGGGTATGAGGGGCCGGGCCACACCTCCCCACCCAAGGATATATCGAGTACCCCCCCGGATCCAAATCGTCTCCCGCTATAGCCTCCCTGGCGACGTCCCTTGCACCTTGGGGTTCGTTTGTCACGCATTCATTGAATGCGTGACATGATGCGTGACATGACAAACCAACCCCAAAGGACGTCTACGGGGAGGCTACTCCCGCTAAAGCTGTGACTTGCATGGATAATCACATATCGTACAAATTTTCTCTTTCCTTCTTACCCTTCCCCGCTGCAGTCGGTAGTACCTGCCGAAAACCTAGCCCTCTTCAGTGCTTTTGGCCAGGATTTGATATTCCATTGTATTAGAATTCAATAACGTGACAATGACGCTACCATCAACTGACGTGATACAACTCACAGATGACGACCGCGCAGGTTGTCGCAACAGTCCTATTCAGCACTACGTTCACCCAGACGGCTCCACAAATGTCCAGCGCTGGCCACAAGATCCCTACTTTCCTTTTTCATCCTTAATTCTACACTTCTCTGAGGTGTGGAAGTGTGAAATAACCCTACTTTCCTTTCTCATCCCAAGCTCCATACTTATCAAACGTGTAGAAGTGTGGAATAGTCTGACAAAGTCAGGATAATGTCACACTTTTCCCCTGGTCACGAAACCTCTGTCGTTCTTTACTTAGTTCTACACTTCTCAAAGGTGTGGAAGTGTGGAAGAAGTGGAGAAGTGTAGAACTAGGTAAAGAATGACAAAGGGTCGTGAGATTATCCTTACTTTGACGGACAATTCCACACTTCTACACTTCTGAGAAGTGTAGAACTAAGTAAAGAATGACAACGGGTTCGTGACTATGGGAAAAGTGTGACATTATCCTTACTTTGTCAGACGTTTCCACACTTCCACAGCTTTGAGAAGTGTGGAACTAAGTAGAGAATGACAGAGTTTCATGACCAGGGGAAAAGTGTGACATTATCCTTACTTTGTCAGACTTTTCCACACTTCCACACCTCTGAGAAGTGTGGAACTAAGTAAAGAATAACAAGCGGTTCATGACTGGGGCAGAAGTGCGACAATATCCTTACTTTGTCAGACTATTCCACCCTTCCTCACCTCTGAGACGTGTGGAACTAAGTAAAGAATGACAAGCGGTTCATGACTGGGGGAAAAGTGCGACAATATCTTTTCTTTGTCAGACTATTTCACACTTCCACACCTCTGAGAAGTGTGGAACTAAGTAAAGAATAACAAGCGGTTCATGACTGGGGCAGAAGTGTGACATTATCCTTACTTTGTCAGACTATTCCACCCTTCCTCACCTCTGAGAAGTGTGGAACTAAGTAAAGAATGACAAGCGGTTCATGACTGGGGGGAAAGTACGACAATATCCTGTCTTTGTCAGACTATTCCACACTTCCACACCTCTGAGAAGTGTGGAACTAAGTAAAGAATGACAAGCGGTTCATGACTGGGGCAGAAGTGTGACATTATCCTTACTTTGTCAGAATATTCCTCCCTTCCTCACCTCTGAGAAGTGTGGAACTAAGTAAAGAATGACAAGAGGTTCATGACTGGGGCAGAAGTGTGACATTATCCTTACTTTGTCAGACTATTCCACCCTTCCTCACCTCTGAGAAGTGTGGAACTAAGTAAAGAATGACAAAGGGTTCATGACTGGGGGAAAGGTGCGACAATATCCTAACTTTGTCAGACTACTCCACACTTCCACACCTCTGAGAAGTGTGGAACTAAGTAAGAAGTGAAGAAACTCTGGATTTCATGGCCAGGGCTGGACATGGCTCCCCAGACGATCATACTCAACCTACTCATGAAATGACTCCTGGGTTCAAACCTTTCACAGTTAGCAGTCAGTAACTAAGAAAAATTTTAAATGAATAATAACGATTAAAAAAAATAAAAATGTACATAGCTGATTCATCTAAAATAATTTAGCTCACCAGATGAACAAAAGGGACCAAGTAGCCTAACATGATGAAACCTAATGCGACGATGAAAACGATGAGTGCTCGATTCTTGCAAATGGACAAATCAAAATACTTCTTCTTGGTTTCTTGAGAGAGTACCTCGTTGTCTTTCACAGGACAAAAAGTCATTCCACAGACAATAATTACCACTTGAACTGCTGCAAGAATGCGAAACGAAGTGGAAAGTCCAAATCTGTTGAACATCCACTGTAGTCCAGGGCTTAATGTCAATGTACCGAGGGAACCGCCAAAGGTGATTATACCAGTGGCTAAAGACAAACGCTTCGAATTCTTGAAGTGCTGTGCGACGATCAAAAACGTAGGAAAGTAACTAAGGGACAATCCAACACCCCAAAGTACTCCGTGGGTGAAATAAAGATGAAGGATACTGGTGTAGAATGAGGACAGGACCATGGCAAGAATGCACGTCAAACCCCCGGATATCGTCACAACTCGGCAACCAAACCGCTCGCTTAGTGACGTGCTCAAAGGGGCACAGAAGTACAAAACGGAAGGCGTTAGAGAGCTCACCCATGCTGATGATGAACAAGAAAATAACTTAAGGCTATATTATATTAAATTATGAAAATAGTGATGCTATTATAAAACATGTCAAAAACTGGCATCCGACTAATGAGCCTGTTCAACTTATAAGAAGAAGATGGCCTTTAGGCGAACTCAAACATTATAATCATAACAGCATAACAGGCTTATCCTCTGTATTTGGCAAGAACCGGCCGGAGTTAGAACAGTATTACATTAAGCTATAACTTGAGTACTGATCAGAAGTTTGTAAAGGATAATGAATGCAAATAAATGATTACTTATAAAAATGTAAACAAAACTGACTATTTTCCAGTAGACTGACCGTAAAGGTCTGTAAAGCTCCGCTCCTCGCACTATGAACTTTTGAAAATAAAGACTGGTGTAGACTATAAGTAGTCCCCATTTTTGAGGAAAAATGGGGACTAGTCGTAGTCTAAGACTGGTGCCTCTTTGTAAACAAAACGCGACACATTTGCACTACCCATCTGGCAGGGGTTGAGAGGACTAAAACAATACGTGTGTCCTTAACTGGCTCTATGAAGCACTTAAAGGGATGTTTATTTGTGATTCAGCAAACTGAATACCACAGCTTATGCCATAAAGGCTGAAGAAATCCTATCAGTGCGCTCTCTAGAGTGCAAATGGACGTTTTGGCGAAAAACGCTGTTTGAATTTATCCAATGAAGCCGTTTTCTGGTCTTTATTTGGCAGAAATCAACGCAAACTATTTTAAAAACTATTTAATTAAAAATTGTAGAAGATTGTAAAGCAGTCCGTATTTTTGCGTAGGTCAAGAACGCACGCGAGAGCGGTCAATCAAAAGTCCGGGAGCAGAAAGGGTGAAAACTAAGGGTGACACTTGCTGTGGCTCGCGCGAAAATCTTATGCGAAACTCCCGGGGTCTCGAGCACTAGGTAACCGATTGTTTCTGACGGTTATAAGCTGATAAAAGGAGTTCGGGCATGTATGATTTTGTTGTATTTTGTTGCTAGGCAACTGCCGACAGTTACTTCCTCTTATCATAGAGGCAACACTAGATTTCACTGGACGTGAACTCCGTCAAATTTATAAACCTTTGAGAAGTTGCTTCGCGAAGAATAAATACTAATTGAGTAAATCAGATATTTTTTGATATAGAGAATAGTAAGAGTCGAGGAAACAGTTCTAAGTTTCCTGAAAACGTGTACCCGCGAGTCCCTCAGTTATGGTCATCGTGAATTACAAGTGAATTACCGCTCTTGGCCCATCAGAAATTTAACAGATGCATGGTCATGATTTCAATGTATAACAGTGCGAAAAAATGATGCAAGATCATCCCTTAACAAAAGGGAAAGTGAAAATAAATACAGCCTTAAACGGGAGAAATTAAAGCCAGTTTGCCGGGTTGAAAGTTTTACTCCGTTTTGCCAAAACAGTAACTTTCTCCCTTCAAGTGGCCTCTCGCCACGAAAAAGCTTTAAAAGCCAGTCTTTCATTCTTAAAAGGCTTTATGGACCATTTATACGTTATTCTACACTGTATTAACTCTGAAGTAGTACGAAAAGTAAGTTATACCGAACTTCACTCTCACAAAGACTTCCTTCATACCTGTAGCTCCTCTCGAGGCTTTAAACTCGTCGATTAATTTTGTGTACAAAACCCCTCCAGTCATCATGAATCCAACCACTGCAAACTGAGCTAAGAAAGCAGAAGCACAAACCAGCCATTGTCGTCCGCCCTCAGAGCGCACCATCTTCAGCTTAACTGTGTT
This sequence comes from Porites cylindrica, assembly GCA_964035525.1. NCBI lineage: Eukaryota > Metazoa > Cnidaria > Anthozoa > Scleractinia > Poritidae > Porites > Porites cylindrica. Next base: position 27,095,354 of record OZ037783.1, read on the forward strand.
CCGGGAGTTCTTTTTTTTTGAACAGCTACCATTTGTCGGCATTTCAGAACCCAATAAACCTCATCAGCACCAAAGGAAACTAATCCATGTATACCAATCTCCGCTTTGCCGAATGGCTAGTTGACAATATTTTCAGCATCGGAAATATAATTATACATTGTACCAGAAAGACGGGAAGACTTGCCAATAATATTTTGACTTTTACGGGTCACGCCGTATCAGAATCACATGTTTGAGTAATGCATCAGATATATGCTTTCGGAAAACAAATAATTGGCCTAGTCATAATTCTGAAAAAGGGGAAGTTTATTACTTATTTAAACCAAGTTCAAAAACTTTTCTAGGTGAAATAAAAACTAGAGCTTTTAAGGCTAGTCAAGGTCGTTGGCATGTCACTCATGTAGTAGGTTGTTCCCTATAAGCAAATAACGTCAAGTAATTTGCCATCTGTTTACAGTGCTATGTCTTAAGCTAAATCGTGTCTTCACTTCAATTGAATTTCAAAGATGTTTGTCCACTTTTAATTTGTTATTTATAACCCTAAAGACTAATAAGAAATTGAAACTGTTTCCTATCGTCTCTATGACTACGGCTACGGATGAAATACAAGGGGAAGAAATTAATAGCATGGGATCAATGAAAATCACTTTGTGACTGAGCCGAAGACAATAGACTTTGTAAGCTTGTATGTTCAAACCATGTGATCATGTGATGTAATCGCAGAGAAGGGCTTCTTTCAAATGTTGTCACATCCACTTGCACATGTATGCATAACTTATAAAAGGACAAAAGATTCGAGATTCGAGACCCTGGTTTTAAAATTCGAAGCCGGTAATTTTTTGTTTTGAGCAAATCCGACTTAATTTCTTAAAAAGCCGAGCCCGAGACTCTAAGCGCCGAACATGTCGAGATAATGGTACTGAAATAAAGCTAAATAAAATGACCGAAAACGCCAATTGAAGCTAACGGATGTTGTTTACTGTCTTAATCTACTAGCTCAGATCGATAACCTGTACCCATGAACTCAAAAAAATTCGACTTGAAACTCGAAAAAACGACAAATCCGAGACTCCGCGAGACCCTGTCGGCAAACTAAAACTTCGAAACTCCGAGAAGCAAAAATTACCCGAAAACTGAGACTTCAAGACCCATCTAAAACGCTTCCGAGATTTCGAGATCGGGCCAAAATTTTTGCAAGACCCACGTTTTTCGCGGTATCATTGTACTATAACCGGTGCTCTTGTGGATATCGGCATTGAAACGTCGATAAGTCAATAACTTGCTCACTGCAGCACAGCCGATCAGAAATTTGCGGACGCTAGTCTGAAATGTCAGACGTCCCCACCCCCTAAACCGCTCCCCCCACGGGCTAGGGGTTGGAAACATATGACATTTCAGTCTCTACGGACGTCAACGGCAGTATAAATGAACAAAAGGGGGTTGTTTCCTTTTCCTTCTCTCCCCAATCCCCTCTCCATTTTTCCTCCCCTTTCAACCCTGCCACTCGTAGAGAAAAGGATAACTTCGTCTGGAACTGGTTGTGGACTGGCTGTGAAGAAATACAACTGTTTAATTAAGAAATATAACTTTATGCGGAAATTGATAATCTTTCACAAAAGAAATTCTTTACAAAAAATCATGGTCTGTAATATTTCTTCAGTTATATTGCTTTTATTTATTTAAAGAAAAAAATAATAAAAGATAAACATTTACTCTACTAGCTAGTATACTATAATCACTATTGCCTTGTATTAACTACTCAAATATTAGAGATATATATAAGTTTTTTCATCGCTTATTAGTGTTTAATATTTCATTTTGCAGGCCAACAATTTATAGTTTGCCTGGTCAACAATTCTGCATGACAATTTTTTTCAACATCAGAAATATATACCACCCCAATACCACCAAAAGACCGGTGAGTGGCGCGAGTAAACTATGTTTGCGGGTCACGCCATATGAAAATCGCACGTTCGTTGAGTTATTTATATGCTTTCCGTAAACAACTAATTGTACTAGTCATAATTATATAAAAGGGTGGCTTTGATTACTTATTTAAATCAAAACAATTTTTTTAGGTGAAATACAGACAGCAGTTTTAAAGGTCACTGCTGCTTTTGAGAAATTTCGCCGGAAAAAAATTCATTGCTCGCTTTTGATTTCTATGATGTTAATGATGCCCGGGGTGATGATGTTAGACACATGAATTGTCGCCGGTGGTTAACAATCGGCAAGTTCTAATTTTTATATTACTAATGTTAGGCACACTAATCAAAAAACACAAATAAGTGAGAACCAAGCAAGTATATTCTGACTCATATTTTGATTTATGTTTCCACGGGCGTCCCAAGCTCACGAATTACATGATTATAAAATATAAGTTCAAGTCTAGACTTGACAACCAATAGGAAAGAGTTAGTGAAAATTCGTATAAGTAACCACAAACTCATGATTATATTGAAACTGGAAGATATAATCCAAATCCCCACAACGATAGATTCTGCCCTGTTTGTAACTCTGGTATAATTGAAGACGAGTTTCATTTTCTCTTGCATTGTCCAAAGTATTCAGTCCCAAAGGAAAACTTCTACAATCAAATCCAACAAAGTTTTGTCGATTTTAATCAGCTATCTTGCACAGAATTAGTAATTAAATTGATGAATCCACAGAATTTTTCTGTAAATTCACATTTGTTGAAATTTGTTTCATTAAGTAATAATGATTTACGTAATAATTTGTCATCAAATCGTACTGATGACACTTGATTGACTATTGTAATCATTGCATTGTATTATCATTAGTATATTAAATTGTAATTCTATCTTAAAGCTTTTGCAATTAATACCGTAACTCATATAGTCATGCAAATAGATCTTATGTTGTTGCTCAGTTTGAATGTTGCACAAATATGATGTTGTTGTATTGATTACCATAGCGACAAGGATATCCTGTTGTTGCAAGTCAACTGACTAAAGAGAAAATACTTTTACTAGGTAAAAGTAGAACATCATTGTTCTTGATGATAAGCACATGATGTGGAAGAACTCGGAACAAATCGGTTCTCATAGCCCCCTGTGCTGTATGTGTCTTTCTACCTTTCACGCGTGTTGTATGCCACAGATCTAGACTGTTCCAGTCTTTAACAGCTTGTTAATGGGTCCTTTCTTTTCCCCAGTTTCTTCTTACACGTGGCAGTCTCAAGTTATCCTTGAGTAGTGCGTCGTAACCTTGTATATCTTTATTTACCAATAGATCCATACGTTTCTCTAAGGTTAACCAACCAAGGGCTTCAAGCGCGTCGGCAGCAGATGAATGAAAAGGGCGGTCTAATATAGTTTTAGCAGCCTTGTTCTGCAGCAGTTGTAAATTGTTCATGAGAACAGCATTGTCCTTGTCCCCCCAAACAATGTCGGCATAATCAACGGGAGAATGAGACTGTTAAAGAAAAGAATACGCGCATTACGTGAAAGCAAACTCTTAATTCTCCTTAAAAGCCCTAAGCGTTGATTTATCTTCAGTTGGTGGAAACATATTCAATATGCTCCGCCCAGGTAGAATTTGAGGACAAAGTTACACCCAAGTATTTAAAGCGTCCAACGCCCTCAACTTCTTTGTCAAATATTGAGATCGATATAGCGGTAGCAGCAAGCAATTTGCGATCGCTGCCGATAAGCATAGACTTGGTATTCTCTATGTTAAGTGTAAGCTTTTTTCGATTCAGATCTTTTCGAGCTGTTCTCGACAGATCTTCATTAAGAGCATTCTCAAGATCTTTTATGTTAGAGGCGTAGCAGTACAAAACAGTTACGTCCGCATAAAGGTATTGACAGCATTAGGCAGGTCATTTATGCAAACAAGAAAAAGTAAGGGCCCCAGGATGCTTCCATGTGGTACACCATAGGTAACAGGCAGAGGATCGGAGATCTATTTGCCGTATGAGGTGCGCTGCTTCCTATGACTGATATGAGGTAGGTTTGAAACCACTGAACAGCATTAGGAGTTAATCCCAAGGAAGATAACTTAGCGAGCAGGATACTGTGATCCACAGTATAAAAAGCCTTTGACAAATCCAAGAATACAGCCTCACAGAGATTCCCGCGCTCCATGTTACTAAGAACGTCATCGGCAAAACTTGCTAGAGCAGTAACAGTCAAGTGTTTTGGTCGGAAACCAATTTGCTTGTCGGTCAGCAAGTGGTTAGTGTTCAGGTAATCATAAAGGGGAAGTGAACAGCTCTTTCGAGAATTTTGCTTAGAGTTGGCAAAATTGATATGGGGCGGTTTTTGGATACGTTAGTCTGGTCACCTGATTTGAATAGAGTTGTTACCTTGGAACATTTCCATATTTCAGGAAACCTACTTGTGCGTATTGATAGATTTAGTAACTTGGTGACTGACGAACATATTGAGAAAGACGCACATTTCAGCAGTCTTGCACTGATTCTGTCCAAACCAATCGCTTTGTTAGGCTTGAGGGAACACAATTGCTGCAAACCAAAGGATTCATCTATTTCTTTCAAACAAAAAGATACCGACCCAGACTTCTTTAGGCTTCGAAAAGTTTGAGCAAAAGCAGCTGAATTTATCCGCTAATGTCTTCCCACTGAGACAAAAAAAAGGGTTTAAGGACGTAGCGATAGCTTTGGGATCTGCGTGTTGCAGGCCATTAGAAACTATACACTGAGGAGTGGAAGATTTAGAATTACTGAAAACCTCGTTAATAGCTTTCCATATCTTGGTCGAGTGGCCTTTACTCTCCTCAATAAACTCACATTATTATTCATTCAAAACATTTCCCCAATTCTGATTGGCTAAAAGCACACACATAATTCACCATAACCGGCTACTGATGACCAAATTTGGAAGAATTTTGCGATTAATCAACCGATGACGTCAAAAGTGCAGCTTCCTTGCAGGTTAATGCACCGTTAACCAAGAAGACCTGGGGACAAGGTTGAGTTGTTTTAGTTGTGGAAACAAAAATGGCGGACATTTTACTCGTTTCAAGAGCAAGAACTAGGGGAAATAATAGCTAAAAACATGGCAACAACAGCAAGAAGACAACTCGAAGGGCGACATCTGTTATTTGGAGAATATTTTCGGAGCTCAGTGAACAACCCTAAACGTACACTATCGGAAGATGAACTCAACATCGATAGAGGTAAGCATTTTTTAGCTATGTTTTTAAACTAGGAATTATTTTGAATGAATAATAACACAATTATTGAATTCCGTTTTCGTATCGTATGAAGAATTATGGAGATCTTGGAGGGTGTTATCTGCCTCGGCCTACGGCCTCTACGGATAACACCCTCCTCGATCTCCATAATTCTTCATAAGATACTCAGCCTCATTCATAATTGTTAAGTCATATTTTGATTTGTGGACAGAATTTCGTAATTTCTTTTCATTTAACCGCTTTACGGTGATGATAATCTCGATCACGCATCGCTGCTCTGATTTTATCATTCATCCAAGGGACAGGCTCGCCTTTCACGCTACGTTTCTTAAGGGGTGCTTGAGCATCTGCAATTTCAGAAAATAATTTTTTCCATGTTAACATTGCATCATCAATGTTATTCTCGTTTTCAACAACGTGCCAAGGGACGCTAGCCAAGTCCTGATTAAAGGCTTTAGTATCAAAGGACTTGTATGACCGATATTCTATTGTTCTTGGGGAGATTTTGTGACACCTGCTTTGAGTACACAATAAACAAGAGAGTGGTTGCGCAAGGCAAGAGGAATAACTCCATGATCAACAACGCGCTGAGAGGTGTTAACGAAGAGCAAATCTAACAAAGTTGATGAGCGAGCTGTTATTCTTGTCGGCTGTGTTATGAATTACTCCAGATTATGCAAAGCAACCACTCTCGCTAATTTGAGTTTTTCTCCGCCTTTTGATTCTGAATAACTTTCGTTAAAATCATCAAGCAATACCAGCTGCCCGGAGTCAGGAATATTAGGCAAAGATGAATTTAGTCCATCGATGAAAGTATCCATGATTTGTCTGGTGCCCTGTAAAAGGTCCAAATAAATAGCTTCTTAATTGCATTTGGTACGAGAAACTTCAATAATGCATGATTCAGAACAAGCAGTGTTCAGGGGTGCTTACCATTTGACAGAAAAATCCGGTTGGGGTGTCGAAAGCATAATGGTAAGCGATTTACCAGTTTACCGTAGAATTGCCACATCCGTTACGGTTTAAATCCAGAAAAGGGCGAATATTGTGTATCGTGAGTCTGGAACCGAGAACGAATCGAGAAATTGGTAAATGGTAAGCACATTCAGTTTTTTTGAGGGTCACAAGTTTACTAGTTTCTGTAACTATTCCGTGCTACCCTCTTTAAATAAAGTGTATTATTTAGTTGGTTAGTACCAACCGGAATAAACGGACTACCTCAAAACGTACTCCTCAATTTTCGGTTGGAATTTCCGAAAAGTGACCTTACCATTTACCTTTCATCCGGAATTTCCGAAATTTCCTATCAAATGGTATTCTAAGCATCAGGTCTCTCCTGAAAAGGTATACCATCTTTTACGTAAATCATTGTTCCACCCCCAGATTTACCAATTCTATCTTGTCTCACTGGAATATTAAGTTCACCGTCAGGAATATGGGGTTTGAGCCACGTTTCTGATATGTAGCCTGCGAAGCAGGTTCCGGTTTAGTTTAGGGCTACGGAAGCGCAGGCTAAGAAAATAGAAGCTAGCTTTTCTAAGATCTGAAGCATTTTGTAATAATCGTCGGTCTGCACAACTTGTAACAACGTAACTGGCGCTCTGAAGTATAGGGCATGATAGCAGCTGTGACCCTTATTACAAAATAGGTAACCTCCATTCATCACTGATAATCCGCGACTATTACAAAATGAGGCAGAACGAACAATTGTGAGAATAGTTCGGACGGTATTTAGTGCTTAAAATAACGCGTAACAGCTGACACGCTTTCTAACGTTGTCTTTAATAATTTTTTAATAAAATATTACGCTTTCAGCGAGGATATATTTATTAGACTCATTTTTTTATCTGCACCTATAAGTTCGTGTTTTGTTAATGTTGTGTGGATGAAAAATTGTGATATCAAGTTATTTTATATTATATGCAAAACAAAGCAACTTGAGGACGAAATCATCTATTCAGTCTCGAGCAGCAGGATTACATCAGCTCTGATCAGTCAAGATGATCTAGAAATTGAAATTACCATGTTAAAATGACAGTTTTGCCCCTTACTTAAACATATTTCCTTTAGCATGGGTTGCAGTTCAATTCAGTTCTTTTATCTATCCAAAGCAACTAACACAATATATAGTCAATACAAGAATAGTTATGACTGACCTTTAATCGCACTTTGGCTAAACAAAATAACTTCACTTATTTCAGAAATTAAAGTTTATTCTTTTATATTATGCATTTCTTTTTATTCCTTGGTTTAATTGTTCGCTTTTGTTATTTTATTGCATAACTATTAAAAGTCAGGGCCACTGAAGCCGTGCATTGCATTACTGAGCATTTGAAATCAAAGATTTATTATTACTATGAAAAGTACATTGTTAAAAAAGGATGGATCTTCACAAAAAGAAAAGGAAAGTAATTTATTGCAGTTAAGTAAAATCACTTTGTTGCCAGAAAAGCCTAAGACAATACTGCATGGGCCGTACAAAAGAAGGCAAATTTCTTCAAATTTAAGCAAACATTCAGTGTTGAATTGTCGTCATTTATTTATGGAAATTTGGTTCTTAGAGACGTCATACTGAAAGCCATATATCTAGTCTTCATTAGATAGCATTTCAATAATACAGAGTACAGTGAAAACAGAGCTGGGAGGAGTACTTTTCAAAAGTAACGAGGCCGAACTTCTCAGAAATTTGGTGAATTTTATATATTGAAAGGTAAGGTAGTAACGTTAAAAAATGTGTTATTTGCCACCTAGAAGATGACCTGTTGTTGGTGTTCTGATTTTCGATAAGTATAGGGATAATAAAAATGAAAGTTGCAACAGTTGCCATTCAAGTTATTAATGAGAAAAGAAAATCAAAAAAGTGTAAATGTTTCAAGAATTTAAAGACCCCTTTTCAAACATTAAAATAAAACTGAAACACTAGAATTCTATTTACGGAATTAGATGTGTAGTCAATAGCTGGTTTTGTTCTTTCCTGAATAACAGACGCCAAACAACAAAGTCGGCTCGAATAATTCTAAAAACGAGGTTAGTTGAAAATTTCTGTCGTGTTCCACATGGCTCTGTTTTGGGTCCTCTGTCGTGGTTGTTTTACAACTGGTTGACGCAACAGCTGTCCTCACTCTGTATTTTGTCGTTTGTCATCCTTTGCCTTTCAGGTGTCACTTTTTGAAACATACCGATTCGTACTAAATATTTCCTTAGATATCCCATGCATACCATACGTGAGATCATGTAAAAGCAGGAAAGGCAAGATTCCATGCACTGATTCAGGTCGATTTACCAGTGTTTACACAGCTTTGATCAAAACACACCTCATTTTCGAGAATTTTTCTAAAACCAAAGCAAAAGATTTGATTAGAAATGTTTTTGGTTTCCCTTTCTTCTCACTTTTAAATTCAGGCTTTGACAAACTCAGTTCCTGTCAATTTTTTTTAATTTTTCATTTGTTCAATGATATTTTGCTAACACTCGCCATCAGTGACAAAAACAGGCTCAACTTTCTTGTCAGGCTGGAGGTTAATGTTTAAATCACGGGTCCCATCTGGATAGAACCTTGCTTGAGCACGAACGTTCCTCAGTTCAAATGAGTTGTTAATACATGAAAGACAATACTGATCAATTTGCGTTTCTGGGCAACCAAGTTCGCGAGTCTTTACAATCAAAATACTATTCATCTCTTTGTTACCAAAGCTCATAAAATTCAATGGGGGGCGCCAAGTATTTTGTCCCGCCTTGGCCAGTTAATTTGCACTTCTTGAAAATTGAAAATTTGGTATTTTTTGCGGCGCTTTAAAATGTTTGACCTCCACCATCTCCCAATGAATGTTATACGCATTTATAGGTAAACATCTCTAGTTTTTCCTGAAAGTAATAGTTTTGCTACTTAGAGGGAAGGCGTTAATTCGCCCAATAGATGTATTCATTTAAATGAAAGTCTCGGATATAGAACTTGTCCCAGATCTTTACATGATGAAACGAGTTTTAGTTGCTCTTTCAAGGACTCGATAGAAATGTTTGGTATTCGACTGAGTGTTCTGAGGAACTCCAAACAACATCAGTTTCAAAGATTTCTCGGGATTGATGGGAAGATCGAGACTGCGAGCAGCACCATTTTGCAGGAAGCTTGAGATCCCCTTAGTGCGTTCAAGAACTGTTCTACGCATTCACCTCGCGCGCCGAAACAAAATCAAGTGACAATAGCTGTAGAGTGAAAAATATAGAACCCTGTAGGGGTAAGCAAAGAATCCAGCGGGGACTTTTCAATTTCAGATATATTCTTTTATAGCTTTACATGTAAGACAAGATAAACAAAAAAATGATTAATTTGTGTTTCTTTAACATGATAAGAAAAAACTTTTTTTTACACACCATTGGGAATGAAAAGATTTTTGCACGGTAAAAAGGACTGGTGTACATATGTCGCTGCCACTTGGTATCAAATTGAAAAAGAAAATTGATGTTTAGATAAGAACAGCCAAGTTATTTGGAATTTCGTTTATAATTAAATTTCCGTCCTGCTTACCAGCTATAACAGTCAATTAAAGTAAATCTTGCTTATTGCTCTGCCTTGGACGGATTCCCACCTTTGTCTATTACTCAGTTTTCTGTTTCGTACTGGACAAAATTGACAGAAGTGTTTTGCAAAGAGCCGATGATACAACAGCCTAGAATTCTATCCTTCTGGAAAGATAGACAGATTCACAATCAAGCCAATTTTTCTAAACGGGTGAGTAGAGTAAATGAAGAAAATTTCTGACACGGAGAGATAATGATAACTAGATTTTTCCTGAATTATAGGGGCAAACTTGTTAAAGCTACGTTATCCAACCACCCATTTCTGAAGAGCGAATGGATAAATGTAAGAGAAAAGGTTTTGATAGGCAATAGGGAAAAATTCTCGCTAGTCATTACTGAAAAACGAAATCTAGAAGACATGACAACACATTTGAGGATAAACGTATATAGGAAGTCGACTAAACTATACTTAACCATCTGAAAAGCAATGATCACACTAATAAAACTTTGAGGTATCTGGGCAAAGCATCGATTAATGCATGCACAAGTCGGACGCTTTAACATTAATTTTATTTTATTAAGTTCGTTTTTTTAAGCACATTTAAAAGGTAACGCTAAGATTTTCTATCGTATGCATGAGCCGTTGATTTTTAAAAGTGAACAGGAATCGTCTGCTTTTCGATTGGCAGCAGGTGTTTCAGAAGATTTTATGAAATACAAAACTCGTCTCAGCGATGTTTACTTAAATACAGGTTCGGGATTACACGTTGATGACAAGTATCGCTTGTATTTGTTTGAAAAGTAGTTGCTCTGAAAAGACCTTCAAGATATGAGATTATCACTATGCCGACCGCACAGATGATTCTCGTATTTAACGCGGAGCCTGGCCCATATATGACGGAGGAAGGAAAATACACAGTTAACCATGCTTGGGGTGGATTAAAACCAAATGACTTTGCTGCTATTTGCTTGCGCCTAGCAAATGCAATGATCTGTTTGTGCACGATTCCATTTCTGGGTTTGCTAAAAAATATGACAAATATTGCAAACACGTAACTGAAATCTTGCGGTCTTACTCTTTAGAGTGAATAATGAAATGAAATAGTTTTGATTTGTACTTACTTGACTCATAAAATTGGCAATAATAGCCATTATGCTATTTTTACCAATTGTAATCTGATTCGCAGTCAAGATTTTGTGGCACGTAACGCTTTGTATTTTTAACTGAAGTTGCTTAAATGGATACATATCTAGGATTTACATTTTGTGTGAAAAATGAACGTGCCATGAGGCATAAAATATCACTCGCTGGTAAAAATTTGGGACCATTTGAGGTTTCTGGCTAAAGCCGGTCAGTTTAACAGCAAAACAATTTCTGAGCCAACTTAGCCAACAGTCCTTATACAGGTCATTACGTAGTCAAAAAACATCGCCGGTATTTTATCAGATTTAGCGCGGCCCATAAAATCTATTTCTTATTTTCAGAAGAGAGTCTCAAGTTGTTATGATGAACGTAAACGAATTTTCTTTAACAATTATATATTCCACGAGTACGCGTTGTTTATGTGATGATATTTAGACTTCTTCCGTTCAGTTCTAGAGATAAATTTCGCTATTTCTTCTTCGGGTAGTGAACGCTAGGCTACCGCGCTCTCAAGCTTTGTACAATCGAAAGGGATATGCCTAGAAGCGAGGCTGCTAGTACAATATACCATCGAATCGACGGTATTAATATAGCTCACGTCTTCCAAATTTAGTCAACGCCAGCTGGATATGAAGACTTTTAGTCGGCGGGATTTGGGCCAATAAAAAAATGACGAAATACTTGGTGTGAATAACAATAAATCCATTATTATTATCATTTTTATTATTAGTGATTATTATCATTATTCAGCTATTGTTAATTTTATCATATTTTTTATATACATTTTGCAGGCTGGTTTATCATAATATGGCGGACAGTTCTCAAAGTAGATCGAGTACCCACGATCCACTAGAACGTTCTCCCACTGAAATAAGTTTGGAAGTGACCTTGTCTATTCTTATTTGCCTCACCTCCATTCTTGGCAACTTATTGGTCGTCTATGTTGTCAATAAAGATTCCAGACTTAAGGGCGTAACGAATATATTCATCCTCAACCTGGCATTGACTGACATTTCCATGGCATCGCTGCACATGCCTTTTTGGGTAACAAGCCTGTATACAGGGACTTGGATTTTTAGCGAGAAGGGGTGCGAGTTTCAAGCAGCGATCCAATTTACTTTGGGTATTGCCTCTATCCTGAATATGGGGCTTATCTCCTTCAACCGATATTTCCGAGTCGTCAAACCAGCCTTGTATAGTAAAATTTTTGCAAGCAAGAGAATGGCACGAGTCTACTGCGCTCTGGTGTGGGTAGCTTCTTTGCTTCTGGCAACACCGCCTTTGTATGGGTGGGGCAAGATGGCCTACCATCCCTACTTTGCTGTCTGCACTTTCACCTGGGAAATTCAGTATATTTCATATGCCATACTTGTTGTGGGCGGAGTGGTCAACGGAACAACCCTTGCAATCTTTTACTCCTACTACAAGATTTACAAGACTCTTAAAGAAAGCACTCGAAATCTGAATGCGCATGGTATAGATGGAGCAGTCTCGGCAGGGCGCCATAGAACTGATATCAGACTCCTGAAAACTAGTTTCACGGTCGTTTGTGTATTTGTAATGACGTGGGGACCAGTATCTGTTATTGTGATTGTAGAGAGTGTAGGGTGTTTTATCCCCAGGGGAATTTTTTCGGCTGTTATTTTTCTTATGTTCACTAGTAGTTTAGCAAATCCAATTGTATACGGGATAATGAATCCGCAGTTTCAGGCGGCCTTCAAAAGGGCTCTAAGTCTTGGTCGGTATGGCAACGGCCAAATCAGTCAGAGTCATTCAAGACATGAAACCAACGTATCGATCTCTTGATGCGAAATGAGGGCTTATGATCAGATTAGTTTTTAGCAGCCTCGTTCCCAGTCATCTTCAGCGATTTTGGATGTGACGTCACCTGTCAAGCTTGTCGCTAAAATTCGCTATCGCGCTCGGTTTCGAGCCTCTGCTCACTCAGATAGCGCAAACTAGCCTGGGACGAGGCTGAGTTTTAAGCGCATACGTCCTTTTTAGGGCGAATGATAGCTTATACGTTAGTACCAGTATGCGTCTAATACACGAGCCCAGTTTTATGTAATACCGTGCTATAGTACATGCATACATACACTGTTTACAGGTAGCCATTACGACACCTGAAGCTAGGACAGTCATTAGGTCATAGCAGGCCAGAGCCCCGATTTTAGTGCGCGCAGGAGGAGGCCTAATCTCCACAGCAACCACCGCAGATCGGTTTCCAATAACAGACAAGCGTTACTTTCGTAATTAGTTTTACGCATTCCTCCAGACACCTTTGGAGAGCGCCGGACACGTTGCCTGACAAAAAATTTTTTGGCTGATGATTAGCATATATGAAATATGCAAAGTCACGCAAAAAATTTTGCTTGAATTGAGTCCGATTGGACATTTAGAGAAGGTGTTAGTTCCCTATACTAGCTAATTAGCAACATTTCGTGCACTAAACAATCGAACTTGTTGTTGCACTTCTTAACTTCAAGATCTTCTTGACAGTAGAGTGCTTATCCTTAAAATCTGTGCTAATGGAGGAAGACATATTTTTGTGTTCAAACACGCGTTGGTGTAAGTGTCTCAGTGTATAACCTACATAACTTGCATCACACAAGTCACATTGACTTAGTAAACTCACAATAGGCGGTTTTTTCATGATCATGAGGTTATCCCTATATTAAGGTCTTACCGCCTGGAATCCGAATCCAAGGCGTGGAATTCAGAGACCAAGGCTGTCTTGGATTACCTTACAGCTAGTTTTGGCTTTTAATTTCATCCCCTTCATTTAAATTTGTCAAACATATATACTTTTCAATGCCTTTTACAACATCAAATTTTTGGACTGACTAGTGCAATTTTCTAGGGGTGTGGTGGGGGTTCAATGACGTAGTTTTGATAAGCTAGTTTTTCAAACTTCCAAATCCTGCTGTTTTATCATAACACAAAATTAAACATTAATAACAAGGCAGCAAAGGCAAAAGAGTCTTGAGTTTCCACAGGAAGGACAAGCCTTCCCTCTTCGGGAGAAAAAAAGCCCATTGTGATCGAACTTGATTACGTTTATTTTCCGCTGTAAGTATGACTGTTAGTTGGATGGAAAAGATTTTCATTTTAGATCTTTTTGGTCTGTTGGCGAGATATTTTTTTCTTCAGTCACCCAGTCCACCCCTCAGAAGGTAATTGGAGGGCTCCTAAAGTAAGTTTAGATATGAGGGTTACCGCATTTATTCGATTAGACGCCGCGGCGTTTATTTAATTTTCAGCGTTTCAAATGCGGTGTATATTCAACGGCGGCGTTTATTTCGAAATCACTTTTCTTAAATCACCGACAACAGTTGCTGTAAATATTTCGTTTGTAAATATTATGCACTTTACAGGTTCCAATGTCTCTCTTATTTTGCTGAGATAACATCGTGGATGGTGTAGATTACTAAGTTGTACCGAGTTTTTTTCTCATCATCCTCGAATAGACGCCGCGTTCTTTCGATTAGTTGCGGCGTTTATTGGAAATCTCGTCCCTAGTGCTTTTTTCATGAAATGGGAGGAGAACGCCCTGAGGACGAGATTGGAAGGAAAGCGCCTCTTATATATCCTACTTTTTGGAGCCTATTTTTGACCCCAATCAGTATGATCATGTATCCTTCGCTTCAAAAGTGCTGAGAACATTGACCGCCAAAGCCCCATTCTCGTCCCCAGAGCCCGTCGTTTCTTGGTCACGAGGTCTTGGTTCGTTACAAATTAGGCCGAGTGGATCTGTGGACAAGAATTCCAAAGCCCGTCAAGGCGAGAAACTGGACTGGTCCCGGTCGGAAACTGGACAAAATACCGTAAATTTTCTATTAAGCCCCCTCGGATGCTTATTGAGTTCAAACACATTTGATGGGAAGGGGGCGCTTTAATATTTGCGGGGTACCCCTTTTATTTTTTATTTACATCAACGATTTGCCAAACTGCCCAACTTCATGCCAGCCTAGGATGTATACTGATGACACACAGGTCACTTATGCAGATGTTGATGTGAATTCAATACAGTTAAAGAGAGGACGGCTTAATTATAGAGAGGGCACTTATTTGAGAGAGGGCGTCAGCGTTAGATCCCATCGGGCGTACGCCTTTTCTCCCCTCATGAAATGTATACAAAGTAGAACTGTTTTCTGCTTTTATATCACACTTAGATGATATTTACAGCTGGAAATGTTTATGAAATTGCAAATCTCTTCAATCTGAAAGAAAATAAATTGATATGAAGAGCAGTAGGATTTGAACCCACGACCTAGAAAACCTAATGTACCACGCTAACAACCGGTACCAGACCATTGCGGATTTAAAAAGGAAATATTTTAAGTACATAGAGCATCAATCCCAATCCCCCAGAAAGAACCTAACGAGTTTCGAAACAGTGTTTAACCCTAATCAATAAAGGCAGTGCTTAACCCTAATCTGTAAAAGGAGATGCTTAACCCTAATCAGTAAAAGGCAGTGCTTAACCCGAATATATAACGAGGAAAAACTACGTTGTGTAAATTTTCATGATGTGTGATTTACCTGAAGGTCGACTTTGCATTGGCAATGCTGGCCGATACTGGCTAGACTGTTCACAGTCCCCTATTTTTTCGTGAGATCGTTTAGATATACCGCGTCTTCTTACCGTAACGGCTATCTTGATTTTAAAATGTACCGAGGGGGCGGGCGTTGGGGATTATGGCTGGAGGCGGGGGGGGGGAAGGGCTGACATTTTCTCGCTTTCTCCCAAACCGCCCCCGCCCCCTAGGTAGTTTTGACACTCATGCAAGATGGGTAGCCCGTAACGCAAAGCTCTCGATCTCGATGATCTTACGGAAAAATAGACGACTGTGAACAGTCTAGATACTGGCCGATAATGGAATACCTGGGCTTTTTTCTGGAGCGCGCCCTTAATTAAACGTCATTTCCGGTCGGAAGTTACTTGCATCGCCTCAATCTTACAAACCGCCACTTTTAGAAACGATTTTTCCGGCGCGACCACATTGCATGCATGTATGAGAGGAAGGTCTGTGAGCTTAAAATACTGGCAAGTGTTTGGTTAACGGGAACGTTTGATATTGCAGACTTTTGTTTCACTGCTGTTAGCGAAAGTTGCCTTTGAATTTTTATGAGTTGCTACTGTTGTTTTGGCGCGAGATTTCGAGCGAACACGACATGGCATACGAGGAACGGCGAGTGAAAGTTGCGGTGGCAGTTCGATCTTTATCAGAAAAAGAAAGAACTTACAACGAAGAATATGTTGTGGGGACGCAAGGCAATGAAGTGAAAGTTCTTAACCCTGAAACTAGACGAGAAAAGTTGTTCAAATTTGATTACACGGTGAGTTAATTCTGCCAAGGGGCTGACATTTTCGTGGCATATTTGAAATTCAGGGTTCGGCTACGGGTTTGGCTCGGCTTAGCTTTATGCTTGTAAACGGCTTATCGTAATGACCGCTCTCGCCAAGCAGCGCATATAATTTCTTGCTTCTAATTTCGTAGCAAAACTCTGATCTTGATTAAAATAAAGTCATGTTTTAAGTCATTAACATGATTGATAATTTTATCGACTAATTATTGTGGTGCTATTGTTATATTTTGTCTCGCAGTTTTGTGACAAGACGAACGAAGACACCTTAATTCCACAGACCAATGCGAAGGTAATTAAACGATAAAGCTTTGGGTTTTATATATTGGATTTCGCGTTTTTTTTAAATTTCAGACGGTGAAATAACATTTGCAAACACTGTGCTTAAATAATAGAATGAGCTCACGCTGAGTTTATGGTCTTCGCCCTTAGTTAATTTTTGTTAACCCTGGTGATTTTAAAGATTGCCGTGGACATGTGATAGAGATTGAAGTGGATGGCGGTGGCCATAAAAAAAATGCGATCATATCTTTCCACCGTTAACATAATTAAGTTACAGTAATGTTAAAGGACGTCTTTTGTGAATAAATATTGTATCGCATATCCCTTGTTTCTGCTTTCCCGTTAATTTTGCTTGGAGTGTAAACCGGATACGCGATTCAGTCGTGTTCCTAAAGCAAAACGAAAATCTTGAATAAACCGGATGTTTCACAATGTTTTTGTTATTTCATGGCGTGCCGAGAAATTTATCGAATGCTTTATCACGACAGGAAAGGCGAAGATCAGGAAGTTTTGCGACTCACCAGATGTACATTAAAGCAAACTTTTTCACGGTAGTATTTTATCGCACACTCTCAAGAGCCGTGTAATTTAAAGATCGGGGTCAACTCCACTTCAAGCTGTTTGGGTGTACCGAACTCTTCACACATAACGCGCCAAGTTATCACATTTTTCCTTTTTCGGTTTTTATTAGTAAGTTACAATTATTAGTATTGTGGTATCTTTCATATAGCGCTACTCTTTGCTAGTCGTGGCTGATTTGAATAAATCTTAGTTTAATACGGATTTTTTGCCCCTGTCAAGTTTTAGAAAGTATGTAAATATTTTCTTTCACTTGACACCTCGAACGATCAGGTCCTATGTGTCCTGATTTACACAGACCTTTGCCAAGTAAATAGATGTAATAAATATTAATGTTGGCAATTATGTCAGCCTTTTTGTCCATAGTTAATTTGTGTGGCAATTGAACTCAAGGTAGTGTAGATTTGCCTAGGATTTTTAGAACCTATGAAAGATTTGTGTTAATCAGGCACAAGAGAAATAATTTCATTTCATAATTATATACTGGTGTGTGTAGGGTTTCATAGTGTGCGACAAACAGAGACTGCAGGCTGGCAAGTAAATGAAGTAAACATTGTAAGTTGTAGAATGCTTTAACAGATCCCCCATCCCTAAAATAGACTTTTAAATGACTTAAACTTTAGGCATAGAATCTCTGTTAAAGCATTCCACAACAAGGTTTTCCTCGTTTTAATGCCTAAAAGTCTGCAGTCTGCCTTTGTCGCATACCGGGGGTTTCGTACTTCCTACAGCAAATGATTGACTCGACATGTCACGCAGTTTTGAAGGGGTATGATTTGACAGGGGTTATGCAAATTTATTGATCTTTCACAATTTAGTAGCTGGAAAACCCTAGTTGCTAAGGTTTTAGGAACATTTTCTTGAGGTCTGCACTTAGGCAGGGATTACATTAAATTTTGAAGATGTTATCATTTAAGCTGGCTTAAAGGTTTTGATTTGAGACAATTTCTGTAAGCATTGAGGAAGTCCTATAAGGGCTTAAACATGTATGTCCATATTCTGAAGTTTCACATATTGAGAAGGAAGCCATCGCCCTTTCGGTATTTTACTATTGTATTTGAGATTTTTTCCGTCGTTGTCACAGTTTAATCAATCCATCTGTATGTCACTAGTTGCCATTTCATGATCTTTCATCTGTGCTCATGTTGCATTTAAGCTGGCTTAAAGGTTTTGATTTGAGACAATTTCTGTAAGCATTGAGGAAGTCCTATAAGGGCTTAAACATGTATGTCCATAGTCTGAAGTTTCACATATTGAGAAGGAAGCCATCTCCCTTTCAGTATTTTACTATTGTATTTGAGATTTTTTCCGTCGTTGTCACAGTTTCAATCCATCTGTATGTCACTAGTTGCCATTTCATGATCTTTCATCTGTGCTCATGTTGCTGTTTCAAGGCCCAGTTGCTTGTTGGAGTTTTATCCTAAGAAAGCATTAGTCAAAGGAGCAAGCTATTTTGAGCTTACAGTGTAAATAGACTTCTTTTCACTGCTGGAAACTGTCATTGTGTATGCGTGATAACGTGATCATAAATAAAATTCCTGGAGCAACCTTCAGCATGACATGATGTGTGACATGCATGACTGTGTAAATTAATGTATCTGAAAAGGACCAGAATCCTAGGTGAACTTCATAAAAGAAGTAGAAAGCAGCAGTACCCAGGTCAGGAAAAAAGGCAAAAAGCCATCATAGTGGATTTGGTAACATTGTCTAACTAAATGAAAAATACTTTATTGTGCAAAATTTTTCCCAAATCTCCCCAACTAACCTGTGGTGTGTTTATACTGTTCAACTGAACCGTACATTTTGAACAGTAATTTTTTTATAGCCTTTGTTTTGTTTAAAAAGTTGGTTCTAAATTTTGAGCATGCTAGTGAAATTCTATGCAGGATCTCTTCTGCATTACAATACCTTTCAGGGCCTAAAAAAAGTCCTGTCCAGTAGTCTGGGACAAGAAGATAATTTTCTTTCTGGGCAAGTACACTCACTTGCCCAATGGGGAAGGTTTCAGGCAATTAATCCTCTAAACAAATCATTAAGTAACAAAGATGGGCAAGAATTGGTCGTGGGCAAGCAAAATGATTGAGCTGCTTCCAAAGGACAAGTTAGAGTTATTCAATTTTAAGCCCTGCCTTTATATGGTACCATTACCACCTCTGGGAGAAAAATGTGAATAAAAGCATACAGTAAACTCTGTTTAAGAACGTTTGTTTCAAGAAAGGTCTCCTCTGTCTTATAGAGTTGTCCAGAGACATTAATTACAAAAGTGTATTTTATTTATCATTTTTATAATATTGTTTATTTTTAACTTATTCTGATTCATGTACTGTAATAGATCACCATGCCTATAAATAGTTAAAATGGGATCAAGTTATAAATTGGATCAATCTATTCCAGTTCAAATGCCATTTTTTTAAAAAAAGAAAACATTTCTATGATGATGGTGCCTTTTTTTGCAGGTTTTGGAAGAGGTTGGCCAGTTTGTACTCTCATCATGTTTTAGTGGTTATAACAGTTGTTTGTTTAGCTATGGGGCATGTGGCAGTGGCAAGACGCACATCATGTTTGGAACAGATAAAAGCCAGGGTCTCATGTCATGGATTTGTGAAAACCTTTTCAAAAGAGCTTCATGTTATGATGATGACACATCTTTCAGAGCTGAAATCAGGTATAATTTTTCTTTTACTGTTATAAGGGGTTGACTTTATGTACATGGATTGGAGAAAAATTTATTGAATTTTCTTTTATGGGAAAGTCCTTACATTTCAGTATATTTGCTCTCTCCTTTTATCAGTAAGAGAGGTTTCCTCTTGAGAAATGTCTGCATTTATCAGTACAACTTGATATCATGATTTTTTTGTTGATTGATTACATTCCCCCTACCTCTATTACTCGATTGAGCACTGTACTGTGACCATAAGCAGCCATCTTGGTTGCAAATGTGCCAAAGGGACAGGCATACAGATATATAGCATCATTAAGGAAAAGAAGGCATGAAGAAATATGAATTTTTGCACCACTATTATAATGGACATAGACCCCATGGATACTCTTTGCTGGAATTTGTAACGAACGTATACATTCTTGATGGTTACAAATTTACCAAGAGCAAGCATCCAGGTGTATGGCATCAGGGAAGGAAGCATATTGAAAACAAGGATTTTTTTTCTACTGTGACCCCAGATGGATAGCCTTTCCAGCTAGCAGTTTAATTACGCTAGGTAACTTCTGAGTGGTTACAAATTTACAGTCATTTGCTAAGGGAGGCAGCATCTAGGTGTATAACCTCAGAGAAGGAACAGAAATTTTGCTCCACTCTGCACCTAGCAGATACTCCTCCTTAGGTTGAACTTGGTACACTTTGAATGTCTGCAAACTTACCAAGAAGGCACTGGTGTCCAGTTGTATAGCATGGGGAATAAAAGCATGAAAATAGGCATTTTTGCACTTATTCTACTCTGTCAGTCCCAAAGTGGCCAACATCAGTATCAGACAAAAAAATTCAAATTTTGGTTAGTACAATGCCAAAAAAAAAAAAATACTTGAAAAAGTGGCCATACACCCGGCTGTAGTACACTGAGTTCTTGTAACAGCGGCATTTTTTGTTTTGTACAGTTTTCTTGAAATACACAAAGAATTTGTGAAGGATTTGCTGGGAAGAAGAAGAAACTGGCAGGACTCATTACGAGGTATATAAACTTGAATGACTGATATACTTGTTGCCTTGCATTGTATAGTAAAAATACATACATCAATAGGGCTGTAAATTTTTGGTCTTGTGAGACTGATGACCTAACTTGATAAGCTTGAGTAAGCATACCTAGCTTGTGTCCTAATTATTTGTTTCAACAAAAAATGCCAACAGATAAATTAAGTTCATCATATAAATGACTAAATTGATTAATTTGATTAAATCTATACAGCATACACTAATTAGCAGAGAGATCTTAAAAGGCTTGTCTAAACACATTCAGAGCTATCCTCTCTCTCAGTGTACAGCTCAGTAGTAAACAAAGTTCTGAGAGAAGGGAGTGGGGTACCCTGTGTACAACCTTCCCCACCACTGTGAAAAAAATATAGGGGAAACTCAGAGGCTAGGAATCAATGGGGGAACTAAGCAACCTTCTCAAGGAAAAAAAAACTTCCAAGAAGCAAACTTACAAAAGTTTATTTTTCAAGGTCAAGCAAAACAATATTCAGTATCAAATTAGATTCTCATCTCTTTCTCTAGAATCTACAATGTAAGACCAGGCTCTATTTTTCTTTCGCCTGGTGAATAAAATTCCCACAGGCAAGGGGAAACGAAAAGCTGATCTCAGGTTACCTTCTTTAATAAATACTTTTAAGATTATTGTTTTAATGCCAATATGCATAATTATCGTGTTTTTAATTTACTTTCCTTGCAGTACGTGAACACCGTGAATTTGGTGTGTATGTCGACAAATTGACAAAACACATTGTTACAGATGTTAGTGAAGTTTTTGGATTGATTGATAAAGGGAAGAAAAATAGGTAAGGTCTGTTGCTGTCTACAGTAACCAAGCTCAGATCATTAGCTGCCAAATAAGAGCTGGAGTTTTGTCAAGGATTTAAGTTTTTTTTTTCCTCACTGACTTCTGTAAAAACCTGTACATGTGATGTACATGTATCTTATTTACCTAAGTATACAGCTGTAAGTAAATGGCTGTCCTTTGTTGAAGCTCAACACAACAGTCTTCTATTTCTAAGATTTTGTTTAGTGTAAGGTTTTTGCTATAAAGTTTATTCCGCCCTTGTAGACCCCTTGAATTGTATTTACCAAGAGAGAATAACAAGACAGAGAAGTAAGCGCCCAGCCGAGCCCTTGGTATTTGTGCATTTTAGTCAAGTTATTTTTAGACCAATTAAACGCTTGTAATATATCCCGCAGAAGTTGGTTTCCAGCGAGGTCCACAAACTTTCATTCAGTTTTGTCAAGAGAGGGTTCAACAGTCGCTGATACAATATTCTGCATTGTTTTGTTTGAGACAGTCGCGCGTGAAGTTGACGACATTTCAAAAAATCGATTAAGATGTGCGGACGTCCCAGTATTTAGACTTCCGTTAATCACAACCTCTAAAAATAACTGTAGTGAAATTCGCATATCCCGGCCAACGCTATAAGATTTCCTCCCTTTCCCATTACTCTCTCTGGTGTAAGCACATGTTCCTCTTCTACAGCAAATGTTTTCAAAAGAAATTCCTCTTGTACCACGCTCTTAGAGACTGTCACTAACTCGCAGTCCCGAGGGACGGGTGTCCGATGTTTATGTTATTCCTAAAAGCATTTACATGTACATACTTTTCACTGAACAAAATAAACAAGAAGAAGAAATATAAATCGATTAGTCCAATCATATTAGAACATGTCATGTGCTTCTACGAATCTGAGAGTACATTTTTTTCATCTTTACAGATCAGTTTGTTCAAGAGCTTCAGA
The DNA here is from genome assembly GCA_964035525.1 of Porites cylindrica. NCBI lineage: Eukaryota > Metazoa > Cnidaria > Anthozoa > Scleractinia > Poritidae > Porites > Porites cylindrica. The sequence goes on from OZ037783.1 coordinate 27,117,876, forward strand.
TTCATTTTCCAGTAGTTCGCATACAATCTTGACCATAAGGTTTACCCAGGTAATAACAACAATTGAATATATGACTTTTTTCGTGAGTTTGAGGCGATTTTCATTTAACGCGCACGTTACTGTTTCGAGGAAATTTTTGATATTCTTAATCTATTTAGGCACGTCTTGAAGAAAATTTGCCGAGTGAAATTGTCAGTGTGATTCAGCTTGTGGATTTAGCAGGAAGCAAGAGCATACATGACGAGGTAAATTGACATTTGTAAATAATTTGGCTTCCTTAAAAAGGAGATATGTCTGGTGTTGGGCACCATTCTGGTCAGACAATACGAAAGTGTGGTTACACTCAATCGAGGATGCCTCATACGTCGTAAACGAAAACCATGCATGGTAGACAATGGTAGACACACGTTTCTCAGGTACAGCAACAACAACAGCAACGTTAGCAAGACTACCATTTTGTACTGGTTAAAACCAGAATTACACAAAGTAATTTTCATCCGGGCCCTTACTACTGATTACTGCCATGTATTCTCTCCAGTAATCGTGGTAGTGACAATAGGCCCTTTGCAGCAAGTCAAACGCCATGCTGAAGAGCAAAGGAAGCACCGGCAAGACAAAATAGCAATTTCCTTTTCTCAGTGCGTCCCTTTTTCTCCAGCATGGCGGTCTTGAACCACGTGAATTGGACGACTAGCTGCAATGGGCGTATTCATAAGTGCTCAAGGTAGATTTTGTTCATCTGCAAAATGATAGTCTATGCTGTAATTTTTATTCGGACGGCACTGGCCGACCACAGATTTCGTCGGGTATAGGCCATGTCGTTCGTGGTGAAGGAACGCGTGACGAAGGTACGAAGCCCTATAAGGAACGTCTGCGAGGGAGGGTAGGGTCAGTTTTAGATGTACATTGATCAATGACCAACTGTTATCTGCAGCTCAGTTTGACCCGTAATTGATGAATAAACTGTTCGTTTCTATGCTGCTCAAAAATCGAGATGTTTCTGTTTTAATTTTTATGTTTAAGTGTTCTGACAGCTGTTCCACTTCTGATGGCGACAAATCTCTGATGACGCTGGAGCGGGTGATGTCTACGTTAGCAAACCGCGGCCCAAACTCCTCAACGTCCGGCCCTTCCGTCCCATACAAAGACTCTGTAAGTATAAAACAATCCCGTTTAAAATATGAAATGTCCCTCAATAAGAGATTGACAACTAACATCACAAACTTTCGTCTTCGTTAGAGCCAACGAAAGAATTATGGGATGTGTTTTGTTGATGTGTAAGATGAAGCTAGCTTATTGGTGGAAAAAAGTATAATGACATGAAAACTGTTTTGAATGAATTGCGTCATGCACAGTCGTCCCAACTCCAGTAATCTGATGCCTTTTGGCTTATGAAGGAGCCCAATGTATGGCGTATTCATTTTCTCAAGTCCCAGCTGTAATTACTGGTGTTTGATGTTATGCAGATTTCGCCTTGCACATTAAAAATGAGAGTGAAAGGGCCGCAAAATCGTGCACCTTGTTTTGCAACTTTCCTGCAAAACGAGTTGAATAACGATGTTGCGTGTTTTACCACCCTCGTTCAAACGTGTCTCGCAACAAAGGAGGTTGTTGCAGGTTGCGAGAAGTTGTTGCAGAAAGTAGAGAGTAGTTCTACTTTTTGCAACAAAATCTGTACATTGTACATGTTGCACGTTTTACCGGTTTAAGGCAAACTTGTTTTGCAACAAGTGACATCCAAGGCTCGTCAACATGGCGCTGTTTGTTATTGCCTGTTTTGCTTTGGCCCCTAGTTTCCCTTCTTTTTCCTACACTAGCTGCAGCACTTTGCACCTGCGCTGTACACTAATCAACCGTGGCTTCATTGTGGAAGCCAGGAATTGCGAAAAACAGCGAATATTGCAACCATCAACTCCGTTCATGACTTTTTCCCCGTCTAGTGTTTATATTTGTTTAGCTTTGCTTTTATTTTTTAACATTTTTTCACGTACGTGTGTGTAGGTAGCTATACTCTTGTTTTCGTGTTTTATTTTTATCACCCCAACGGCTCTCGCACTGCCGAACCTTAAAAACGGCCCGTAAACAAAACTTTTTGTTTTTTTGTCTGGCGCCAATCGATAGCTGTATTGTTCGCAACTTGATTTAAAAGAAATCCTCAATCCTTTGTGCAGACAAAACAGAAAAGAATAGGATAACCAATGAAATAAAAACAGTTGTGTTCTTGTGTCAGGGAGCTTAAGCAACGAGGACGGCGACAGCAACGAGGACGGCTAACAAGCAATAGGTTTAGATTGGTAAAACAACAACTCTGCACGTGCAACTCGCTTTTTTGTACATTTCTTTGCCGTCACTCCACGACTACAACGTGAAAATGCCTAATTTCACGTTTTGTCGAGGACGTGAACACAAGAAAACAACTTTCTTTTTCTTTTCCTGAACTTTGATACAGTCTTTTAGAATTGAACTACAAAAATATTTGCAAACATTTGACGAATTTAACGACATGGAATAAGCGTGATAAAGTTTGAGGCAACGCAAATTCACTTTTTAAGTGACGTTTTCATAGCTGTCGCCGTCGTTGCTGCTTAAGCTTCCTATTATTGAGATCAACACGTATAAGTTTGTGTCTACACTATGCCGGATAGTTTTCCGTGCCGACATGTAAAGCTGTCCGGTAAAGTACGAACGGCAAAGGCACGAAAGTGAAACAAGTCGTACACACATCAAACATCGTACGGAGCGGTTGGCGGAGAGAGTTTGGTGCACTTGATCTCAATCCTCACTTTTGAATATTTACTTCCGGTTCAGTGGGTTTCAGTCCTCGCTCCTACTCATTTACTTCCGCTACGGCCCGAACACCCGTTTACACTGAGACGAAGGTTGGCAAAACACACCAAAATCACCGTTTCTTGTGTGTGAGCTACGGTCCTATTCGGTATGGTTTTTGTGTGGGCGTAAGAGCTATCTGGTATCGGTATAGTGTAAAAATGGCGTAAATCAGTAATTGATTTTTTTTCTTTTTGTTGTAGGCGCTGACCTGGATATTGAAAGATTGTCTTGGTGGAAACTGTCGAACAGTTATGCTCGCTGCTGTTTCACCATCTGCTTCTTGTCACAATGAGACGCTGAACACGCTGAGATTCGCAAATCAAGCTAAAAATATAGTGAATGACCCTAAAGTAAATGAGGTAAGCTTTGATTTGAGAAAAACAAGCAAACAAAGGGGGAACCAAGTCTACCAAGTTTGAAAAACACTTAACTGTTTTTCACTGTGTATTTTCTAATTGCCTTTGAGGATTGCGGAACAGTCAGGGAACATAAGCAACAGGGACGGCGACAGCTACGAGAACGTGAAAAAAGCAATGGGTCGGTTATTTAAACGAAGTCTGACTTAAAACGCGGCTTAAGAAATCTTTGGACCTTCAAATCGCTTCCTAAGTGAGTTCATTTAAGAAGATAAATGCTCTTCTAGTCTACACTATATGCTTTGATGAAACTGTTCACGACAAATGGTGTTCAGACAAAAGCGTTGGACAAACTGAAAGTGACTTCGAACGCGGTTTTGGTAAACGCAGGTTAAACTCCGTTTAAATAAGCGGCCCAATAGGTTTAGATTGGCAAAACAACAACTCTGCCCATGCATCACGCTTTTTTGTACATTTCTTTGCCGTCATTGCACGACTATGACGTTAAAGTGACTATTTTCCCTTTTTGTGGAGAATGTGAACGCAAGAGAACGACTTTTTTTTCCGTTCCAAAACTTCGATACACCTTTAGAATTCAACTCCAGAAAAATTTGACGATTTGAACGAGATGGAATAAGCGCGAAAAAGTTTGAATCAGCGCCAATTCAGTTTTTAGATGGCGTCTTCGTCGCCGTCGTTGTTGTTAAGCTCCCTAGGTTTTACTCTTAAAAAATCAAATCACTGCACACAAAACGCAGGCCCGTAGCAGGGGGAGGGGCAGGGGGGGCTCGAGCCCCCCCAGAAATTTTCAGACTTGAACAAAATTCTGCTACAAAAGTGGAATTTTTCTACTAAAATGGACAACTGTCAATGGAAGCTAAAGTTTCGAAGTATTGTCGATCATGGTAAGATTATGCACTGTTGTTCTTCTGTGCAATTTGGAATTGTGTAAATGAACGAAATCGTATTTTTGCTCTTTCAAAAACTTGCAACCAATAGCTTTTAAATATCTGCTTATTAAGCATCAAAATATCCAGAAGCAAAATGGATCGAAATGCACCAATGACAATCCCACCTGAACCACCTCATGATGTTGCATGTTCACAAGGAAGGAACAGATGTTCTGACCCTTGTAGACGTAGCTAATGACTTCGTTTGGGAGAAAGAAAACCAAAAGCAATTGTTTGGCAAATCTTCCGCGAACGATATCCCAAACAAGTTCTCTCTTTCGTCAAAGTCAACACAAACGGAAAATTAGAGACAAGAACAAAAGGTATTGTAGACAGAATAAATGTAGTGATCTCACATGTACCAAGAAGTATGCTTTAACCGAGGGACCGAAACGGGAGGGGGAGTTAATGTGGGCCACTCGCTCAGCCCCCCCAGTCATTTTATGCTTGCTACGGGCCTGAAACGTGACGCGCAGATAGCTTGGATCAACGCGTGCAGAGGACACAGCCTCGCCCTCGTACACCCGTAAAGCGAGTAAATTCAAGATTGGCTGAAACATTGTCCTGACAAAAGAGAAAGGTTTACAGGCGTAGTTTGGGCTTGAGTTCAGCTAACTGCTTAACAAAACCCCGTTCTAAGCCCTTTTAAATTTGTCCAGCCATCACACCTAAAAATAGTTTGCTGTTAATAGCGTAAGAAGGCTTGCAGCCCAAACTAGAGAGCCAGTACTATACTTATGTGGGGGTCCGCTGAGTCTCTATGCCGCGAGAAAGTCAGACTTCGTTTAAAATAACTGGCCCTAAATACCTACCCTGGAAATAATCTCTTGCTCATAGAGCGCACCTATATAATTAGTGCATGAAAATTGCCTAGTTTCTCGGCTAACGGATATGACCTCAATGCACTACGAACTCCCTGTTGACTGAGACAAGTTGCACAAACGCGCTTATAGGTATTCACCACGAGCCATAATATTATGGCTCTTGGTATTTACGGTGCTTCAAGTAATTTGCGCTTTGTATTTTCAGGACGAAAATGTGAAATTGATCAAAGAGCTCAAGTTAGAAATACACACTCTGAAAAAGAGGTTAAAGGTATGCTTTATTAATATATTTTCTCCAGGATCAGGTTTTTTTTTTAAGCAATTGTTGTAGTAATCCGTCCATTCATAAGTGGACTGAATTTCTCTTTGTTGACAAGCCTGCTGCCTTAGTAAAATATGTCAGAGCCCCAGGCGCCATGAGTAATAAATGAAAACAGAGAATTTATTGATCGATTAGTTCCGAACATCAAACTTTAATGTTCATTGAAACGAACGAAATGGAATAATAACGTATTGAATGCGTTATCATGACTTCCAGGATAGAACTACAGTTGAATAGTTTTTATCATTATTATTATTATTCATTTTATTATTATTATTATTATTATTATTATTATTATTATTATTATTATTATTAGAAAGAAACTTTTGAATTTTAGAGGCTGAAAGTTTTCTTTATTGAAATGAAATGTCTTTAATTCGAATAAATTTTTCTTAGTGAAATTAACTCTTTCTAAGCTAAATTAAGTGCTTTTTAAATCTTATTATTATTATTATTATTATTATTATTATTATTATTATTCTTGATTAATAACGATTTCTTAAAACATAAGCAAGCGAATATTAACGTTAAAAGCCGACGTTTCGGTATCATCATGACACCATTCTCAAGGCAAAATGAATAAGTAATGCGAAGATTTGATTTCTATTTGTAGAGACTATAGAAATCAAATCTTCGCATTACTTATTCATTTTGCCTTGAAAATGGTGTCATGATGATACCGAAACGTCGGCTTTTAACGTTAATATTCGCTTGCTTATTATTATTATCATTATTATTATTATTATTATTATTATTATTATTATTATTATTATTTTGCGTTATTGTCCATTTCGTTATACCCAGAGTCTATCTTTATCCTTCCATCCTCTCCTTCGTGAAGTTCTTTTTGCTTTGTCTAATTCGTGCTCCCTCACGGTCAGTTTGAACCTGGCAATTAATATTACACACCCTCTCACTGTCAATCTTAATGGGACCCGCATGACTTAATTTTTGGGGATTTATAGGTGACTATTTGCCCACTGGGCCTTGAAGATTCGAAATTATCATACTGAAGAAGGAGGTGTCTGAAGGCAAACTCGAATACCGACGTAAATCAGAGCAATCCGCCACTCAATCTGATTTTCCAATGACATTGCAGTATAATACACCAAAGTTAATATTTGGTCTTTGTTTCCTCTGTGTTAAATCTCGATTGCGTACGTGCTCAAATAAGGATGTCCTTAAGATGGCAAAAATGAATTTCCCAGCACGAAAACCCGTTTTTACCAACCGCAAAAGTAATTCCCTGAAAACACAAATAAAAATCGATTAACCGCAAATTAAACTCCCGCAAAAATTTCACTTCCCACCGTCAAGATTTAAAAGTGTGTCCGGCCTCTAATCTTGATTTGGAACAAAGGTTTCTTTTATCGGAAAGCTCCTTATTGGTAAAGATTTTGAGGCCTTTTCATGTTAGAAGTCATTTCCATTCTCGTCTTTATTCAGTTTTCCCTACTAAAGCGATGTTCTCTGCTGTATAGTCTCTTCAGCTTCTTTGATCTGTTTCCTGAAATTTAAATCAAGCTGAATGTTAGCTACCGAAAATTGCAGTCATTTGACCAGATTATAAGGCCAAAACCATCGCGATTTTTAGCGATCTGACAAGACCGAAAATCACTGACACCACATAAAGACGAGAATAGGAAAAAGAGACCGAAAAGAGTAGGCAGAGAAGAGGGAAAAAAAAATGGCCGCATTCTTAGTTTTCTGGCTGCTTTTCCCGTTGGAAGTCTATTTCGTTATTGGTAAGTTGTAATTCGTCTTACGGTGAATAAATCCACGCTATATGGATTTTCTTTCGCGATTCTTAATTTTGTTATTTGAAAGCATTTCAATTAAGACACTCTAATTGTTTAAGTTGAAGTTTCTAATGTGGCTTACTCTGTGGAATTTCGATGTTTATGCATTTGTTAATTGGTAATTTTGTCGATATCGGGGTCATAAATCAAGGACTAAAAGTCACCAATGGATGAACTAACTGTTGTTGTAGTCGTTTGTCATACTTAGTAGCGCATTTATCAAGATTTCACCCGTAAAGACTAAAATCCAACGATCTGTACCCACTTTAGTAATTTGTTACGATTGTGTTTCCTTTGCTGACGTACTTGAGATAAAATTAAAGACTTCAAAACAATTTTCATCGAACAATAGCTTGCTGTGGGATCAAATTGGCTCCAACACTTTTTTCATATCCAATTTAATCACTGTATGAAAGAAACAGCTTCATATTCATGTAGATAATAAAACGAAAAAACCTTTCCCTTGAAAAGTACGCTGGAACCATGCGGCGTGCTGATCGCCATTCTGTCGCACTCAAACTGTGGTTGTCGCGGTGACCTTTTCAGGTTTATCTTGTTATGAGGTTTTGTTGTTAACCTCGTAAGCCGACGCAATCTTGCTGGAGTGTCGCCCCAGAACGACGTTTCCGTCACCAGCTGCTTGCCAGGGACAGGTGCTTGCTATTTTCCGTAATTCTCACAAAACAAACAGTTGCGCGGACTAAATAATGCGAAAATTTTATCGACTCCTCTGCGAAAGCCTTTAACGCGCGTAAGGTGGAGCCTTTGAACCTCGCCGTCGAAATACTGAAAAAGGACAAGTGTAGAGGATACCTTCAAACGATGACCCTGAGGCCATAAGCGGTTTTTTCTACATGTTCCGGTTTTTTCGCTTCTCAGGACTACGGGTATAGTAATTAATACGACGTACATGTGTTGTCAGGCATGTTTGTTCTCTTCTTGTTTATTATGAAATTTGTGGACTTAAGGCCGCCTCTTCTGCAAATTTCACTCTTTGATCAAATTCAGTTAGTTCTTTTGTTCACCTTAGACGAATCTGGCATTGTTCGGATGTTTTGCTTTGATCTATCCCTCGAATTTACATGTACTTTCGTTTTTTGTTTACCAATTTCTTAGCGCGTTCTCTTCTTAACCTCGGCTCGAGATATCATAAACAAGGTGCACTCTGCGTTTTGTGTTCATCGTGGTCGAAATCTTTTTATTCTGATGTTTTGCTTCCTCCTTGATTACCGCTCTTTTTATGCGATTGTCACCGACATTCAGCGTTCTCGTAGTCACGTGACTAATTTTGTTATCTCTCCCCATTATTCAATAACCTCATTTTCACGATGTAATTCAAATAACAAGTCGTTTGCTCAATCTTGACAGGCTTTTAACTCTAACGAGCCAGCGTGATCACTACATTCAAAGTTCGGGAAGATCGATTTGGTGAAATTCTACCTTCAGCAATGCGTATTGTTCGTATATTAGCGTCGGCAGTCTTTCCACAGGTATAAAGTGTCACAAACGGCGTACGTAGTTTTTGCTTTTAGTTTTTGTTTTACATACGCATGATATCACCTCACAACGTCGTAAAGTATTTCTCATAAACCTTGCCTTCGATTTGCTGTTCAGATGCGCTCGTTTTTTCTTCCCTTTTTGTCACCTTAAGACCTAGTTGAAAAGGACTGGAAGAGCGTTAGAAAAAAATATGCACAGTTTTTTTCCCGCAGATAAGTGCTAGCTGAATGGCAAAATGTCCTAGTTAGCCGAATGGACCTTGCATTCTCTTTGCTGTATTCATTTTCTTTTGCGTTTCAGAGTGGTGATGTATCGAATTCCTCAGAGGTCAACAAAACGGAGAGAAAGCTCCAGGAAAGTGAGGATCTCATGAAACGTTTGACAGGAATATGGGAAGACAAGTGGAGCAGAACTCAAAAACTCATCGAGGTGAAGTGTTAAAAGTCTTTTCGCAGGTTGCTTTTAGGCGAACACGTTTTATTCATTTGTAAATTGTCCGCGGATTGCTTGCGCCTGCTTTACCCTATTGCTGATGTTATGTTTTCAATTGCTAAAGGCTGTTTAATAAAGCAAAATCGAGCTTTTTTAATAGCTATTGATAAGCAGATAAAGGCTACGTCTTTGCGTCCAGTTTTTTAAACGCTATGATGATAACACCGCGAGAGTGAATTTATTTATGAATTATCGTTTGAATTTTTTTTTTCGCCTTTTGTGTATAAAACAAAATATGTTATTTTAGCGAAGACCACGATTTGGACAATACCGTGACGGATAGCGTTTTTCTCTTCCTTTTTCCACGTCAAGCGGACATGTAATTTGTATTGATTGAAATATTACTTTTGCCTCCGGCTAGAAGTCAATGCCGCAGAGATAGCACAACAATTTTCAAGCACGTTCTCGACGGACTCTCGGCGTGGTTCAACATGGCGCATTATTTTTTTTTATTCAATTCAGTCTTACGCATTTTTTTTTTGCTACGGTCAGAACTATATCTGTTATCAATTTTTTTGAGTAGCTTTCTCGAGTCAATTATATTTCGATCGTTCGCTCGATCGTCTGTTTCCTCAGTACCCTTAAATTAAGGGTTTTTTTTTTTTCATTTTTTATGTATGACTTAAATACGTTAATTTGTCAAAATTAACTGGAAATGAACTATTTTTTGATACAAAAAGAGGACAGGATCTTTCTTAATGCGATGCCTTGCCTAACTTGAAACTGGAAATTTGCCGATATATGACAGCATTTTCGCAGCTATTTAATTTAAAGTCCATTTATAGGTCGTTTCGCTGATCCAAATTCATTGTCTTTAGACTACGTACAGCGTTAAATGAACTCTTGGATTTGTCTTCTGGATTATCAGATTACCGTAAAGTAGCTGCCGTACTTTAATTGCTAAGATGAGGCAATAAGTTGTGTTTTTTATTAACTTTATTCTGCGAGGTGCTTGGCTCCATTACCAACTAAAAAATTTTATCTTTGAGATCACGGTTCATGATTCAATCTTACCCATATGATATAGATATGTCCTTCTATCCCAAAACATCATCATCCATTAGTCAAGGACAGTTAGCAGTGATGAATCATGCGAATGAGATATCGCTGTCAGGCTCCTTTTGTTTTCGGCTTGTGCTATTAGTGAAGTAGCTTAAAATGAATTCTAAACTTAAGGGTTTTTACAGTCGCACGGATAGTTTCTTTCGCCCAAACCTTCAAAATCTAAGAAGGCACTTTCGTTGCTCTTTTTATTGTTTCCTTGGAGCGCTAAGTAGAGTCAAGAATCAATAGAAAGAACGAGTAACGAATGAACCTTTTCTGCCGTTTTGAGTAGAAATAACTTGACCAATATCAGGTATCTTAAACTTTGACTTCTATTTCTTTTCTATTACGCCTTGTAACAAAGTAAAGGGGAGGCAAAAGGTTACCGTTTTCAATAGCACTTTTAGTGGGTATACAGCCTCAATGTTTGATCACAAACATGACCCCCACTCCCTTCCAATTTAACTGAATCTTGCCTCGAGCATCTGGCGCAAACTACGTCAAACGTTCCTTTTTGTGATCTTATTAGTATTCAGTAAGGTTTTACACCAGTGATAAGACTAATCGCGCTGCAGCGTTGTGCCTTTCACGCCATTTGTTAGAACGAAGAGCCCATGGGCTCCTATTAGAATGCAAAAGCATACATGGTCTCTAAATTGAGTCTGAGGAAGAAGCAATACATGACAAAATGACCGATGTGTTTATTCAGTCTGTGCTGAAAGTGACAGTGTCCTGGAGATTTTTTCTTTTTTACTCAAAATGTCCTACAATTCTATTCAGTAACTTTTATGCACATAAAGCAGTTTGATTAAAATTGCCAATATAAGGAAAACGTAACACATGAGTGTGTGGGCTCGACGTTTTCAAGATGCTATCCATTTTCACGAGAGCTTTAATTCCATAACCAAAAACATTTATGACATTTGCATTACATATGACATTTATGAATAGTTTAGCTGAAACTCTTCCTCCATGGCGGTTTCCTTGTTCGCAGTGTCAAACTTTAGTCTTGAATGTAGTTTACATTATGGACGGTTGTATTTGAATAAGAACAGTAATAAGTCTGGTATTATACTATGGATAAACAATGTCTGATAAGAGACCACTTCAATCATGGTTCAATCTTTCGCTGTCTTAGGTTTGCGTGTCAAATATTCGCCTTGCGTGTTGCTTACATTTCACTGAGTAGGTTGTATTTTTATTATGGCGATAAAGCCACTTCCGTAAACTGCATTTTAGTACTATTTTTTGATTTTGTCCAGCCTTTTATGTTGCGATCAAATAACGTTACTTCAAATTTGAGTCTAGTGTTAAGGGTTTTAAGAAAGCAACTTGATCCATGTTTTAATATTATGGCTTCTGAACAAGTTAAACCAAATTCAAACTGAGTTTTAGCTAAGATCCGTAGCTTGATTAGATGTGAGTCTACCACTGATCTATCTCGAAGCATTTCCGTTTGCGTGCCAAACATTCATCTTTCGTGCTGCTTACGTTTTTCATAGGTTGTATTTTAATAACTTTTTCTCTGACCAGATAAGTTTTCCATTATTGTTTTCCGTTTTTAGCTTTTCATCTTCCGCAAAGTACACAGTACATAATAAGCTGACTTTCAAACAAGTAAAGAAAAGATAATTGTAGTTTCTGTAAACGTACATGATATTAACACCTGCTTACACAAACTGCAAGGGATTATAAACCTTCGAGCTGCAATTTTTTTCCAGGAGGCGCCAGTTATAACCTTGAATTGTACTTTTATTTCACTGGCAACCTGTAAAAATGTCTCAAGAGTTTCTTAATTCATAGTAGATTGGATAATCGTGAGCATGCTGAGTTTTTCGTCATAATTTGTACGGATTTCTTTGAATCGTAATTGGTGCGGTGTTCTGTTTTTTTAGTTTTATGTAGATAGTTTCTTCTCTCGTTGTATCTTCCATGTTAAATATTTTTCATTCCTTTTTTCTTGGCAATTCGCTTCTCGAAAGGCAGAAAGTAACGTTTGCAAGTAAAACGGTGGCGTCATTTCTGGTCTCCTCCTCTTTGAAGGATTTTACAAGTCCAGCACTTCCCTGCACTCTTGTCAGTGAGGCTTTCAGAATCCGGATTTCTTTTCTTGGTGCGGACACGCTGAATTAACTTGCTCTTTGCCGTCACGTGTGTGACGATCACTTTTCCTGGGATCATCATTTCGAGTCCTTATGGCCTCCTCAGCGCCGGAATCCACAATAGGTTTGGCGGGATGCTAGGTGTGGCCTTTTTTTGGTGATACCCGTGATGCAAGCTTAAAATAGGAGCGGGAAGAGGGAATTTAAAATTTAAAATAACTAGTGCTGCTGTTTGTTGATGTCATATCAGAACCAACCTTGCCTCATGGGGTCTTTTTAGCAATTTTTCACCATGTGAACATTGCATTTGGTTATTATGTAAGGCTTTTGCTTTGTGGGACTGCAGCCAGTCTCACTCATACTATCGGGATTTTCTCGCACCTCACCGTGACGTTTAGGGATAGGTAGATGCTTTGAACAATACGCAGATGCATCCAGCATACGCTAGATTGAAAAAAAAAAAACAGATTTAGTGGATAGCTCCAATGACAAAATATTAAGGATTTATCAGTGATAACACGAGCAGCATAATATGTGGAGTTTACTACTAATTGTAGCTTCTTGTATCTCCCTCTTCTAAAATGTTACAATATTCTCGTTTTCGTGCCGTTATTTTTGTTGCTATTTTAAGGAGTACCAAACAGTTTTGCTTTCGACGAAGGAAAACTCTTCTTTATCTTTTGGTTGACCGCCGTTTTTTTGTCATTTTAATGATTGTTGGTTTCAGATCGCATACAGTCCTATCCTACTTAGCAGGCGCCGGGTTTTAGGGCGGAGGGAGAAATTTCGTGCACGCGCGCGCGGATGAGGGAGAAAAAGAGAGTGGGAGGACTAACCGGTGCCAGCCACGCGGGCTAATTCAATCCCACGAAGGCGCTCCAATAACCTATGATTATAAATGATTATTTTTAGTATATTCATTCAAATTTCGGGTTCGTTCATTTCTCTTCGTATATCTTTGGCAAGGTCACGTCCAAAATGTCATTGGAAGAAGGCAAATATTCTAAATGATTTGCGCGCGAGTAGATGTTACGTCGTCTATGTGTATATAGTTACGGGAGTTATCGATTTAAAAAAAAAAGAGAGAAGAAGAAAGGCGAATTAAGGCCACCGTTTATTTATTGTCTTATTTATGCGAGGATAGAGGCAGCTAATAACCTACAAATCTGGATGATGTGTTATTTTCTTCTTTACGTGATAAGAAAAAGTTATTTCAGCCGTATTTCATCATAGATGATGTTGGAAATTTGTTCGTGACAAGAATGATATTTGTAAAGGAAGCAAAACAGTGCTTTTTACCTGGAGTCGACTCAACAAATATCATTTTGGCGAAAGTGGCACTTTCATAAAATAAAGCAAATTTATTTGTTCCGTTCTTTTGCCTTTGACAAACAACGAAAAGAATAATTTCCGTGAATTATGAGAGTGACAGGTAATTATTTTATTTAGTATTGCCGTCATTTTGTCAGGTTTAATATGTTGTACATATGTCAATGTGCTACAGAATTGCTGTTGTCAGTAATGTCATAAAATTCAAACGTCAGCTATTGAATTTGATTGTAACGTATTGAGTTTGTAAGATACAGAGAAAATAGATGGCACTTTGATTGGGCCGGGAGATTCATAGTAATTGGCGTCAGAAATTCTCGAATCTCTTTTTTACGAAAGGAAAAGAAAATTGAAATAAGGGAAGAATCAATTATTTGTGTCCAAGAAGACAACTGACGGAAGAAAAAGTCGTCTGCTATCCTACTGGAAATCGCACCGCAAAACGCGTTTTTGGAGACAAGAGTTTGTCGTTCGATGTAATGGAAATTACTGATTCAGTTTTAGCTAAATCGAGCTATAAGTTCGTGCTAACTTGGCGTTCAGTGTGATGAGGCTGGAAATTTTAACTTGCAGTGGAAGTCAGGTAACATTTAAAAAGTAGCGCTTCTTTTATGCTTAGTTTGCGATCGCCTCTTAATTTCGTTTCAAAACATTTTCCGGCATTTGTCGTCTTCTTGAATTATGATTAACGGCAAGACTTCTATTGCGTTTATAGCTCAACCATACTGACTCAGTCACTAACAAAGTTTCAATGACGTACCATATACTGCGTCCTTTCTGTCCTGAAAACGTAATGCTGATTTTAAGTACAGCCAGTCAAATACGCAACAAAAGCTATCAAGATAAATCCACATAGGCAAGGCTCCTTAGACATAGTGACTTAAAACTCCATAGATTTAACTGACTTTTAATACTAAGCGTATTCTATCTTTGATCTTTTTGAGAGCCGACAACCATTTCAGACATTATCACTCCAGTGGTCAAGCGATTTGTTACTCTATTGCTTTTGGCGTCGCTTTTCTGTGCTTGATTTTTTTCTGTCCATTTTTTTTAATCAGGAGCGTGCACTAGCCGTCACAGAGCTGGGCTCGGCGCTGAAGTTCGAAACAGACGAGCCTCATTTTGTGAGTCTTGGCGGAGGAAGGCTGAGTATCGGTGTCACTCTTTGTCCTATTAAACGAGGTAAGATGCGATGGAAAGGAAACTATTAGATCGATGACGGGTTGAGCAAGTGCAAAACAACTCACGTCAACCGGAAGCGAGGTCTTATCCCTTTTAGTGTGCCTTGACGCTGCCAAATTTGTCTTTCTAACTATCCTTACTCTTATTGAGACGAATTGCGAGAAAATTTTGCAAAAATCGTTGCCCAATAATTCAAAATGCCTACTTGCGGTTGACTTGCGTCGCTCGGAAATGTCCTCACTTGAGCTCCCTAATATCTGCATGCATGTTACCATGTGTTTAGATCCGTATAACGTGCATGCTTTTAATATTGGGCCCCTAATCATATGCATATATTCGATATTAGGTTCCTATTTTGGTCACATCTCCATGACTGATGTCAGATCCCAAATCACGCATGTTCCCGACCTAAAATCCCTGATCACAGTTTTTGGTCTCTAATCACATGCTTCTTACAGAATTGATTTCTCTTATCCGGTGCATGTCACAGACAATGGGTCATTTCTGAGTTCCTAAAAACCCCCTTACAAAAAGGTCAGGTGGAAATACCCTCATATAAAAATGAGGTTTATTTGCAAGCATCCTGTCGTATTGCATGAGAATAAACTCCTTCTTCATTTCGCAGCTAGCATCTTTTGAAAATTAAAGCGAGAGGCGAATTGGAGATTGCCCTTTAGGTTTCATGTGCGTGTTGAGGTTTTAACTTGCATGTTAAACAACTAGTCGATATTCGGTCCCTGATAACCTTGCCTAATCACAGTATCTTGTCCCTAATAACATGCATCTTACCGATATGGGGACTCTGGTCATGTTACAGATGATTAGGTCCCTGTGGATCACGAAGCTACGGTATTAGATGTTACCAGTGGTAACTCCCTGATAACCTTCATCTTTCCTGTATTAAATGATAATCACTTATCGATATTAGGTCCCCAGTCACATACATGTCTTCGATGTAAGGCGAGGATTTTCTCCGCTCAAAAGACGTGTAGTGAAATGTGTGTAAATTGGCAATACTTTCTTTTCAGGTAAAACCTTGATCGGCGTTTCTACAGACACGTGTAAACCCGACATTCAGCTAAGAGGAAAAGGAATAGAACCGTACGTTTTTGTTTACTTTACAAATAATTGCTTACTTTTCCACGCGCGTCGCGTCTCCTCGCAGGAGGCGATTCCTCCCGCGCGCCTTTCACTAGCGTGTTTCACTCGTTTCACTACTTGGCCTCACAGGATTGGCTGTGAAAACAATAAATAGAAATATAACAATGACTCTATCACTAAAGCAATGGGGCTGCGTGTTACGGAGAACCAATAAAATTAGAGGATTTTTAGGACCTGGGCACTATCCCCCTAAAGGAAAAGAGGGACCATTTCAAATAGCCGGAGTATCAGGCCTTCCTAAGGGGCTAAGGGGGAGGAGATTTTAGATGGGGGAGAAGAGAAAGGAAGGGCGTTTCTCTCCTTCAGCTCTCTCCCTTTTTCGCTTCCATCTTTCCCCTTTTCCCCCAGAAACGTCTGATATTCACGCTAATTTCAAATAGCTCCCATGACCACAAATGTCATTTTTGGTCAGGAGCCAAATTATGGCTCCTGCTAGTAGTCTAATTTGACTGTGTGATAATGTCATTGTATTCACTGTGAGCGCTTAAACCTTTCTTTTGTGGACCTTTATTGTGCCAGACTCTACAATCATGTGTTAATTCAGCGTGGTCTCGTCACTGGTGGTCAGACTGCGCATATATCGTGTTTTTCGTAGAACCGTGGGGTTGACCATCCTAACGAGGAAGCAACTCTTACAGCTGCACATCTCTCCATAGATCGAAAGCAGTAACCATGGTAGTCTTAAAAGTTACAGAGATAAAAATTTAAACAGAGCCACAGTAGCTGGATAGGACGTGTTTCTGATTGGCTGCTTAGATGTTATACTCGTGCTGTCATAACGAGTGAGTGATTAATTGGGATCTGTTGTGAGCTGTAAAATGTTCAAGTGACTTGCTCGATCTGATTCAAATTGAAGCGCTTGGGAACTTGATTGTGTAGTCGGTGCCATTGTCTTAAGATGAGAAGACACTGCATGCGATGTCAGTACCCTTTTATTCCCAGAAGTGGCCAAAATGAAAATTAGACAAAAATATCCAAATTTCTTTTTGCTGAATGCTGAACAAGAAATAGTATACCATGTGAAAGTACTGCCAAGGAGGTTTCATATGAATAGTCACACCAAAGGATTTGGTCCACAGACTCAAAAGTTGCAACTACATTACATACTAAATAAATAGTACCATGTGAGAGTACTGCTGAAGAGGTTTCATTTAAATGGTAACACCATAGGATTTCATCCACGGACTCAAAAGTTAGAAATACATACTAAATAAACAGTACCATGTGAAAGTACTGCAAAAGAGCTTTAATTTGAATGGTAACACCTCAAACTCAAATGTTAGAAACACCTTTCAAGACTCCATCATTAACTCTGTGGGTGAAAGAGTCTGGGAAAGTTCATAGTTTTTAAGCTGCGTTCGATCATCTGATCTAAACTCACCAACCTCCCTGTTTACATTATGATCCCTGTAACTTTTACCGAC
The DNA here is from genome assembly GCA_964035525.1 of Porites cylindrica. NCBI lineage: Eukaryota > Metazoa > Cnidaria > Anthozoa > Scleractinia > Poritidae > Porites > Porites cylindrica. The sequence goes on from OZ037783.1 coordinate 27,135,190, forward strand.
GAAGTCTGATGACCGCTTAGTGCATGACACTCGAATACATAACTGCCTTTAATTAAATTTTCCATTCCAAAATTTCTCAATAATGAATACTGAATAAATAGTTAATAATCCTCCCCTAGGTGGTGGCGTTCAAATAATTTCTTACTGCATTCATTTTCTTAACAACAAATGTCATTTTTCAACAGTGAGCACTGCACAGTCGAATACAATGGCGATGCAGTGGTTCTTTACCCCAAAGCAGCCTTGTGTTCTGTGGATGGTATTCCAATCTCTGAGCCCACCAGGCTACCCCAAGGTACGTAAAATGTTTCCTTTCAAAATAAATCAAGAATGTGTTTGTCGAGAGCGATTCATCTAAAAAGCTAGAGTTCTCCTGTTCCTATCCCCGAGAGGCGTGGATTGCACACTACCCCATCACTGAAAACAGACGCTTCATAAATATCAACGCGCCAAAAATTCACGTTCGTTTAAGGTGCGTCAATTTTTCAGTGTTGACGCTCACTTCCGTGCCATTTAATTAAGTGGAGCGGTCATTTCCGCGACTTGAAAGTTCTCTTAATTTCAAATACATAAATTGGAACGAGCGTTAATTTCCCCGTAATAAGACAAGTTGTCCCCCTTCATACCCCCGGAGAGGAAGCCTTTACGTGTTCAGATTAGTCTTTGGTTTATCGAGCAAATGACATGTTATTTACTCGCGTGTGCTGTACTAGTTTGTCACGATATCCTGCAACACACTAGCCGTGGAGTGTTAAAGTAGGTAGAGCTCATTCTTGCTTGATTCCTTCTTTTTGCTTGTAAGTTATAAAATCTAAAGTTATTTGTCTTCGAACATTTTGGGTTCTTTAGACCTATGCACATTGCTTTATCATTCCTCGGTAACTTTGTTTATATATTTACGCTTCTAATCATCCACTCCCGCCAAAAGTGTTCAAGTTAAATGTAAAAACCTATTCACTCTGCTAATTCCCTATTAACTCTATCACCAAAGAACTAGTAATATTGTTTGCAAATAACCGTAAAATCAGACTGGTGTACGGCGTAAAGAACCTGCTTAAATCAGTGTGTTACATTTGTGTTATCCCTCACAGTTTTGATCACCGCTTATGATATGTAAAATCATCCTTGATTTGAACTGGTTCAAGTATCAGTCTTTTTGTTCACGACTTGTTTCCATTTTATTGTTACGTTTTTATTTTCAGTTTCTGCCGTTAAACTTCTCTTTGAGTGTAGGAATTGAAATTAACAACAACCCAAGAAGTAAATTTAGCTTTGTAATTGCCTTTTCTGATTTTTCATGGTCAGGTCTATCACCCACGGTCTGTAGTGTACTTGGGTTTGCTTGTAGGCTGCAAAACGTCGTTAAATCTACCAAAAGAGTTGAAAATATAATGCACATTTCACTTCTGGGTTGGTCTTGCTTTTAACGTTGTTTCACAAAACCGCCTTCTGAGTAATTTGAAATCTGTTTACTATGAACAGTGTTAGGCCATACTTGGCGCAAAATAGAAAGAGCATTGATTTACGCTCGTGTATGAAGTCCACTGCTTTCAACGCGGTTTAAATAATAACGACTCTAACTTCCGGTTAGTTTTCTCTGCATTTTTCTCAGTCGATTTTTTATTAAACCTTTTACCTTTCCATGCTGGTAAAATTTATTATTAATTTGCTTTGTTGTCTTGGAAACTCATGTCTTTTCTTCAACTGATGTGAGCCTAAATTTAGCTCAGGCGGCGATTGATTGGTTAACGCTGTGACACGTACATGTGTTTCCTTGTACTTTACGAAGAAACTGTTTTTAGACTCGTGGTTCAACACCTGTACGACAAAGGTCGTGTCATCGACAATATTGGTTGACTTTTGATCACGCTATCTTTAAGCCTGTATTGGACTTCCGTACCTCTAAGCTTTCTGCCAGTGCTTTAGTCAGGATCTCCTGTTTGGGTTCGCGAGGAAATGTTTATGACCAACCGAACTTTCAATGGTCTCGGTTTGGTTTCAGATTATTAACTCCTGCGAAAAAAAACCGTCATTAATTAACTGAAAGAGAATGGCATAGTTTTTTTGCGTTGTTCTTCTTTTCTTCGTAGTCGTAATGCAAAATCCTAATGGGTGACTTTTCCAAACTAAGTGACTACGAAGCTTTTTGTTTCAGTGAAAAAGGTGGGAAAATTGTAAAATTTTGTCAGGTCTGTGATTTGGTGCACTCGGCCTGTATGTTTCCTCGGTCAAGTATCAGTCGAGGAATTTTCAAGAATTTATTTTATGTTGTAGTTAATCCCCTGAGTCTTCATCACGCGCAATGTTTTCCTATTTTTTAGGTTGCATGATTTGCCTGGGAAAATCCAACTACTTCCGGTTCAATCATCCCAGAGAAGCAAAGAGAATCAAGGAGTCAAATCCAGGCAACAGATTCTCCATTGTTCCAGATCAATACTACCCAGGTATGCCAAAAAGGACCTCGATCCGAAGAGAAACGCTTTGCTGTTAGCACGGTCTAACAGCGACACATTTAGCTATATTCATAGTTTTTTCCCTTGGTACTTTGAACTTGTTACCTTCCAGGTTGAATGTAAAGATTGTATACTTTATTGAATAATCAAGCATCGTATCGGCTCACGATTTAGTCACTTGTGATGTAGTTCAATTGCTTTCTCCTTCTCCGCAAAGATCTCTTTGTGTCACAGGAAAACTGGGAGAGGCGAAAACAAGCGCGCGCGTGGTTCAAGGGAAGGGGAAAGAGGAGGAATGAGAATGGAATGATTTTCGCTCCATTCCCTTCCTCCCTCGCGCGCTTAGTTTTTAAATTTTTTCCCTTTTGCTAAAAAAGATCGTTTTCGCTCTCGTGGTCAGCGGCTATGCAAATTTGTTGGAGCAAAAGAAAGCTATTTCACGAGAAAAAAAGTTCAATCCCCGGCCTGATTTTTTTAGTACACCAACATGGCCGTTGCGGTTTCATTGTTTTGTACACGATATAGCCGCCGTTAATACGTCATGTGAAATGTTCTTTACGGGAGCCTCTGCGGCGGAAATAGAATCATTTGCGACCTACATGTACATCACAAGTAACCACGTCGAGAAACGAAAGATGAAAACCTTTTCCATTATTGTTTTTCGCCTCGATGAATTTAAAACGATTTTTGCTATAATGATTCCAAACTTTTTCCAAAGATGCTTCACTTCAATTTCGCAAACATTTGTCTTTTTCTGTCTCCAGATGTGGAGCTCGCCATTGAACAGTATAAAAAAGACAAACAAGAAAGAGAAAGACTCCAAAAAGAAAACGAACGTCTGCTGTCCCTGGAACACGAGTACAAGGAGGCTGTGGAGCGAATCGAGTTTGAAAAAACGCAACTCGAAGAGGAGCGTCGACAGTTACAAGAGATGGAAGAACAGCACAGACAAGCTGTCGAGAGCTTTGAGGAGGAGATCGCAGTGCAGATTGTAGAACTGGAAAGACAAAGAAAGGAACTTCGACACTTTGAAGAGGAGAAAGAAAAGCTCATGATTCTACAGGAAAAATATGAAGAGAATGTCAGGAAACAAGAACAGGAACGCTCAAACAAAGAGAAAAGGTGGGTGTGCTGTAAGGGTCCTATGGGTCCATTTCTCGAAAACCCCGTAGAAAAAAAAAAGCCCCTTTGACATTTCGGCCCCTTTAATTTGAAGTCATATTCTAAACAATGGTAACGCTAGCCTCTTAGGGATTTGTCACGCATTCCTCCTTTTGTGTTGGAGGAATGTATGACGAATCCCTAAGGACGTCTGCGAGGGAGGCTGGTAGCTATGGTAACGCGGGCTCTAGCCCATAAAACCAGCGCAAGCTGTTCCATTAAGTTAGAGTTTTATTGTAAAATGACCCGTATTACTCTTAGATCTTTAAAGAGTCAACATTGATCCAATGCTCCCAGCATGAGTCGAACCTATGACCTTCTGGTTTTTACTTAAGACCAGCTGCTCTTTCACTGAATTACAGGAGACTTGTGGGTCGTAAGAGCTAAGGACATTAACCCTTTAAGATCAAAATTTGAATTCTCATTTGTTGCCCCTATTCATTTCCTACAGAAGTAGTTGGGAGAAGTTGATAAAATATCAGGCAAATTGTGTGATCGTGTCTGTAATTCTCATGATCACTCTGTTTTACAAAGCATTGATATTACAAGGAGAAATCTGATGCTGATCACTCTTAGGGCTTAGGGGGTTGAACGCGATTCATTTGACGAGCATCCTATATACTACTAAGCTGACGAACTATCTCTAAGGGGCAGTGCCGTGGGAATTCTCCCAATATTTTGAACAGAAATATGCTTAAATCATATTTTATTTCATTTTTTCACTTAAGATCCGGTAAATCCCCCATTAAGCCCCTTCCTCGGAGGGGGGGGGGAGGGGTCATTTCTTTCAAGCACGTTTGAAGGGGGATGGGGTGGGACGTTATAGAGAGGAGGGGCTTATTTGATTATTTATGTTAGCGAGGATGCTGGTATCAATTCTCCATAAAATTTAGAGCGCAAAGTGAAAAAGCTCAGGCGCATGAAGGTCATACACGCGAAGATCAAAAACAAATCCGAACTTCCAGCACGTGAATAAATCGTGCCGCACGTGAAGTGTTACAGTCGTGATTGATTAAAATACAGTCTATCATTTGAGAATAAAGTGGCGGGGAAGGGGGGGGAGGCTTAAAAGAGACAGGGGGGGCTTATTCACTTTCCGGGGCTTAATAGAGGATTTACTGTAGATGAAGTCAATTTTACATTTTTCACGAAGGATGGGACACAACAATTTTTTACCAGTTTCATCGAAGAAACAAAAGAAAAACTCGAAAATACGCGGTCGACTCTTTGAAATGTATATTTCCGTCTTTTTCATCCACGGCCGAAAACATGATACTTACTTTCCCGGCACTAGAGTTCATTGAAGTCTCCTTTAGATTTGAAGGGGTCACTAAAAATAGATACGCTTTCCTTTTTCAATTAATGTAAACGTTGCCCCATATAGAGAGTTTTCCGGACCAGAAGTGTTGTTTAGCCCCTGGATGGTGACTAATAAGCTAAACAGGGATCTTTCGTGAATTTCACGAGCATGCTTTAAGCCTGTATTGAATGTCTTGACAAAAATAGAAGCAAGAATCCCCAAAGGATTACAAAAAATAAGAAATATGAGCTGGAGAATTTACTCAAAATTTCATGTAAATGGCCATTTCGATATCTGCCGAAATGAAATTTGTGTGACTCTGATGGGTTCTTGTATGACTCGATTATGTTATTTACTCCGGATATTCTACCGATAACTTCCGCCTGTAATCTTACACGTGCCATCTTAAAATGTTTTGCTTCGTTGAATCTAGTTTACTTTATATCTGGCGCTCTTCACTTACTCATTGTATAAATTCTTTAACTGAAATGTCGAAATTTTGTTGTGAAACATTGTACGTAGCAAGGAATTTCGTAATCAGTGCCTGTGTGATCAGTCACAAGTTATTGATGACGTCAGTTCATATTGTGCCTGGCACGCGATCTGGGTCAAGATTCGAGTCTAAGGTTTTACATTGACTGTCAAACGTAATCAATTGTTTATCTAAACTTGAGGTTTCTAATGAGAGTTACCTCAAACCTTTTCAGTTATTACTGAATGGGTTTATCATGCTCGAATCCGTCTTGGAAAAGGTAATTCTTAGAGCACACATTGTTTTTTCTTTTTGATCGGTGCAGTTGCTTGACAAACCGGCCACAACACATTCAAGTCTTAAAATAGTGTCGAGCATCTCCATTTCAATGACCTATAATTTGGATTTGAAAATTTATAGAACTCTCAAGTAAAATGACAAGTTTCGTGCAACAAAAGCTTTAGGAATACGCCAAGAATATGATTGCTTGAACGAGAGGGGATAATGTATAAGACTTAAAGGTTTCTAATGTAGTTTCAGAAATTTTGCAAGTAAGTCAGCTTATGACGGTATTGTTGTTGTTTTGTAGGCGACAAGAAGAGTATGAGAGACTTAAAGCCATGAAGGCAAAACTAGAGGGAGAGGAAGGAACGGAGAAAGAGAGAGTAGCCATCGAGGAGTTAAGACAACAACTTGCCCTTCAGGAGATAAATAGCCTGGAAGAGGAAATGCTGACGTATGAACGTCAACAACTTGATAATGAGCTTATTGAAGAAGAGCGGAGGAAACTTGAGCAAATGAAAGAAAGGCAAAGCGAGGTTATTAAGCAACTTGAAGACGAACTTAATGCGCAGATAAAAATACTTAAGGAGGAAAGAGAAAAGGAAAACTCAAAGATTGAAAAGGAGAAAGAGAGGATACAGTTATTGGAGCAGCAACAACAAGAAGCTCTTAAAACTATTGAGCTTGAGAGAGAACGGCTTGACAAAGAAAGGGAAGAAGAAAAAGTGAGACTTCAAGAAGAACGAGAGCGATTAAACAAACTGGAGAAAGAACGCTTGGAAATGCTGGAGAACGCGGCGAGGGAACAAGAACATGAGAAACAAATGATCGAATCAGAGAAGAAAAGGCTTGTTGAACTTGAAGAACAGCACGCACAGGCCATGAAAGAAATTGAAGAGAGCATGATTTCGAAACAGGATAGGATGGAGCGCGAGCGACAAATTGAATTCGAGTTCTTCGAGACTGAACAACTTCTTCTCGAAGAATTGGAACAGAAACAACGTGAAGCTGGCCAACAACTTGAGCGAGAAAAGGAGCTCATTCGGGAACAGTTTGAAAAGGAACGAGAAGAGGAGCGAAGGAAGCTTGAGGAAGAGCACAGGCGAGTTCAAGAGCTGCAAGCTCAACAACAAGAGACGCTCAGGCAGGCAGAAGAGGAGCGACGCCGACTTCAAACTGAGCTAAAAAATCAGAGAGAGCAGATGGCGAAGGAGAAGCAGCGCTTGATTAATCTGGAGAAGGAATATAAAAAGATCAGAAATAATGGCGCTGAGGCTCCTCCGCTCTTGTCAGCGTTAAAGATACAGGACGTGTCGCAGCTTGGAAAGGGCTGCTCATTCCAGGAGCGAAAACAGCGCTTAGAACAAGAAAAGCGCAGACTGATTGAGCTAAAACGAGAAGCTGAACATCTGTGGCACGTCAAACAGCAGGAAAGTAGCGCCGAAAGCGGGAGCAGTGGCGACGAAAGAACTCAGGATAAAACAGCGCTCAAGTTACAGCGGGAGAAGGAAAAGAGAGAGAAACTAGAGCGCCAGTTGGCTGAAGTACAGCAACAAAAGAATGCAGCAGAAGATGGTGAAAAGGTGAAGGAGCTTGAAAAAGCGCTAGGAATGGAACGCACGAGAAGACAAGAGATGGAAAAAATTCTCTCTGAAAAGCAGAAGCAGGAGGAGCTGGAGAAGGTCGCCGCGGCTGAGAAAGCTCGCAAGGAAATGATGACCGAGAAGGCTATTCATGAAAGACTCTCCACAAAGGTAAGGGCGTTCATAAGATTTTTTTGTGATTTCTTCACTCTTCATTTTGGTGCGTAATAGATAACTACCACTTGCAAAAGGGAGTCTAGTGTGCTTATAATCTTACTCTCCAACAAAGTTTCCAAATTTCATTTTATGAAATGCTGAAAAACAATGCAAAGTGATATCATTAGAATGGTCATACTGTAGGATTTTCTCCACAGTTTCAAAACTTAGAACCAACTTTAAAAAATCCATCGTTCACTCGGGGAATCATGAAAGTTACTGAGACATGTCAAATATGAGTTCAGCATTATAGAAAAACTTCAATGACGCAGTACTTAACTATGAAGGCTAGGGATTGAGCATGGCTTACGATCGAGGAACGTTGCATTCATAACAAACAGCAAACTAAGTATTTCAAGATGCAGAGATGGCCATGTACCTCCCTTCAGACATCCGTGGTGTAGCCCTACAACAATACGTTTTTCATTGCTGAAAAACTTTACTTCAGGTAAATCCAGACAATGGAGATCCTGGTAAACTCGGCCAAAGGTTGTGCTGAAGCTAAGCTCTCTGCTAGTAGGGAGCAGTCATCCTTTTTAAGTCAATACGACAGTAGTACCTTTTAAAAGCTTTACTACCTTTTACATATGTGGACGAAATCCCATAATGGTACGTAATAATGAAACCTCTTTTGCAGAACTTGAGCATTGTACAATATATTTCTGTGGAAATTACGAGAAGAAAATTGGAGTTGTTTGTATTTTTAGTTTGGCCAGTTTGAAAGGGTAAGAGTACGGGAAGGGAAACATGTTTGCCCTGTATTTATTTTTAAGGGGAAATCATGGTCCCCTTCAAAATAGATTGTTTAAGGTGTCATCGTCCTACTGTGCAGCCTGGCTTATCTTCCGGGTATTAAGGGTCGGTTAACTATATTCACGGATACGGGCACAGCTATTGTACCCAGGGCGGATTCTACCCACACCCCTCCAGCCCAAATGTTGCATGTTATGGTCTCTAAGTTTTTTTGGTCATCCATACTGATTAGAGTTTTTCTTCTGTTTCACGTAACGTAACGTAACAGGTCAAGAACGGCACGTCCCATCACGAAGAGGACCTCAACCTTGTGCAGCACCTTGTTGCCACTGGTCACGTGTTAGAAAACTGTCCATCAGTGCGTGTAACCGCCAGCACCTGTAAAGGCTACTTGTCGAAAATGGGTGGAAAACTTATCAAATCGTGGAAAAAGCGCTGGTTTGTACTGGATCGACAGAAGCGTGCCCTTTGCTACTACGCCGACGAGCACCAGAAAACGCCTAAAGGGATTATTTATTTCCAAGCCATTCAGGACGTCTATGTAGACTTGCCCATGTCATATAAGGGCTCTTCCTTAAGGACTACGTTTTGCGTTAAGACTCCCCAGGAAACGTATTACGTTGCCGCACCTAGCGGGCTGGCAATGAGTATCTGGATTGATGCTATTCTCACGGGTAGGGAGGGGGCTGATTTTAACAACTGAAAAGCAGACTACTTCTGTTCCTTGTGAGGTATAAATAGTCGGCAACTGGCTGAGTTATGTATGTACGTAAGTTTTTGGTATTGGTGTTGTTCTGTGTTCAAATCTGTTGTGTTGCGTTACCGTCACGTCTATCGTGAGGTAGTGTTGGGAGCCTATTGTGTGGTGTTGCTGGCACGTCTGTTGTGTTGCGTTACTGTCAGGTCTACCGTGTCGTAGTGTTGCGGAATCTGTTGCATTGTACTGTTCCGTTCAATCGGTCCCTTTGACAAGTTCATTGTGTTGTTTAGTCCAATTCATTGTCTTGTACTACTGCTAAGCTTATACAGCTTTTGCCGTTGTTTTGTCGCTCAGTTGTTGTTGTCCTGTGTCCATCTGTACGAGTTAATCGAATTGACTCATTTTTGGCTGACCTGTTTTTGTAAACCATTTTTACAGAAATGTCCACAAAACGTTTTCGGGTTTATGAAAGTTTGTGTCTTAAAAAGCAAAGGCGTCTGGAAAATGTTGCAATCGTTCTCTGAAGTTTTTTTATTGCTAAAAACGTTCGTTATCACAACTGTAATTATTCCAGAGTCAAATGGTCTGCTACCATTGGTGTTTAATATTTTACTTGGTCGTCATATTTAATAGAGGTGGTATTGCAAGGTATTTGTGGTATCCTGAAATACAGGGGATGTGTACTCTCTAAGAACGGTTTTCAATTTAACGCTACAAAACCAAAGCTACTGAATTACAATGAGGTTTTGCAGTAAAACAATCAAAACTCGACTCCAATATGCAACCTCGTCCCTAGGGCTTTTCCCTTAAAAAATGGGTGGGACGGGAAAAGGGAAAAGCCCTGGGGACGAGGTTGGCCAATATGCTATTTGCCAGTTGCAAAAGCCTCGCTTTCATATTGAGGCCAAGTGCAAAAGTGAGCATTGCACTTAGCCTCGTTTTTAACAAGAGGCTAGAGGCAACGCGGAAATAGGGTATTGATGCGGAGGGCTTCAGGCCACTGTCAGGCGTGTTGCAGGTTAGAAAATGGCGCGAGCTACTTTGGCAAATCACGAGCTCGCTTTTGAAGCTTAATTGAAAACCGCCCCTTTGTATTGCTACGGTCCTGTAGTAATGCAATGGCGACCAATTTTCTTTTTGCCCGTACTCTGAAAAGTGACTTGAACGTCCATCATTTCTTTGCGAAATGCAGGATTTTTTCCAATTTTTCAACATAGATAACGAAAATATTTTAGTACATACAGCATACGTCATGGAATATATTCACCAAATAATTAGAGAAAGCAGTTCGTGCAAGATATTTGAATAAGTTAAAACGTAAAAATATTTTTATGACCTAGAACTTAGCTAGGATATAGAATAATATAATAAATAAAACAGAGTAAATATTGCTCATTATACAATTATTGACAAGGGCGACCACAGTTCGGGAACAAAAGAAATCTTTTACAGTTCAGCAGTTTGTTAAATACCAAAGTGGTTACAACGTTAGATTAATAAATGATTATTAGATCAGTAAACATTAGATTAGTAAATGATCTTACTTCGCATTTCCGGTCACCGATGATAGCCAAGTGAGCTAAAATGTAGCAGGAACAGCCGCCTTATTATTTGTACGCGGTAGCAGGTCGGTCGCGGGAGACTCCCATCCTTCCCTTCGGGGAGATACCGCTCTAAGGAGAAGTTCTCTTTCTCACCCCTCACCCCTCACCCTCCGCCCCCCCCCCCCCCCCCCCCGTACCTCTTTTGTGCTTCCCTCGTTGATATTTACGAGACACAAAAGAAACCACCAAGAAAGAGTCAGAAACAGTATTACAAAATCAATGCATTATTAAACGAGATTTTGCTTTGTTTCGAGATTTCGCCCGAGTGTAAAATCTCTGATCTATTGTGTCGCACGTTAAATGACATTATTGCTCCTCGTTCGTAAGCATTTTGGGGTCTTGCAGTGCCGGCTGGTTTCAAACCGAGGGCGACTGGGTACCATTAAAATACTAAATCCTCAAGTTGAGTGTTTATCGGGACAATAATGAACGAGATACAGCTAATCAAATCTACTAAGAAATATGTAGACGTTCCGTCGTACGACAAGAGCCCGGAAATCCACACATTTTTTGGGTAATTTTTAATAAAGTGTCCTGCTCAATTTTGGCCTGATTAACACGAAATTTGGAGATTTTGGGAAAAGCTTGATGTGCTCTTTCTGACTGTGTGGGTCTTGTGTCGAAAATCACAGTAGTACACGGGCTCGTACCCAGTCCTCCTCAGTTTGAGACCATATTTACGATACCCGCCATCTTTGCACGCGCTTAAGGATTGATGCGATAAAAGCCATGTCACGTGGTTTCTCAGGGGGCAAACAAGTGATGAAATCTGCCAATACAAGAAATCGCGATCGAGTTTGTTCATTCTAAACAAATGAAAATGAAGACGCTAATCATTAGCTTCATGCACCCCAAATATTTTCGTCACATCTCACATTTTTGGCCAAAAATCTATATCCATAAGGCTCTTCAAAAGGGTGGAGTCTTGTATAGCCTATCACCCCTAGTGAAGGTGGGTCCCTATTGAGTACACTTGTTTTGACGACTTCATTTTAAAAAACAAAATGGCTATGACCTTACAAAGTTACTTTTCAAATCAAACCCAGGTCTAAGGTATCTAAAAATAGAAAGAGAATGGATGACAAATTGGAATATCAGAAAATTTATTACCAGCTTTAAGTGAAAATATATTAAAAGTAGACGTTAAAATATATTAAAAGTAGAGATTTGATAAATTTGCAATAAGCACTTTAAGAAATAGCCTTTATCGTATTCACATTATTAAAGATATAACTATTTCAACTGTACAATAACAATGTAATCCCTTGCTTGATTTGATCCTCCTTGCTTTGATACTACATCACTTTTGCCAAAACATTAGGTACAACTCTCAAACATTACAAGAAAACAATCAAGCAAACGGTTTTTTTTTAACGTCAATGAAACTTTAAAAAGATACTCTGCAAAAACTTCTTACCTTACATATTTACAGCCACAAAGTGTTCTGTTTCAGGAAGCATGGACTCTACAAGGAAACCTTAAAAATGCTTATCTCAAAATTGTCGAAAAGTATGCACCTTTTTAACATTGCTAACATGTTCAATGATTAATGCATATTCAGTTTTTTAAGGTCTTTCAATAAACCAAAGATAAATCATTTCAGTCACTGCTATGTAACAGAGACTCTTATATAAGCTGCTAGAGTAGAACATTGCCTTTACCATGAGTGCCATTTTTCTTTCTCACACTTTATGCCGTGTGAAAGGTTTGAACCCAGGAGTCATTTCATAAGTAGGTTGAGTATGATCATCTGCCGTGAACGTAGTCCTGAATAGGACTGTTGTTGTTGACAGTGACTGACGTTTCGACAACCTGTGTGGTAGTCATCTTCAGAGTCCAAGTGAGTTGTATCACGTCAGTTGATGGTATTCAACTTTGGTTATTGACCTGATTGGTCAGTTAAGTCGAGATGTTATTGGTCATCTATCAGTTAAGCCGTGATGTTATTGGCTACAAAGACTCGTTGTCATTGGTGCATTTCAATCTGTCTACTGTCACAGTTAAAAGGTTGTTTATGGTCAGTAAAATCGTCCGTTGCCCAGTTGTTCTCTCATACATGTAGTTAGTTTTGCGTGATTCCACGAATAAGTCATTTGTACAGTGCCGGTAACTGTTGACTACGATTCAGTGGTGTTTGTTCTGAGTTAGTAAACCAGCTTTCTAAAGTGAGTCATTGATGGTAGTCTGTAGAATACATAACACATGTCACAGAGTCCCAATCGATTTAATGTTTCATCTGTATGTTTCAGTCATGATACAACTCATTTTGACTCTGAAGATGACTACTGCACAGGTTGTCGAAACATCAGTCACTGTCAACAACAACAGTCCTATTCAGGACTACGTTCACCCAAGACACTCATACTCAACCAACTTACTTTCTGTAGTATTTACATTTTATGTTGAAGATGAGATTTACAAGATGCAGTATGCATCTGATTTAAAATCTCTTCTGACAAGATTAATTTTTGTCTTGCAGGAAAAAATAATTTAAGTTATATTATTATCATTAGAACAGTGCCAGATCTAGACCTTGAGATAAGGGAGAGGGGGCGATCATCGAGACCCTTAGAGAACAGGGGGGGGGGGGGGGGGCAGTCTCCAAAAAATTTTTGTCGGTTCTCTGGGCCTCATGACAGTTTGGTCTGAAAATAGCGGGGCCGGGCCCCTCCTCTGGATCCACCACTGCTTCTAAAAGTGCACCTGTAATCATGTAATAATAACATTATTTGGACAGTGTTTGGTAGTGTTTGTAGATCTGGGTCTATCCTGTGCACTTGATGTTTTGATGTTGGATTGAAGATGGACAAGTTTGCCCACAGTAACTTTCATGGTATTTTTCTGTAAACGAAGATCATCTCTCACTTGCAGATGGGTGACAAGATCTGAGGAAACATCTGTCAATAAAAATAGAGACAAAGTAAAATATGGGGTTAAGATACAACCCAGGGGTAGGGGGGGACTCCTGGGAACTCTTGGTGGGGGTGTGCTGCCTGGTTCTCCAAATCCTGACCCGATTTCAGACCAAAAAATGTAGTTTTCCACACCCACTTTCAGACCAGACCTCTAAAATCCATACCCGTTTTCAGGCCTGGCCTTTAGGCAGAAATTATGTTATCATTACTTAGATTAGAGTGCAAACAAACTGAAAATTCTTCCAATCCATTTCGAATTTGCATATTTTTCTTTCTTTCTTACTCATCTGGAATTGAAACGATAAAGACATTCATACAATCCCATAGTTCCCTCAGAAACCGTACTCGATTCCAGACCAAAATGGGCAAAGTGTATACCCATTTTCAGAACAAAACAGCGCAAAAACCCTACCCGATGGGGTGGCACATACCTTGATAGCTTATATAAGGGAGCACCCCCCGCTGGGAGATACAATTATTTTTCCGTTTCTCTTATGGAAACAACTGGTGATGGTTTGTATTTCATGTAAGACTATGTCAACTGCCCTGAGCCGTAACCACTTAATGAACTAATTTCGTAAATAAAACATGTATGTATGTATGTATGTATGGATCAGAGGTGGAGTAGGATGATATATTGAGGTGGGGTGGGGGGGGGGGGCATATACTGCAAAAGAAATAACGTCTATATTTAAGTATGCCGGGGTTAGTATCTCTGAATCTCTGAATTACCAATCATTTTCACATTAAAGGTTAAAAATGTTCACTGATTATGCTTATAGGTAAAAACAAAAAAAAACACCATTGGTTAGCTTAAAAAACAACATGTCAGCAGAACCTTCCTTTGACTTGCTAGATTTTGGCATACTCTAAACAGCCCAAACATGAATCAAATAGGATCTCTCTTCAGCATGTGCTGAATGTTGCTAGAATACACTTTCAAACCCAGGCCAAATAGCTGCGCAGGCTTGGGTATGACCATCGGCTTATCAACAAACAGATGCTCCCAACTAAAAAAAAACGGTTTCATGACAAAAAACAAGACTGACTGGTTCAGAAGTTTGGACCTGCGGTGACTTCAAAGGTTTGGCGTGATTCAGGCAGAGTCTCACTTTCTCCTGCCTGATCAAGAAGAAGACAAAACGAGGCTCTACTCTTAGGGTGCTGTAAGATATATCAGCTTTAATATATAAAAAGTCTCTTGTTCTCTCTTATTTTTTCCAGCAAGATCCTGACACTAACCATTTATCTGCAACTTCAAATTCTCCACAGTCTCCTTCAACTTGACAATGTCATACTCATTCACTGAAAAAACAAAAACATTTTAAGAATCACTTGAAATAATAATCACACCAATCAGAGAGGCTGTCATGCATTGCACACAAAACCTACAGATTAGTCACTTACCTGCTAGCAGCTAAGTAACTAATCTGTAGGTTGTACTGCTTTCCAAAATTAGGTGTAGGCTCTTAGCCAATGGGAAGACAGGTAGTGACTACAATGTATAATAATGAACATAATATTACCATTACCAATAAAACTACTTGGGACTAAAGCAGACATTTACTGTATAAAAGGATAATCAATATTTTATTCAATAATTGGATGCTGATCGTGGAATAGGCAGTGTGCCAAAAGTGACTGTGAGGTTCTTTTCACCTAGGAGGGGATCTAGCTGGGAATGATACTCCTTGCAATGTGAAAAAGCTCAAAAATTCTGTTGCTGGTGATAGTGTATTGACAGTTATCAAATAACACAAGGATAAACTTACATCTGGGGAAGCCATGGCAGAGAGAAAATTCAGACCTTAAAAAATGCCGATCAGTGTCATGAATTTTCATGATCTACATGTTTAAACACTTACAGGAAAGGGCCAGTATAAACCAATCTGCTGATATTAATAAGTTACTAAGGCAGTTGATATGGCACCAACGTAAACAAGCAAAATTTCTGAAAGTAGTATGGAATGGCAAATAACAATAAAAACTAGTGTATTCATGGCCCATATAAGGTTATGCTTTTGTTACCCTTGCCTCATTGCTGCTGTGTTAGATTTGCTTACCCTAACTATGAGGTTGCGATTGGGATGAACGAGGAATACGACCCAAAAATGACTCTGATGAGTGGAATACAAATTAAAAAGACGGCCGTGCTGGCAAAATGTAGCAAATATCATAATAAAATCATTACCATAATGTGTTTATTAAATTTTGGCTACAAGTAGCTACTTTCAAGACAAACTGCCACTCCAAATTGGGTGAAAGTTGCTAATTTCACGCCTTTTCACTGGCGTTAGTACGCATAAAAATAAAGCATATTATGTACTCACATTCCGTCCTTGTGCGACGAAAAACTCTTCCTTTGCTCGACAGAACACGTTCTTCAACTTCATCTTCTGAGTCAACAGAACAGATGCGAATCTTATTTCTTCGCCAGTGGCCACGTTCAGTGTCTCTTTCCCCCACATTTTCGACTCGATAAGCTTCTTTGCTCTCGCTAAAAACAGAATAGAACGATCTTGCCTTTTCTGGCATTGTAGTAGATTCCAATATAGGTTGGTCCGAAGCTGGCCCAACATTATAATCAACTGGGGTCCATGTTTCTGTAACATTGTTATTTGCAGATCCAGTGGTTATAAAACCTTTGAGTCGATCTTTCCAAGTTTTCTTTGGCTGAGGAAAGTAAGTATTTTTTATCACAGTGTCCCATCTCTCCAAACAAACACGATGAGCAAATGAAGGTTCGCCTTCCTCGATGGAAGAAACGCTGTCGTCGGTAGAAAAAATGATGCTCTTTTCCGCGGTAGAAAACTGATTGTGTAAAATACAAGAAATCAGTTCTTCTCCAGTTTCTTGCTTACAAATCTTGCACTCTCTACTGTCAAGATTTATTGTTTCAAATTCGTCCATGATGAATCAAGCATCGATTCCTGGGCTGTAAACAAACAGTTATTCATCCGAGCTTTCTCCGTTGTCCGACACCAACAGATGTGGTCTACGCAAAAACCACTACGGAAGTCTGCAAGAGACACCTTTGAGAAATCCCATGCTTGAGGAAAACGTTGATAGCCTAGCTTGCTTAACAGAAACAACAAGAAAATCGGCTTTTGTCGATGTATCCCAGATTGTAAAGCACTTTTTCCACTTCGTTCGAAATGCGAATACAGCGTTTCCACACGTGCGTCATGAGTGACGTCATGTCGTTGCGTTTCCTCGGACCCAGGTCGTTCCGGTTATTGCGGCAAGGGTTAGACGATCGATTTCTCAGCTGTCCGTAAAAAATTCAATCAATTTCTCATCGAACAGTTAATTCTTTGTGTTTAGATTTCAACTATCAGTGAAAAAGACCATCACTTCTCAGCGAAAAATTCTTGCAAGGACAACCTGGACAAACAGCAGCGACGGAAAGCCGGATCTTGTCGTAGCTTGGCATCAGCAGTATAAAATAGTAACACTTAAAATTGAAGGCAATTAGCCTTTCTAGCCCCTGATGAAGACTAGTTTTATCTAGTCGAAATATTGGGCAAATGAATTCGTAACCCTTAGCTGTCCGATCGGCCTTATCTTCAATTTTAAGCTTCATTTCTCAGTTGACCAATGCCTCTACCAGCGACGCAAAGAACTAACCTCTTCAGGCTGCTTCCTAAAATGGATGATGTAGGATGCATTTGTTTTCACCCCCATTTCACGAGTCATACTGACCTAATTGAGTTTACTTAACAATTTAATAATAAAAGAGCAATGAAAAGGCCCAGAATTTGAGTTTAACGTGAAATACTCACTTTTTTGCCTACTCGTGCGCCGGCACACGCGCTAGATGTAATCTGGCACGTGAGCTAATTTAACGAACTTTTTAACGGGCTTTTTTGTTCTGTACCCTGAAGAAGGCAGCATTGTCGAAACGTCGTTTTTTAAAGATTTTATTACAGCGTCCATTTTATAATTGTCAAAATGAACCTGAATTTTGATGCGCGCGCGACGGAGTGCTCTTTTGTAAATTCGTCATCTATTGGCATTGTTGCGTCATACGTGTCGCGCAGTTTTCCGTTAGAAATCTTGTCAGAGCAGTTAGTTGAATTAACGACTGAGGAATTCAAGGGTAAAAAGGAAAGAAGCTGAAATTTGCTGAAAACAGTTTTTGGGCGTGTTGGCGACTTAAAGGACCCAAATACTGATGGCGGCAAGAAACAGGAAGAAGAAGCAGGGATGCGATGAAGGTGAGATTTTAAAAATAGATCTTCCCGTGATATGACCATTTGCCTTGTACGAATAAGGTGGATACTGTTTGAGAAAGAACACCTTGAGCCGTTATCTTGCAAAGGTTTCTATTGCTAGTTTTATGTATTTGTTTGTACCACAATCTTCTGCTTAGTATTGTGTAGAAAGAATATTAAGCAGTTCAGTATCATTTATCGAGGACCAAAAATTTGGAATTTGTTGCCTATTTCACTAACCAGCTCTTCTTCCATATTTAATGTTTTTTTTAAACTGAACAGTTATCTTCTTGATAGTCGTTCTGTTTTTGTTTTCTCTACACTTTGTACTCAAACAGGTAATGAGGTAATCTCGCTTAAGGAAGCCTGTTAATCCGGGGGTAACTTGGGTTAATGTTTGCTGGGTATGTGCCTCTGGCCTCTCAGAACCACTACCCCATTATCGTCTATTCTGTGGCCAATTATAGACCCCATCAGTCACCTTAGGAAAAAAGTGATTTTTGCAATCCCAACCTAGTCACTTTCTTTTTATGCATCTACCTTATAAATCCTTTTAACTTGGTCATCCTGAAAAGAAGAGACGCATTTATTCAACTAAATGTTTTCTGTTTTTTTAAATCCCTTCATACCTAAATTTTGTGACCCCTGAAATCCTGAAAATGTGCGACACCATTTAAGTAAGTCTTATAAAAATGCAACCCCATAATAGTTAATCCAGTCTTGAAACAGTTCGACCCCATCCAGCGGTACATACGCATTAGCCAACTACTAGGAAGAACAATCCCCCCGAGCTATTAATATCAGCTTCCAGCTTCTTTAACCATTAGGTTTCCTGGGCAAATAGGTTTAAAACAGCTTTTGTTCAATGCTTTAAATGTTATGTTGTATGAGTGATATGCATTAGCCTTCTACTAGGAAGTACCCCCCCCCCCCCCCCCCCGGGCTATTAATATAAGCTTCCAGATTCGTTAGGCTTCCTCGGTACTTTAGTTTAAAAAAAACGTTTGTTCAATGCGTTAAATGTTATGTTGTGTGAGTGACTAAAGAAACAATGAATAAAAAATGAATAAAATAAAAATATATTTTTACTCTCTCGATGACTGTGGCTCTGCAGTAAGCAATTTCCTCACTTTTTTATCGATCACTTTTTATCTAGCAGAGCTCCTCGGCTGCAAAAAGGAGGATCCTTGGGCCCTTGTTCGAAAGTTAGAGGCCCAGCTTGCTCAGGAAAAGTTCTTCCATGAAAAGACAAAGACTGATCATCAATATGAAGTCAAGGTGAATCACGTTTGTTTAAAAACACAGTTGCTTTTCAGTTCTATTCTTGAAGCCTGCGAGAGCTGCAGTACGTTTTAAAAGGCAGGTGCGGTCCACCTTTTGCTTGTTTAGTAGATATATTTATGATTAAATTTCCACGCTGGAACCCCGCACAAATGAGTGGATAACCTGGCACGCCTTTCATTTTTTCTCCCAGTTTGATCGTCATTCTCAAACTTGTTCTCATTGTTTTCATGCAGCCAAAAAGCTACTGCATTAGTCTTAAGGGGCACTGCACTAAGCCATGTTACTGAAAGGAGTTATCTTCCCAAGGGCCCATACTTGTCATGTCCGTTTTCAAGGAGCGCTAAGATGAACATCTAGGATGACAAGAACTGCGTCAAACATTATTTTGTTATTTTTGTTGTTGCCTATAACAGACTCTGCAAGCAAAAGTAAAAAACTTGGAAAAGCAAAGGAAGATTTTCCTGGAAAAGCTGGAGCAGAATCCAATTGAACAGCAAAACAAACTTGAAAAGGAACTGAATGATACTAGCAGACAGCTGAGAGAAATCACACAGAAACTTGTGGTGAGTATGCAAACTTGACTGTCTTGAATTGGTTGAAAGTCATTTTGATTCAGTAGCACAAACAGTATTGCATTTGGCTGGTAGTCGGCGCTGGCACAACTTGATTAAGACTTAAAAGCTGAGTTCAATTGATGTGCTAATCAACTCAGCAAAGAAGCACAACAAATTAAATAGAACGCTATAATAGGCTCTTATACCGAGCTCCTCTCTCGCTTTGAGTTTAACTCCCTAAAAACCGTCAGTCTCCGTCTGCGCTGCAAAGTTGAATGGGTGCTACGAGACCGTCATTTTTTGTGCTATCTTTATTAACGTTTTCTTCCACTCCTCTATGCGACCACTGCATTCAGATGAAAGGTACTAAACTGTGCTTTTTCTAAACTACACTTAAGGCTATTCTGACTGACTAGGTGGAGATATTTATTTGTCGGGACCTCTGAATCAATTTGTGGCTATTCAGATCATTGAACTTTTAGTATGTATATGATAGGCTCAGTCAATGGTTTTACGTTTTTCTCTATGACTTCGCTCAGTAGTTAATTCAAGAATAACAGTTAAAGGCAGTTGAAATTGCGATCAATGACTGTCGTGACTTATCGGGAGACAAATTATTAGCCCAGAAAGATTTTACTTCTCCCGTGAAACAGGTGCTAATCACTAATACCAAATACATGTAGCTTCAAGAAAACAAAAGAAGATAATGGAATTGGTGCTTACTGTATAGTAGTGTGTATCAGTGTTAGCTCCTACCTATTTCATAACTCTAAACAAGCCTATCAATTATGAGACCAGAGATACCATCCTCAACTGATTTTTCGAGCCATGACTTCAAAACTCTTTCGTCTTCACCTAGTTATCAGGCCAGCCTTTGCGTTTATGAGCTGCATGCAATTGTGAAGGATCATCCCACTGATTAACACTTCTGGTTCGTATTTATTTATTGGTTTATTCATTTATTGAATATTTAGAGCAGCCAACAGCAAGTCGATAAACTTCTGCGGTCCAACAGAGCAATAAAGAAATCTAAAGAGAAACTGTCGGAAGAATTTTTAGAAAGAATTAAGAACAAGAACGCGTTGATCCAAAAACTCGAGGTTAGTATATGAAACATGGAGATCATCCCCATTGCTCATCTTAAATCATATGTTTTCTTCTTTATTCCCTCTGTCAGTCCCCAGATCAAATGAAAACCATCAGTGATACTGAGTAAACTGAAATACTAAATCGCCCCATGAGGTTAGGTAATGCAGAGATTCCAGAATCCGGGAAATTTTTCGGCTTGTCGGGAATTCGGAAACCTGGGCTTTGGAATCCGGAATTCAGCTCAAGGAATTCGGAATTCCGCTAGCGATTGGAATCCAGAATCCAAGTTCCACGGACTGCAAAGAATCCGGGATCCAATACCTGGAGTCCGAAATCCTCAGCGTGGAATCCAGAATCCAAAGACTATCTTGGATAACCTTATTGTCCTTACATAGGGCGAAACTAAACTTTAACATAGTTATCAAGTAGGCCTAATCATGTTCTTTGTCGTGCTAAATCTCAATTTAAGTAGCAGTAGCAACTTCCGAAGGGGAAAAAGGTTTTAGGATCTTTCACTAACCAGTGGTGATGGCCTGACAAGAACGTTCCACATAGCGACAAACCTAAAGAGCTGTTAGTAAAACGGTATCCTCCCTTTCAGGAGCAAAAAAGAAAGCCATTACCAATCGCTACTTTAGCGAAGCTCCACGCGCGCGCAAAGTGCGGACGAGCGTTGCCCCATACTTAAGAAAATTTGATAATCCATCTATCCGCCAATGTTTGGTGATCACAAGACTGTCCGTCCGTCCGTCTGCACCGCAGAGAAACCAATGTGAAATGTCAAACTTTCAAGCTAGCGTGGGAGCCCGTAACCTGTGTTTAACTTGATCATAGACATCCATACTATCGTCAACTGACAGCTGTTAAAACAAGTTATCCGCTGACCTAAGTCACATGACCGCATCGCCGGCTCGGGTACCAAAATCATTGAGGTCCCTTTTTTTTTTTACCACCAGTTGCTAGCTTTTAATTGATCGCAGGTTGAAGTTTATGTTTTTCAGTCATATGGTTCTCTCCTAAAGTTCATAAGTATAGATTTGTGGATTTCTTTGCAATGTTTTCAAGTCCGTCGTCTGCAGTAAATTTAAATGGTAGCTTCGCTTTTAGCTCTGGCTAAATCTATATATTATATGTGCTGTGTAAGACTGACTTTGACTACACGGCGTATTTAATAATTCTGAAAATGATATGTAGATTGGCTGGTTGTCGTTTTTGCAGGCACAAATCCTGGACCTAAAAACCTTTCAGGAAAATCATATACGAATCCATAAAGACAGTGGTCCTGAACAAACCAACGCCTGCTTGGAGGTAAGTGTATTATCAGATAATTCTGAAGCTTTCTCTCTTAGAGCTTCCAAAGTATTCTCTGCGAAGTGTTCGTTATTTTCGTGTAGACACTTAGCATGCCACCAGAGGCTTATCATCTTCCGGAGTGAGAGACAAGCGTGTCCTCTCTCGTTTTTTTCTCGCGCTTCCTGTTGTTTCCTCTGATCTTGCGCCCCTCGTACATTTAAGCACCTGCTAAGCAGGCTACGAACGACTCCATACATGTTTATAACCATGCCATAAAGAAACTGCTTCCAGCAGGGTAGTGTCATCTTGATTGCTTCGAAGTTCATTTTTCTTTTTCTTTTCCTTTCCTTGCTTTGCTTGCTTGTTGGTCGTTTGTGGTTTCCTAGTTGTTTTTAACTTAAAGTGGGTGAACACTTCACTTAGGTACACGGGCCAAGGTGCTTCGTATGAGAGAGTTTAAATCGAGGGAGACCATTTTACAGTTGTGTGCTCAAAGCAGTACATTTAGTACTCTAACCTTTAGTGAACGCGGAGCAGGGGGGAGAGTACATTAATATTACTTTGCCTTCGTTGCACCCCTTCAACGTGTACAACTTCCTTATTTCACGTTTTATGAAGTAGTTGAACACAAGTCAACTATTTTGTTTTTATTTTTCTGAACTTAAGTGCATTCTTTTAGAATTAAACTCCAAAAAAACCGCCAGCTTGTCAATTATAAGAGCGATGAAGTTTGAAAAAGCGCTATAATATCGCTTTGACTTTAAGTAAGGCGTTTCCGTCGCCGTTGAGGTTGCTACACTCCCTGTGAAAACCGACGCAACATTGTTGGCCAGCAGCTCCCAACGTTGTTGGGAGTTGTTGCGTCCGTTTCCACGTAGCTTAAGAACGTCAGCTGCGTTGGAGGCTAGATCGGTTTGCACACCACTGCCAACACAGACGCAATATTCCCAACATTCTTGGCCCAACAATGTTGGGATTCAGTTGTGTCTGCTTGCACCGAGCTTATAAAGTGATATCGAAAACTGCAAACTGCTGTGCAAAATGCTAACTTTGTTTGGTTGTGTCTTGGTGCTGTAAGCTAAATGACACCGCTGAGGTGTGGGATAATTCTGCCAGCGAATCTCTTCAGGTTGAAGATGAGCGACAAGAAGCAGATCATCAATACAACATGGTAACTACCGCTGACTTCTTTGTTAGTGTTCTTTTTTGATCCCCACTACAGTGGAACCTCTATATAAAGAAGTTCTCGGTAAAACGAACGATTTCCTTTACCCCACTAATGGCAAAATATATGAATAAAAAAGAACCTAGATATAACGAAACCTGGCAGTCGGTATAGCGAACAAATTTTGACGGTCCTTTGGCCCTTTCGTTATATCGAGGTTCCACTGTTCTATCATCGCATATCGCTGAAAATATTTTTCGTTTAACTGCTTTATCATCACCCTTGGGGGTATTCCCCTATGTAAGCCATATAGATAAGTGCCGCCACATAGGGTAGGGTTTTCCCGCCGTTTCAGTCTGAAAACGAGTATAGACTTTGCCTGTCGGCGTTGGGCTAGAATCGGGTATGGTTTTCGAGGGAACTACGGTAGTGTATGAAAACGGGAATGGATTTTAGAGGCCAGGTCTCAAAAAGTGTATGGAGAATGGCATTTTTTGGTCCGAAATAGGGTCTGGATCTGGATAACCGGGAGGCACATTCCCACCAAGAATTCCCAGGAGTACCCCCCTGGGTATCATCATCATTAGTCTTGGTCGATCTAGAAGGAACATAGGCCCTTCACTACTGCCTGCTCGCCATATGATTCTGTTTTAGGCAGTGACTTAGCCTTAGCTTCACGTCGCGTCATTCATAAGTCCTCTCCGTCAAGTTCTAACATCCTCGATGCTAGATTTTCTCAAAGTCTTTCGCTTCTCATTTCCGGTTCTGGCAGCAGGCCCAAGGGGAAGGGGAGTGGTAGGCCACTCTCCCACTCTCTCGTCTCTTGGCTCGCGCTTTGCGGTCGAGAAAATTTTGTAAGCTCAACTTGTGGGCAATTCTGCCTGGGGGCCTCCAAGTTTGTCGGGGTCTAGCGCAGCCTGCATAAAAACAGGTTTTATTTTCTCGCGTTTTTCAGGCGAGTGATAACAAGAACGAGGCGGACGCGGAAGGGCGTGGAGCTCCAGACACGCTCAAAGCTCGTCGGAAAAAATAAATAATAAAGCCTCTTCTCATGCTCTGTCCCACGCTTCCCCTTTATATTTTAAGGTTTTTTTTTCAACCCTCAATATATAATTTATTTAGCCTTTGATAGTTTTGTTTCTTGATAATTATTATCGATGTTGATTATCAGTAGCACTTGCTAACCGAGATAAAGTTTTAAAATAGAGGAACTATACGATTACTAAGGCACTTATCTTTTTTTTAAAAGGAGAGGTTCTGGGATTCAGAAGTACTTCTTAAAGATAACCAACCTTGCAAAAATTCCCCTGGGGAAAGCCCTGAGTACTGGAAAGTAAGTAACGGACTAAGTAGGCTATAGCCATACCTGTTTCATATGCACCATGTGAATTCAGCCATGAATGCCGTACGTGCACGATGAAAAATAGGCAATAGCAAAAGTGAAAATGCACAGGTTGTAATTATTTCAGCTAAAGAAAACTTAAGAACTACAAGAACCAACCACATAATTGATCCACATATTAGGCAGATTTAGTAAATTAAAAACGGACAACGCGGAGAAAGCGCGCGGCAAGGACTGAGTGCGACTTCCGGTGTTCAATTTGCCGCTCTGCCATTGGTCAAGCCAGGTCAATCCGGGTATCAATCTGCGTGCGCGTCGCCACTGTCGTCGCGTTACCTTCGCCAACTACGCCTATTGCGTCACTTCCGGGACTTGAAACCATGCCACACTAGTCGAAAGCGAGCGTCCTCCCCACTGAGCCACCCCAACCTTGCCCCCGGCAACCCCCAGTCACTCCTCCTCCTCATAATTGAAAGATCATTTGACAAAAGAAAGAAGGAATCGACGCTTTACAATTGAGAATTAAGTTTTATCAAATAATGACGATTCAGCTATGAAGCTATGTTATTTTGCCTTTGTTCAGCCTAGTGATTCAGTAGCAATGGAGATGTGGGATGTTTCAGACGAAGACAACACTCACGCCGTGAAAGAAGAGAAAGGACGGAATGAAGACCGATGTAACTTGGTAACTAAGTGATATTACATTTTATAAAAAAAGTAACTAAGATAGTACGCGCGTTCTGATTGGTTAAAAACCTATGGTTTATTGTCCCGGTAAACTCATAGTTTTATCAAGCCGTTGCGCGTGTGAGGCGAGAGTCTCGCTCTCCGTTTTCAGCCTCGCTCCAGACCTTTTGTTTGACTGCTCGTGCGAACTTGCATACGCAAAAATACGGACTGTTTTGCAGTTTATCAAGTCCACGCACTACTGCCTCAAGCAAACAATGTAGAACAAGACTCCCACGAAGGGGGTTAATTGGGCTGCCGACTGTGTAATGTAGAATTTAAGTTGAAGTATAGATTATGATTTAACTTTTTTCCAGCTTGCGCGTATAGAAATGACCCACCCTCCTCCCATTAATTAAAAAAAGGATGCCTAATGGTAGCGAGGACAGCAAACGTTACTTGATCTGCTTTCCGTTGTCTTTTGCTGCACAGACAAGGGCCTCCATTTCTCGATTGGGCTTTGCCGCCAGGCAGCCCAATAATAAGGTAATGGTGACAAACACACACAGAGCAAAATGTCCCATTACTCTCTCTTGACAACACCGAATGTAAGTCTTCTGACGCTTTCCGGAAACCAACTTTCGATTAATTTCAAGCGTCACGGTGGTAAATAGCTTAACCTGAATTTCAGACATTACTTCGAGTCGCTTACTCCCTAATGTCTGAAATTCAGGCTAAAAATAGCTTTGGTGAAATTCACATATCCCAAGGGATAGACTGGGCGTTTCACTCTCTGTCACATTATCCTCTCTTGGTCTATAATCTAGATAATTTTCCATTACATATCTTCAACAATTTTCACAATTTCCCTACGTCAAATGGTCGTCTGGCCTGCGAAGAGATCAAGCAGGCTCTATTTTCGTTTCGCTTGGTAAATAAAATACGACGGACAAGGCGCGCGACATGAAAAATTGGGCCTGATCTCTCATCGCTCCTTGTCGATAACAGACTTTCTGAGAAATTACGGGAAACTTTTTGAAAAATCTCGAGCAACTTGTGGACAGCCCTAGACGGGGAGCGATGAGAGTCGGCTTTATTCACAGGCGGATGGTCGCGTGAATTTCTTTTTGCGTTCTTTTATTCTTTCAGAACGTTGCGAAAACATTAGAAGAAAAACACAAAGTGGAGGAATGTAAAGTGAGTTTCTTTCCTTCAATGTATGAAGCTAGCAACGGAATCCAAGGGTACAGATCGAGCTCGTCACCTTGGAACGGATTCCAAAAAGAACCGACGAACACGCCAACAAAATACCCGACAGACCTTGATGAACAGCATTTAGCTAGAAATACGACTACAAACGACACCTCTGTTATTAAAGATGACAACCAAAACCAAACAGCGCAGAATATTACTTTCAATGAAGTGAAAGCTCAAAAGAACAACGACGTGAAGCCAACTCTCCCTCGTAAAAAGTTAACTTGTTGGGAAATAGCTCAAAGAAGAGTACACATCGCTAAACTTTGCAGGAATCGCAATACCGGATCCCCGAGTGATCCCAGCAACAGGGTAAGACGTCCCTACAATGGATTTACCCCTGGGTATAAGACAGACTCTCAAACACCACCCCCTCAGGAAATAAGACCCCCTCCGGGGTTCAATTTCATTGACAACGAGGCAGCTCTGCGTGCTGGGATTGACTTCTTTAAACTCGAAAGCTGTCAGCCCGCAGGAAAAGCGGATAGCTCTCCTAATCAATAAAGTCTTAAGACTCTGTATCCGGACACAACATGAAATAGTCGAGTCTTTAATTCACAATATTCTCTTTGGGGATCTTTATTATCATTGTATCATTATTCTGTTCTGTAAACACTACTCTCACTACGTTCAAGTTAATGAATATTTGAAGAATAAATGACATAATTCTCACATAACTTTTTGTTTTTTTTTCTGTGATATGAGAGTGTCGATGACTTATGATATAATTTTTGGGAAACAAAACGAAATGACAAATTTCAAACTGATACTGCCGGAACCTTTAATAGTTTATTTTGTTATAAGCTACACCTCTAGGAGCCCAGTAAGTTACTTGAAATTAGTAAAGCCTGGTTTTCAATAAAGACGCAAGCATAAGGGCAAGCACAATCGCAAGCGTAAAGGATATTTATTTCACCGTGCACTTGTGGTTGCGTTCAGGTAATGTCGTGTGAAAATGGAACACAGCAGAAGCAAAAAATATCGGCTACTATGCCGAGTTTAAAGAGCCTTTTCATTTTTAGAATTTAAAAATAGCCCACAGAACACTCTTGAACCCCTAATTTAAATATTATAGCTTAAATTTTACGAACGCATACATGGTATTATGGTATATTATAACAAACTTGTTGTCCTCCTTTTCCACCGTCGATTTTAGCTCTTATTTAATGCTTTGTTCAGTTTTACAACTTAGGAATGGGCCTATTGAGCCTGAGTATCTCCTCTCCCCTGACCACTGACAAAGGCCTGATAAACAGGGTAGAGCCTATTGTATGAAACAACAACACTAATAATAATAATAATAATAATAATAATAATTTTCCTATGCCATACCATATAAATTGTTTAAATCAAAACAAAGCATTATCTTAGACGAGGTTTTCGCCGAGGTTTTTGTCTCTATTATTGAGGAGCTTAATTAAAGGTGTTTTTGAGCAAAGCAGGTCAACCAGAAGTAAGGCCTTTCCCCTTACACCTTGTCGCTACCAATTTGCATTGTTAAGTGTCTTTACTCTTATTGTGACCATTTGCCTGAAAATATGAGCAAAACCGCCACCCAAAAATAAAAAAACTCCAACCTCGGTTGACGTGTATCATTGAAAAAAATGTCTTTGTTTAAACTCCCTGATATGACTGCACTGCTTTTACCGAGTTTGGTCGTTTCGCCACCAACTCAAGCAGTGAAATTTCACAAAAATTTCGATCACTTCAAGTATAGTTTGTGGGTGAACATGAAAAACATTTTGGGTAAATGTTCTTCGTTCTTTAGTCCAAGTACGTGGAACTATTTACATCTTAGCCTGTGCCAGAATCTCAGATAGTATAGGGGGAACGTATTAAAACGAGCAAAGCGAAAATAAGACGGGCACGACTTAGGAAAGGGGGCGATGGCCGGCACCCTGTCTCTCCCCAACCCCCGCGCGTTTTTCCGATTTCTTATTACTGAACGACTTTCCACCACCATCTCAGAGCCTGGAACAGGGTATTTACACCTAGACTACATAAACTCCTATCGAAATGACCATAAACCGCTTCCACGGTGCATTCATGCTTGATAGCCCCCTGTAATGGCTCACTGATAGAAGTAAATGACCGACCACATCTACCGATAAGCTCTTTTTACTTCAGTCACAGCTTAATATGCATAAAAGTGCAGCTTAATTTCACCTCGCACACTGGCCCTTACTCAGTCAATAATGTCTATATGAAGGAAATTCTGGAACATTTTCAGAATAAGCCAACAGAGTACTGACTCAATATAAAAATATTTAAGCCAAGTTATTCATTGCCTCTTATCTGATACATATTTTCCTTGTAAAATCTAATTCAATTTTCTTAGGCTTATTACAATCATGATAATATACTAATGACACTCAAAGGTTCACTTGCGACTTGCAAATGCCATTCCCAGAAGAGCTGCAGCACCACCGACAACAAGAGCTGTACCACCTAAGATGCCAAGACCAAGTAAACCATCTGCAAGGATAAAAGACAACAATACAGTACAAACCCGATAACTCGAACACAGATAACCTGATCTCCCCGCTAACTTGAACTAAGTCTGATTTCCAGCCTTGGATTTCACCCCCCCTTTCCAGTTATTTTTACTCAGTTAACTGGAACTTGGAAAACTCGAATTCCCCACTTACTTGAACTAAATTTCTTTTTCTTGAACAAAATGTTACTAAAATATACTCCAATAACACAAACTTTGGTTCTTTTAACTCCACTCGGATGCCATCCCATTAGCTCTTGTTGTATAAGGGTAAAAACACTAAAACTAACACTCGTCAACACTAAAGCAATTTGATTTTAATGAGTAAAACGAACAGATCGCATTTTATCATATTTATTCATAAAAAAATGCCTTATGCTGTTACTGTTTCTGATGAAATAAGTTAAATTGGCACTGCACCATACACTGAAGTGCTAAAAAATCAGTAACTATTAATTATTAGGAAGGCAAATAGAATTTTGCAATCAACCCCGATAACTAAACCCCCTCACTAACTCGAACTGTTTTGTTTCTCTGTGTTTTTGTTCAAGTTATCTGGTCAAAACAACAGTGATGGATATAACACAAAGAAAAAAGACTAGAATTTGTGAGGCCTGGGAGATGTCCTTGCCTCCTACTTTTGTCTCCTGACATTTGATGTTAAGTGTCTATAAACTAGCCAGAAATGCTTTATTTATAGAGCATGTCTGGCATTTACAGTTTTCGAGAAAAAACCTATTTCCCAGTTGAAGCCAATAATGACCCCAGTCATGATCATGACAATGTTGTGGTTATTCCAGAGAGGCTAACTAACCTTTCTTCATTTGGTCATTGATCTTCTCTTGCAGCTCAATTGCCTGTCGGTTGTTAGGTTCAATCTGTAGCAATCTGTTTGTGTATCTTAGGGCTGTCTTATATTCCTGCCACATAAAAGATATGGAAGTCCACTACAAATAACTTCCTATACCACTTGTAAATGAAGTGAGTTTGAGGAACAGCATACCGTACAGTCATGTAAGTTTACAGCTTGAGCTTTCATACTTCTGACAAATGTCTGGAAAACTAAGGTACACCCTTATAATTTGCAGTTTGTTTGAGAGAAAAGTTTTATAGTAAGAATAAGATGTTATTGTCTCTTTAAGTGGCTGGAATCAGTACAACAAACAGGGGATAGTCACCACCCCCTAACCTACAGCTGTATGGGGGGTGGGCGAGGGGGAGAATACTGCCCTCTAAATTGACCAATCACATTCCATATAGTGACAACCCTTAGCTAAGGCTTGATATCTTTTAAATGCAACTTTATCATATTTTTTCATGAACACAACCCTTCACTGTTGAACAGAAAAGTTATACTCTAAAAAAGCTTAAATTCTTACACAATTTGTACATGTATGTGTGGAGTTGAGTACGTACAGAGTTCACTAATAAAGGTGATTAAATAAGATGCATCAGTTTAAACTTACTTTTAACTTATAGTAACCCTCTGCAATAAAGTACAAATAGTCTCTTTGATCAGCGCCGCTGTGACACAGCCCTAAAGACATAAAAAGGTTACTAATAAAACAACTAGCACTCGCATAAGATAACAAGTCAATAAAAGGTAAGAAATTTGGATGCTAATCCAGGCTGGTTAGAATCATTAATTTTATAGAGGTATAGATTTAGCACGAATATCTCATGGGAACTTTGAAGAAATGTCTTTTCCAAAGTAAAGTTTTCTTTGCCTGCAATCCATTGAATACCATAACTGGTCAGCAGAAAACTTTAAAAGAAAAACATCTGACTTAATAATGAGTCGTACACCTGAGCCCCCAATACAGTCATGTGGCACTGGTCAGTGGATACCCTATTATGACAGCTGTCAGTTGACCATAACATGGAAGTCCAAAATCAACTTAAGATGGAATCCACCAGGAAATTGAGTAATTTTAATTTTCAGGGGACAAAAATCTTGTAGCAGAATAATTTGAAAAATATTGCATTCTTTTTTACATTTTTCAAGGGCTTAAGATGTAATAAGTGATCTGTAGTAACACCAAAGAAAATTTCTCATGGAAGTCCTAGAAAATAAACGTCAAATTTCACAAGAATCGTGATTATACAGGTAAAATTCTAAAACTTTCATCTGTAAGATGTAATTTTGTGAAATTTGACATTCACTTTCTCACGCTCCCATGAGAAATTCCTAAGTATGACATTGATTATTATTAGTATTATTATTATTTATAGAAATTTGTACCACGCAGTTTCTATGAAAATATTCAACTGCACCTTAAATAAGAAATTGATTAAAGATGGAAAATAAAACCTAAATTTACAAAGCTAAAATTCCCAATTAAAAGCCTTACTAAATAAGAAAGTTTTAAGTCTATTTTTAAACAGATTTAGACTGGAAATAGACCGCATCATGGATGGCAGAAGGTTCCAAAGTCTGGAGGCAGCACAACTAAACGACCTATCCCCTAAGGTGATCTTAGTTCTGACTTTTGGTGATGCTAATAAAAAAAAATAAAAAAAAAATAAAAAATTCTTAATTTTCTAGCTTAATAATAATTAAAAATATTGATAGTACAAACCTTGAAGAAGAAACACTCCTTTTGAAATGTCATTCTTATCACCTTTTCTTATTAAACACCAGGCATAGCTAAATTGTGTGTCTGAGGAAACCTGTCCTTTTTCAAGTTCAGCATTGTATGCTTCCTCAAAGCGCTGAGGAAAGGGAAAGTGAAAATGAGCACAAAACACAAAGAACTGAGCATCTATCAAAACCATGCCACCTATGGCCTAAAATCTATTCTTTACTTAATCTGTTTGATAACATTTGTGGAAGAAGAATTAATATTTAACACACAAAACAAAGTGGGAAAGATCAACGACTGCCGCATAAGGCCCAGGGAGTTAAACTTGTGTAGTAGGAGGAGGAAGAAAACTTTGTTGGGAGCTTCAGTACAAGGGTCAAACACGGGAAGTAAGACTGGCTTCAAACACGTCACCCTATTTTGGTACTGCATATTGTTAAGTAATAAAATTGTATTAGCTCATAAAAATCTGTCAACATTTTAACTGGGTACAATTCTATATTAAGCACTGGAATGTGACAATGAAAATAGGCAGTGCGCAAGTAACCCATGAGAGTTTGACTTGGGACACAAAAAGTGTCTACTGTCCCTATTAACTGGTGTCCATAATAAGCGGGTCAGTTTTAGAAAAAAAATATCAGTTTTCCATCAGGACAAACACACTGTCCGTTATATATGGGTGTCCGTGTTAAGAGGGGGTCCATAGAGTGGGATTCCAATGTATGTTATATATATTTTATTTTGTTGTGGGGGGTGGGGGGGGGGGGAGATAATGATCAAGCAATTATTGATTGAGCAAATAATAAACTACTCTACCAGAACAACACAAGCTTGACCCAGGGCTTCTTAATTGACTTCTTTTTCTGGCATTTGTTATGATGTATTGATGTTGTCATTTGATTGGATATCTCAAAGGACAAAGGTGTCCCCAATTTGGTCAAATGTTGCTGGTATGAAGAATAAGCCCGGGACTTTGAGCCAATCAGAATCGTAGAAATATTTTGAATGAACAACAATAAACATAAGCTGGGATATAATCCTAACGTTTTGGGAAGACTTCGAGAATCCGGCTCCAAGGAGACACAGTGTAAATGACCCGTTATAATTAATATTACCTCGACGTTTCCTTACCTAGAATACATGTACGTGGTCTGTAGTATGGATCATGGCGATCATTTTTACTCTCATTGTGAATTCTTACTGCTAAAATGTTATCTACTGTGTCAAACCCTGCGGTGTTGGCTAAGCCAAAAGGGAAGTAACGATCCAAGCTTGCGTTCCATTATAATTTTCCGCTTAAAATATAAATTCCTTACCTTAACGTCTTCTTTGCACAAAATTTCATCCATTACCTCGTCTTGAAAGCTAGTTCTTTGATAAAAATTGACAAATTTAACACAAAAAGGAATTATTTCAACTTACAATATCCAAATATTTAGAAGATACGAAAAAGAACATCACTTTCGTTTTTGTCCGCCATATTTGTTTGCATGTTTCTCCAACCTCGTCTTCATGACGAGTCTTCTCCTCACCAGTCTACAGTCTACGCGTGTTCCTTCATTCAAGATGGCCGCTGAAGAAAGGTGATTCGTGGCAAAATATTTAAATCAGCAGGACTAAAAGGAAGAAATGGATACCTCAGACCAAGATGATCGTCTGTTAAAGACGCTGTTTAAGGAATCTTTTCAAGGTAATTGATATATTTTCTTAGGACCTCTTAAAAAGCACTCTTATTGAACGTTTGTCTTAGTGACTCCAACACCTGAAAACACTCACAGCCAGCCAAATTAGCCTTGTCCTCTCTCCAGTGTTATGTATTTCAGCGTTAGAGGTAATAAAGAATTATGAAAATAAATGGTATGGCAGGCTATTTGCTAATTTTTCAAATCGATCGATCACTTGTTGTTTAGTTTTTATGTGGCCAAGGTTTAATAAAGTAGCAACACCACTATACTAGTCAACAATTTTGAAATGCTGTAGCTCTTTTGGCATCCTGATCCATTTTGGTTGCAAGTGACAAGTAAAGCATTGCCTGATGGACTATTGTTAACAAATTTTATTGTTTTCTGCACTTGATGTTGTCACGGTTACTCCACTTTAATCACAGATCTCATGTTATTCACTTATTGTGGATTTAGCAAAATTTGCTGACAAACTTCTACGGTTTTCAGAGACGTGGAAAGATAGTCCAGATTTTGCCTTGTATTTAGCTGAACTGAGTGCTTCTAGCCTGGAAAAACTGAGTAAGTCATACAAAGGACATGAACGTTGAGTGTACAATAGCATTTATGAAAGTTTTTTTTGTAATGATCACAACAAAGTTTCAACACTCCACATTTGGAATTGCCATTCTATGGGCCAAAATTAGTTGTCTAATGCCATTTATCATACCATATATTCTGGGGCGTATGGAAAAGCCAGAATCCGGAATCCAGAACCGGAGCCGTAAACGGAAACGGAAATGGAACTGGAACCGGAACTGGAACCGGAACTTAAATTGAGACCAGGGTAAACTGGGAAGCACTGAAACCAGTTCCGATACCCGTGTGGGAATAAAATTCAAGATGGCGTCCTCTGTTATCATTGTTTTGAGAAATTTTCAGCACAGTGATCGTGATACCAAAGGTATACTCACATTCGGAAAGTGACTTGCAAAAAAAAGGTAAGTGCATCCTACTGTTATTCCTAGCAGTCATAAACTGTGACTGCAGCTTAAGGTCGAGCAATTTTCGACAGATGGAGACTACAACTAATCAGAAGCGGATTGACTGAGAAAAACAGCCATTGTTAGTATGTGATGTTTAAGACCGCTGTGTTATTCATTTCCTTCTCTTGAGCCTAAGTTACTCATTCCTTAAAAGCGCTCCGTGTTTCAACCATTGTGAGTAAAAGGCGGCAAAGGGAGGAGGAGTACTCATGTCAATCATGACCCAAGTTGCAATGCTCACGCGTATATGAAATTCTTGCGGAAAAATTTTGCGCCGTACGCAAAAAATGCGACGGTAAAAAATATAATAACAATAAATAAATATAATGTGGGGATGAAAAGTCTTGACCGAGCAATAATTGTTAGTGACACTCTTAAGGCAGAAACGTCTCCGAGTTTTATTTCTTATGTTCGGGCCTGGGTTCGGGTTCCGGTTCCATTTCCGTTTCCGTTTCCGTTTCCGGCTCCAGTACCGGATTCCAGATTCCGGCTTTTCCATACGCCCTATATTCTGTCACATTTTGCGGCAGAAAACATCGTTACAATTTTGAGGAAATTTAATAGGAGCTCTACATGAGGTTTTCAAAGCAAAATGACTGTAAATTAGCATTTTTACATCCGTTTTTTATCAAGTTATGTCTTTTTTTTTGTTATTGCATTGCTTGTCAAATTATTGCACTATTTTTATTGAGCAAATGCCAGTCAGAGCGAGGACCATTTCTTCATTTGATTATAATGTAATTATTGTTTGTTGTAGGCAGAGAACCAGAGAGACTAGCTGAGGAAAAGGCACAGATTTTAGAACAAACTGAACACTTAGCTTTTCATAATTACAAGACATTCATCAAAACTGCAGAGTGCTCTAAAGAGATCTTTCATGATGTAAGTACTCAACAGTACAATTTTTTGGCAAAATGATGTTGCCCTTTTTTGGCTGTTATTGAAGATTGAATTAAATTACTTTGTACATGTATGCAGGTAAAATTTAGTGCTTCGTGCACATTTTGGTCAGGTTTTTCTTATCCAAGGATTTGTTGCAATTTTTCTGGATGTGAGCATCTGAAAAAAGCAACATGGTTTTGGGCTCACAAAACTTTGATTTTTCAAATTCTATTTATATATATATTTATTTATTTATTTATTTATTTATTTATTCATTTATTGTTAACCTCCACTTGTCCCAATCTTTTGATCTTTGTATCAGTCTCACTAGAACCTTTTATTTTAAAGTAAACAGTCAGCTTCCTTGTTTGTAAAATACATGACAAATTTTATCCTAAAAAGTTTGTTTCAGTGGAGAGTCATGTTGAGTCACTTTTGGACAAGCTACCAAGATTTTCTGAAACATGCAGCAATTTCATGAAGGCTGCACAAGAAATAAATAGCAGGTATAATCTCGCTGCTTTACATGAATCTGCCTTACTTTAATTCCTACAAAGTCTGTTGATTCATTCATCATACTTCAAAATCTAACAACACTTGCTGGAAACTGTGGTTCATGTTAATACATTTCAGTCACAATGTCAGGCAGTTAGTCCTATTAAGTCATTAATTCAGCCAGTTATCTATTTACTATTTACTCAGGTCAGTCAATGAGCCAGTTAATCAGTTAGTTTAGTAATTCAGGCTGCCTGAGTCAGTTAGTCAGGCAGGCAGTCAGTCCCTCAGTCAGCCATTCAGTCAGTCAAGTCAGTCAGTGAGTAGTTAAGTAAGTCAGGTCAGTCATGTGAAGTCAGTCAGTCCATCAGTCACTCGGCCAGTCAGTCAGTTTGTCAGTCAAGTCAATTCGTTAGTAAGTTATTCAGTTTAGTAAGTCAGTCAGCCATTCAGTTATAATCCAGCCTAATAAACCAGCCTCTTCTTAACATATCAAGTGAACAGTATTTAGAACAAAATATTATGTGCAATATCAAAATGACAATGCTTGTGTCACTTCTCTCACTTCTAGCCGCCATTTAAATTCTTTAACATTAGCTCGCCATACCCAGTTGCTGGAGATTCTGGAAATTTCACAGGTATGAAACAAACGTTTTGTATTCTCAGTAATTTTGGTCTTTTTTGAGATGGTCTCAGGTAATTTACTTTACAAAATGTATGATCTCTGATCTCCGTGCTCTCCATATTGTCTAAAGTCTGTGAAAAGCATGTTGCTGCCTCCTTTATGGATTACCTTGTGAAAACTGGCTGTTTGAATTGCAATCAGCTTTTCGCGCAGGGCACTCCACCGAGTCCGCTCTGATCAGTTTAACTAACTCTATTATTATTATTATTATTATCATTATGAAAACCACGCAAAAGTTACTCCTTGGTGAGCCTAAGTATTACACTATGCCTGCAAGTGGGCTTCCTGTTTCCATTAATCAGGAATGAGAAGCAAGGGTTTTCACCAGCGAACACTTAGGGAAGAAAGCCACTGGGAAATTTGCTCAGTTCGCTCATGAGGTCTCTTGCCTCCTGTTCTTGAGAGCCCAAATAGTAAGCTTGCTTGAAGGAGAAGACAGTGCTCACACTAGGCGCCTGAGCATAATCCTGTAGTATGGTATTTGCTGGGCATTAAATGTGAATATGCCCTTTTTCAATTACCCAAGCTAGAATTCGACCTCAGTACCAATGCTCATGTACAAGAATGAAATTTTGTCTTTGGACACCAAAGTGGGAACTGGAATCCTTTGAGAACATGTTTTGCATTGGATCTGAGCAAACTACTGTTTTACACACCCATGACTTCCTGCTATGCTCGTGCTCCAAAATGGAATCTGACAGGGTGCAATGGGGCAAATATGTACAAAGTGACATGCCAGATACCTCAGGTGTGAACATGACACTATTTTGTGCTGCTACCTAGTTGCTAGTACTCAGGCGCCTGGTGTGAATAGCCCCT
Source organism: Porites cylindrica (assembly GCA_964035525.1). Taxonomy (NCBI): domain Eukaryota; kingdom Metazoa; phylum Cnidaria; class Anthozoa; order Scleractinia; family Poritidae; genus Porites; species Porites cylindrica. The sequence goes on from OZ037783.1 coordinate 27,172,154, forward strand.
CATATTATAGTCCTTTACATTGGTACCATCTGTGTATAGCATGACGATAGAAAGATTTAGAATCAATTTTGTGATGTATTTTGCCTGTAGAGGCTTTTTTTCACTGTATGATGAAATTATTTGTAATGAATTATGTTTTTATTTCCAGCTTATGGATTCATGTGTTCGTAATGGTTACTATGAGGAAGCTCTGGAACTATCATCGTACGTGCATCGGCTGGAAAAGAAACTGTCTAACATCCCAATTATTCAAAACATAGTGGAAGTTGTTCAGTCATCAACACAACTGATGCTGTCTCAGCTGTTACAACAGCTCCGATCAGCTATCCAGCTGCCTGCTTGCTTGCGTGTGATTGGTTACCTCAGACGACTTGACATGTTTTCTGAATCAGAGCTCAGGATTAAGGTCTTTCCGTAAATTTCAAATAAAATGTAGGCAATGTATAAAAGGTCGCGTATAAACGTACATTTTCTGTAAAAGTTGAACCTCACTCATTACGTTAATGCGCTGCCGTCCATACATTACTTCTATTTTGTTTCACGAGTGAATTTTTCGTACCTATGCGCATAAATTTTACATGCGTATGCACATAAAATTTTCATGCCAGTGAAAATCCACTCTTGTTTGGAACTAGCAGTATGTTGAAATTTGGTGCAACCTGGCAGTGATTTCGGGAAATAGCGGTAAACTGCAGCAAGTATTACATGTACAGTACAAAATGCAGTTACACTGGAATACCGTTTACACACTAAACACTAACTCAGCCTTCAGGGCTTTACCTGTGTATTCTTTTCTGCTGTACTCCTGGTGTTACACTGGTCCTCTCTTCCTTGATTCTCCACTCTACAAATGAAAAGGGAACTGGAGCCAATATGTGTCCTGCAATTATTGTTTCTGGGATCATTACTGGGGACATGCCTGTCCCATAAGTCTTTGCGGGAGTTAACTCAGTCCAGTTTTCGTCTTGCTTCAAAAGTGGTGATTTCGTACTTCACCTCTCTCAAACGTGTCCCGTAGCAAAGGTATTCCACTACTTTTCTATGATTTTGGGACTGTCGTTGCTTCAGAGCCATAAGATAAAAAATAAAAATCCATGCAAGTCTGCTTACAGAATGGCTTCTGTCATGTAATGTCAGGGACAATACCAGTGGCCGATCCAGGGGAGGGACCTGGGCGTTTATTTTTAAACCAAACTGAGGTGCCAAGGGCTGAAAAAATTTTTTTGAGACGGGACCCCCCTTCAGATCTCAGGGTCTAGATGACCAATCCCCCCTCCCCTCCCCTCCCTTATCTGAAGGTCTGGCTCCGCTACTGAATAATGTTACTGCTACTTTCAGGTTAAGGGCCGGGGAAGCGTTAATTGAACCCACATGGTAAAAGAGACATAAACTTGATATCGCCTTCACAACGTTTATCTGCAATTTTATTAATGTTAATATTTATGCAATTTTATCGTCTTGTAGTTCCTTCAAGCACGCGATGCTTGGCTTCAGAGTGTTCTGGCCTCAATTCCATCAGATGATCCTTACTACCATATTACCAAGACCATCGAGACAAGCCGTGTTCATCTATTTGATATTGTCACTCAATATAGAGCCATATTCTCTGATGATGACCCAATATTGTCAATGGAAAACGAGGACAGCCCAATGTATAGCAACCTTTTCCACTGCTGGGTTGTGCAGAAGGTACGCTATGTTGAATGCCTCTGGTAAAAATGAACCTTTGACTAGGGTGCTTTTAAGTAGAGAAAGATTGTGAAGTAAGTAGAGAAGATTGTGATAGGGAACTGTATGGGTTGAGTGGATGTCCTTTTGGCGAAAAGTAATAAATGCCATATTAGAAGGTTGTACTTAGTCGGATTATTACAGTAGACACTTGGAACCCAACAAAATACGTTTGTCAACTTTTAAGGTCAAACGAGGGGGCAAAGGCCAACGGAAGGGAATGTTCGCAGGGGGATGGTAACTCAACTTAAGCCTGCGACTTCTCTTCGGCCCATCTTTCCTCGAATACAAACAAAAGTGTGATTTCGGGCGACCATTCGTAGGGAGAGGAACACCTGAAAAAAAAATGCTTATTCCCTTGTGTGATCTGTTTGTGGGACAATTCCTTGGGACCAAATGAAAGTAAAACAGTTGCTTATTAGAATAAAATGGCGAAACAACGTTCAAAATTCATTTCGCCGTAAAAAAAAACGCCGGTCGAATTGCTCATAGCCAATTATAGAGAGATTTTTTAGATTTATTGGAGGGGGTACGTGTTGAGAAGCATCTTTGAATAAAGATGTTAGGGGCACTAATACGAGACGGCGTTTTTTTTTCTGCTTCAAGGTGCAACAGTTTTTGAAGACTTTAGAGTATGACTTGGAGCGTGGAGTTGGTAGTCGACTAGATTCACTGTTGGGACAGTGTATGTACTTTGGTCTGTCATTCAGCCGGGTTGGAGCTGACTTCAGAGGGTTACTTCCTCCACTCTTCCACATGGCTGCAATGAAAGCATTCAGTACAGCGGTGCTTGATGCTACGGAGAGGTGCGTTGTGTTTGCGTGTGTAGAAAGTACTTATGAGAAATATCCCGATTTTCCAAGTCTTTGTTTTATTATTTCAAGTCTTGTTGCTATCTTTGGTTATGTGTAGTATTGGAGCAATATGTTCCCGGGATTCGGCAATTTTATCTGCTTTTGCTATGAATGTTGAGAAAACTTCATGAAATCGTTATTTGTATGTCCCTCAGATTTGGAGATTTGTTGTGGATGTAATGTGATCGATTTACTCTCTTTCAAGTGGGTTTCTTTATTTAATTACTGATCTTTATTCTTTGAAATTAAAGGTTTAATGAAACGATGAAGTCGTATTCTCCCCAGTCTCTTTCATCCTCTGTCACGGCCACGATGCTTTCTACAATGACAGCGAAGGTACGTAATGTCTCACCTCTGCAAGATTGGGTTTATGTGGCGTTGTAGAACTCAGCAGAGCTGATCAGTTTTTGAGCTACCTTTGGCGGAATAGGCATAATTGTCTACTTAGCTTGAGAACTTTTGAGCAATTCGATAACATTGGGTATATGAGCAACTAGGAAAACTCAGCGCTCTAACAACTGGCCACCGCGTCTCCCACTACTTTAGGCAGTTAAGGTTTCTTCTCCCGGTTTTGATCGTAAAATGTGTCATTCATTTGGTAAAGGAAATAAAAAAAATCGCCTCATGCTTTCAAAGTACTAAGATGTGATAGGTACATCCGTAAGTATTGATAGCACGTAGCACGTGTTCTTGTTTGTTTTTTTTTTTTTGGCACCGCGATGTTTTTATTTTTGCTGATAATTGTTTCGCTGCATCTGTTTTGATTGGCCTAAGTTCTATTCCCCGCTCCAGAAACTCGTAAGGGAAATGGGTACAAACTTTCGGCGCAACGATTTCTGGGACCGTTTGGGTGGACAAGCGCTACTTATGATTGGTTTATGGTTGCCTTGAATACCATCGACCAATCATCAAACGAGCCAAGAAATCACTGCATTCAATGCTTGTACCCATTTTCCCTAGGGTTTCTAAAGTGGGGAGTCATATCTACTCGCGCAAATAGGCCATTCCCGAGTTCCCCTCATGCAGCCTCTGTATCAAAACGAGGTGAATTGCACAGCCTTTGATATGGAAATGATATTTTCGTTCTCATGCAAATCAAACTCATTTTCGCTGTGCACTTGGCCTCATTTTGAAAGTGAGGGTTTTTGGAACTCGGAAGTGACCTTTTAGCTGGATCGTCTCTTTGTATGTCCCTCTGTAAGGGTAAGCTAAATTTCGTCATTGAGATCGAAAGATAAGTAGCACTTTGCTGTAATATTTCGACCGCCTTTTCAAACAAATGGAAAATTTTAAACTTGTTGGCCTGCACCTGTTACCCTCCAGCTAATCGCTTTGTTAGCTATACGTAGCCCCCCTTAAAGTTAAAGAATCCACCCATTCCTCTTTTCCTTTATTACTGACTGAACAAAACTATGTAAGTTAACCGAGGTCAAGCCTAAATTAAACCTCGGTTTTTTCATGTAACTGTCAGTTTTATCCGTTGTATATGTAATTACGTAGTTATATAAATCTGTATTTTTTCTTTTTGTTTTTGTTTTCAGTAATATGTGTGCTTTTCTGTGCTGCAATATAGCATTAAATTAAGATAATGTTTTCCTCATTAATTGCTTTTGTTTTTATTTTTGTAGCCTGATGATGCAGGAGCAGATCTCCATCCTCCCAGCTCTTTGTTACAACATCCACCCCTTGCGGCCTTCACCAACAGTGTTTTATCATCCTTCAATGAGCTGAGGCATTGCGCACCATTAGCCCTTGTATCACCTGTCACTGAGGTTCTTCAGTCTGCCTTCGCATCTGTGATACACACCACATGCGCCTTCCACAGGTAAATGAATTCTGGATCTTTTGTGGCACTTCTTGGGGTTGCAAACGGGTACAGTCACCAAATGACGTAATGCAGCGATTTTCGTTTGACCTTGAAAAGTGGTTTCGGCAAGTGTTCGTTATTTTTTTTTATCAGCTAGTGGATGAAAAGATCAAAACATGGACTCTTCGTTTCCCCGCCAATCGTGTTGCAGTATGACGTCAAAGCGAAGTATCGATTGATTTCTAGAAAGTTCTCGGGCATGAAGTTTTTTCACCTGAGCGTTCGCTTGACCAACCAGAAGCCACACGCGTTTGTATCCGTTCAACAAAACCAATCAAATCGCACTATTTTCGTTCGTTTGTTGTTTCTGTTTTGTTCGCGCGTTTTCATTTGAAGGTCTTACGAAAATCGCTCTATAAAAGATTGAAAAGACACTTTACAATACCCACGCCACAACACACAAGCCAACCAACAGTGGTTTGCGCAACATCAGGAAACATTCGCTTTTTGGCGCAGACCTTCGCCGCTGCCATGATCAGGGAAAAGTATTTCTGTCCAGGGTCTCGACAAATTTTAGGGCCTGCCAAAGTTGGTGAGGAGTCATGAAATTATTCTTTCAGGGTGCCCGAGGATTTCATGAAGCCCATATTATCGTCCGGACAAAAATATTCCATATTCCGTAGCTGATCAACTTTGATACCCCTTGTTCCGTGGGATGCCTGTGGCACTCCCACGGTAAAAATCCGGTTCGGTTGTACCCAAAATTGCAAAGCCAGCCAATAGGATTGCCTAAAATCTTTATCGATTATCTCTTCTTCCAAGCCGACCAATCAGATTGTACAAAATCTGTATCGATTTTTAATCGATTTGCTTCCTCTGAAGAACGTTGAAATCAGAACTTTCCTGGCCAAATTTGTCGCGCTTGAGTTTTCCCACTCGTGGTTTAGGATGGCTTGTGAACCAGCGAAATCCTTCGGGATACTGACAAGTCACGAAAGGCGACCTAAGCCAAATTATTTCTTTCCTTCATGATTCTTTTTTGTATAGGTCTAGCCTTTTCATAAGGTTTTAGCAGCGTTTGGTTGCGGGCCGTGATTTCCGATAGATTTTTCTATTCGGAGTTCGCCAGTTTTTGCCGAGCACAGCTCGAGTTCACTTTTTTTCTTTTCTTATCGAAAACACCTTGACGATGGGAGGTTAAATCGCGTAAATTTCAACTCGTACCCTTGACGATTGGCGGTGAAATCGCGAAAATATTGTCCTCGTCGATCGACGACTCGCTTTCGGCATGGATTGGACTTCTGGATGGGACACGGATCAGGACATTAGTAAACTTATTATACCTTGGAATCAGGGATAATCATTGCAATGTTAACTTTGAGACCTTGGAAACACATTGCAATTAATTTTTAACCGTATCAAGAGCATCTTGGAATATTAAACTTTCATCTTGGTTTAAAACATTGGAACTTTATCGAACTTTGAAACCGTGGGTTCGACCCTGGATAAAGCAAGCGGATGTTTTGTTTTGTTTTGTTCCATTAACCTAAAACTACAATGTTTATTTCTCTTTGAAAAAGTTACCTGTGGCTCCTTACTACCAAGGTAGAACGCCATTATGCTTCCACAGACCAACGCATCCCACGGAAACGACTTTAGGCGTCTTGTTATGTAAGAAATACAAATGTTCCGAAAAACGTCAAGAGTTAAAAATGTTGAATAGGAACATTCATGGCTGGAAAAGAAGCTGAAGTTAATGCTAACGATAGATCAATGAAATAAAAAATTAATATTGCTTGCAGGTCAGAAAAAGTCATCGAATAGTTAAGAAATATTACTCGTTCAAGTGGGAAGCAAAAAAGTTGCTTGTTTCGAGCGTCGTATTCTTGATTTCCCGTTCATGAGATTTGTGTATCTCTAGTTTCCTGCAGGGTTTTCTGGGATTGTGTAAAGCTGGGGAGGAATACGAGTTCAAAAATTAGAGACTGGTTATTTTCATCACCCTGTTCCTAAACTTATAGAAAATTAGTTCCGGATCTTGTGTCGCTAACGGTCGATAAGTACATCTTTGTTCTCGCGATCTTACTATCTTCTGCCTTCAAGCTATCGCTAGTAAGATTTGGTTATCCATCACTTCTTCCTCTGGCCAGTTACATCATATACTGTAAGCCAATCAAATACAACTGTACAGCTGATACCAAATTATGTTAAATACGTGGCGTTGACAGTCAAACCCTGGAAAATTGCTTGTAGTGCGGTATAGTATATTTTATAATCCTTGTTAATATTCCTATCATTGTATTGGTTTACAGAGCAGAAGCGGCCGCCCTCAATGAATCTGAAAGAGCTACATTTGCAAATTTCTGTCAAGTATTGGGTAAACAGCTTATACCGTACATAAACCGCTGTTTAGAGGCGATTTTTCCGAGTTCTGCACTGAGTGTCGTACAGGGGGGTCCTACTGCAGCCAGTACGTCGCTAAGACTTGACGTTAAGAGATTACATGTACTGTTAGAGCCAGTCATGCCGCAAGAATCTAAAGAGGAAGAGGAAAAACCTCGAAGAGAACAAGATGTTAAAAGCCGCGCTAGCATACCACAGGATACCACGGGGGAAACGGAACAGCCTCGTCATGAGAACGAGGCAGAAAGAGAGAAAGAGAAAGAGCAGAAAAACAATGACCAGGAAAAAGAACATCTTACAGAGCAATCTGTGGAGACAGAATCATTGAATGATGGTGGGGAGAAAGTATCAGAGTCTGAACAGCAAGAGCCAGATTTAACTTAGTAGTAAAATAGTTCTAGAAGCCATAATTAGGGTACCTACAATTGGTCAGAAACTGACCGACCACACCCTTCCAGTCGAAAAGAGAATTCCACAACAGTTGAAATTCTCCAAAACGGCCACCTTAGGCTGTTCCAGGTTCTCAGATGGTGGGAAAAACGCGAAAGTGAAAGTTGCGCGAAAAGTTGGCGGGGCGGGAAGGGTACCCTCCCCATTTTTCATATTCGCGCTTTCTCAATTCAGCGGACCCGACTACCTCGGAGCCTGGAAAAGGTTAGGGCCACCTTGGGGACAGGAAAAAGTGGCCGTTGTAGAGAGGTGGCCGTTAGTGGAGACTGTTTTAGTCCAGCCAGCCAGATTAGTCCATTTTTAATAGTATACAAGGCAGAAATGATTTTTTAACGAAAACGTTCCAAAATAGCCTGTTCCATTTTCAAAACGACCTATATTGGCTTATCACACTCACAACTTGTTTTCATTTGAGTTGCCGAGTGCAAGAGGCAAAGTACGGCAAACTGCCTCAAACAGTTTTAAACCAGACTCGCTATGGACCAGTTACAGGCGTCCACCATGGGTAGTTTTCCGTGCTATAAAAAACTTAGTGAGTAAACCAGCCAACCACTGATACTTTTTTTTTAACGCCCAGTTGCTCAAAAATGGGATAGCGCTATCCATCGAATAAGTCGCTATACAGCGAATAAGTATTAGGGAAATTATATTGTGTTATCCTCTGGATAGAGATTTACGCAGCGGATAGCACTATCAACCTTTGGAACAACTCGGGCCAAGGCTGTAAATCTTACAGGGGTGTCTGCAAAGCAAGGTTTCCCACCTTTAAAGTCACCAACTTATGGGGACTTACCCCTCCCCACTTAAGTGTCATTTTGACGGGTGTCTGGTTGTCTGGTCTTTTAAGGTGGATTTCCACTGACGCATTTTTGGCTACTCACGCTAAAGCACGTAAACTTTAATCACGTAAATAAAATAGAGGCAAGATAAAAAGTGCTGAGCTTAAACGATAAATTGAGTGAGGTTCAACTTTTACGCTTACGAGCGACCTTTCATGCATTGCCTCTATTTTATTTGCGAACGTAAATTTTACGCACGTAAAAAATTACGCGACACTGGAAATCAACCCTTAAGGTACTATCCGAATTGTTGTTGTCTCCAAATAACAGGGCCGGCTTCCACCTTAAACGGGTTTCTGCTTTTCAGTGTCTGTACAGCAATGCCGCGAAAAAGCATGTCGTTTCCATAGGTATTAAAAGTAAGAAAGATTTTAGAAACAGAAATAAGGTAAGCTGCATCGCTGTGAGAATAGTGGGTGTTCAGAAAGCTGCAACACATTATTTAATCACTTTATTCCCTGAAGCGTGTGAAAGATCTTTTAAAGGGTTAATGAAAAGAAATTTGTAATTTTTACGTACTCTTTATTAAAAACGAAATAAAAACAGAAGGAATATAGTAAAATAGAAGCAGATATCTGCAACGAAACTAGACTATTACTGAAAAGTTGTTATATCATTTTGGTTTAATGGTAATGAAGCGTGCGTTCCGGAGATTTATTTATTTTTTCAACTCAGCTCGTTATTATGCAATGTTTATTACGTTCAGATTGAAGGTAACAATCGCAAGGATCCTAACGTTGTTTCTGTTCAGATTGGAACATGAATTGAATCGTATTCGTCCATATCACTGTCGTAGACATCTTCTACTTCAGTGTCTAAAGCCTCCAGCTCTTGGTTGGAGAAAAACCGCTCTAAAAGCTTGCGAAGCGGGATCATGCAGATGATAAAAAAGGGAAACAAGGGAGCAGCAACTGTCAGTTTCATGGCAATAAGCGCGCACACGCAACACACTTGAATGATGGTGAAAAAATGCATCTTGCTTGTTTTGACATTTGTGACGTAAGTCTCGTCAGGGTGATGGGAGGATGGGATGAAAAGCAGCTTGACTCGTTCCACTAGCTGAATATGCGATAAAGAGGACACGCCCAGGAAAAGAAACACCCCGAAGAGAACAGATATTGGAATGAGACGCATCACGGGTGACAGCAGAACTGTGAAGCCTATGAGCAGGTGAATCACAATGTTGGTAAGACGCTGTTCTTTGACTCCGATGAGACGAGGGTGCTCCCCTGGGGCGTGATTAGTGCTGATCACTGTCAAAGCGTGGAAGTGTGACAGCGTGTGCACAGGTGTGGCACACATCCAAGGAAGACCCAAAACTGAGCACAGACCAACCAGCAGTCCCAAGACGAAGAGATCCAAGTTGTAGCCTACTCCTTTCTTCAGTTTGTGGTCTTTCTTGTCTAAGATGACCCCGGTAAATTCGACTTCCATAAAGATCAAAATGCTGACGAGAATTGCTGGAACCAGAGCTGCAAAGATGGCGTTAGCGGTCATAGGTTCATCAACTCCCATGGGGTTTATTAACCAGCTGTGCCTGTTTGGTGACGTCACCGATAACCCATCCGGGACAGACAGTTTCTGCGTGTACACGCCCTCTGTCAACCAGTCAACTGTTACCATAGCAACAATGGCGATGAAAACCCCGAAATCACTGACAATACGCCGGGTTTTTGGTCCAAAAAAATGGCTGTGTCGCAACTTTCTCAAAGAAAAAGCCACAAAGAAGGTTCCGAGCATTAAAACTGCTGTGAAAAGAGCAGTATTTGCTGTTGATTGATCTGGGGTGTCAGTGGCTGGCATGTCGGTGACACTTGTGGCGTTAGAAGATACAAAGGAGCTAAATGACAAATCAGCGCCCAAGGGATACAATTGAAACACGTACCCTACATAATTAAAAGCGTCATACAAAAAAATTATGGAAATCATCAAAGCAAATATTTCTTCAGTAAAACGTGTGAAGTAATTGATGAGAAAGCAACCCTCGAGAGCAACGATGAGGAAACAGATAACCATCACCCAGATCCCTACCCAGGCACGCCAAGGAAGAAACTCAATACCAAAACGCATACTGAGCTGAAATGTCCTCTTCTCAAACACAAGTATTGGTCCGGTAGCTCCTATTATAATTAGAGGTTGGCCTGCAAACAGACCAAACAAAACGCCAGACAATGCGGTGGCCAGGATCATTTCTGAAACTCCCATCCATTGATCAGTCTTTTCGCTTAGCAAACCACCAAAGGTGATGGCGGGCGCAAGGCACGCAAAGTAAACGAAGATAATTGTCGGTAAACAATGTACATCTAAAGCGTCTTTAAAATCGCTGACATAGAAAGGTAGCCTCCTCTTTATATCGCGTATGAGTCCACCACAAAATGTTCCTGTTCTAGCAAGAGGGTCGTTGGAGGCCTCGTTTTCTTGAATTACCTCGCGGAAGATGTTTTCTTGCACCCCCTGGCTGGTTGTACTCCCACCGCGCCTTCTTCTGCAAGACAGTGCTTTAGCCTGATTGGCCAATATGGGCACCGTTTGATTCAATAGGTTTCGATCCCAATCCCCTGGCGGGATGATGAGACAATCGCCCATGTAACAGTTCAAAGAATCCAGCAGATCTTGTTGGCTCTAAGGTAGAAAAGAATAAGTTAGAAATATGGGCGCTAACACTTCTTAATGATGATATACTTTTTTCTAACAAAAGGCCCGTTCTCATTAGAACTTCGTTGTGTCAGGGTTACCCACAGGAGCAGGATCCTCGACCACCAGCTTCTTCCAGTTCAACACCTCGAAAAAAGCGTTTATATCCTCTCAATACTGGTTTAAAGCTCCATGGAGTGTTAAAAAAGCCCCTACACACGGGTAAAAAGCTACTGATCTCATCCGAATACACAGAGTACCGCTCAAGGCTCGCCAGCAGTGATTGGTGGGATTGAAAAAGAGTTTCACTGTCGAGGGGACTGTCATGTGTACAGACCTGTCCTGCATCCCCCGCCAATGAACAAACACAATAACACGCACGAGGTCGAGGCTTGGCTTGACAACTCAGACAAGTTCATACAAATTACTGTTATTCGTTACCCCAAGCCTCGAGTCCCAGGAATGAGAGGATGAACTACTGAGCGTGCGCGAAGGTGTAAATTTAAGTGAAAGGACTTCCGTCTCTCGTTCGGCGTCTCTTACATCGTTCAAATGCTATTCAGCATTGCATCTAAAGTCACGTAAATTGACGACCTTATAGTGCATTATTAAAAATCATCTTAGTTAAAAGAGGAAGTGATGCGATAACCGACTTTATTGAAACCCTGGACCAAAGTAAACACTCTTTGTTTTCATATGTATCATTAAGATTAAGTACCTGAATCCTGTTTACTTACTCATGGAGCATGCTTTAAGAAGAGGAATAAGCTTGATACCCTTTGGGAGGCGAGCAATTTTAAAGTTACCCCCAAACTCCACAGTGCAAACCTAGAATTTTCATCGGGGTTTGAATCCCGTTTGATCTTAGGCTTTGTTAACACTCTACCGTAAAGCTTTCCGTGCCGACAAGAAAACCCAACCGGTATAGTATGCCGAACAGCAATCTGATCGATATGTGACTCTCCACTTTGGAGATCGGTGCAGGGAAATCACCATTAGCAGTGGCGGATCCCAACTTTCAGGTAAGGCGTGGGGGAGGTGTCGGTCATCCAGACCCTGAGATAAGGGGGGCGGTCTCAAGAAAATGTTTTTTTAGCCCTTCCGGCCTCATTTTATCTTAAATGGGGTGGGGGGGGGGGGGGGGAGGGGGAGGAGCCGGGGCTGGGCTCCTCCCCTGGATACGCCGCTGATTAGTATGAGTGAATAGAAGCCCTATATCGGGTATGGTTTTCATGCCGGCGCTAAAGCTTTCCGTTATAGTATGAACATAGCCTTAGGCACAATTTTGGGTACCTGGGGAGAATGGGGACTATTTGGGGTGCAGGGGAGGGGGAAGGGTGCACACCTAACGCGTACTACACACATTCCATTGAAAAACGATTTTTTTACTCCTCTTACCTTTGCTCGATATGCTGACTCAAGGAAAATCTTATCAGACATCAGCGTTGAAATAGAGCGTCCAACCTCATGATAATCTACGTTATCATCATCAGGTCCAAGAAGTACAATCACGAATCTTACAGGGATGTTTACCTCAGCAAAGTTCCCCAGTTCACAGCCAAAAGCGAGTCTCACAAAAGCGCTGACAGTGCAGGACAAACCATTGTGAGCTCCAACTAAAACTGTAGTGGTCTGCGCATCGGCGGGAATTTTATTTCTGATGTCGGACTTCTCTATGCGTTCTTCAGTTTCGAAGTCTTCTCCACAGAAGCTCGTCACGGGGATTGCTAAATCGGTTACATTTGCATGTGACTGCGGTTCTGTTTTAGGCGGGGGTAGCAACACTGATTTACCTTTAATGTCCCGTGGTCTGAAAATAAAACAAAAGCTTTCTGTTTATTAGATTATTGTTATGGTTAGTAATAGAGAGTTAAGTATCACGTTTACGTCAAACGGCAAACGCGAATTTGTACGACGTGACCAAGTTTCCTCTTGACTTTTCGTCTACTGTTCATTAATTCTACACCTAAATTAGTAGTTTTATGCAATTTTTTATCCTTAAGAATTGTTTTGAGCTGTTTTTATCTGCTCATTTTCTATTTTGAGAAATTCTCAAGTTGAATCTGACGTTTGCCGTATACGTGGTCTTCACTTCTACAGCCTGTCCAAACATGATTGATCATTCACAGACTGAACCAGAAAAAACACCCTCGAGAAAGAACAACTAGCGTGGTCTCGCAGTCTCTTCTTTCAAAATAAGAAATCCAGGGTTACAAAAATTGCGTGAATAGCAACTTTCCAAAGTATTCCTATCTTAAGCGAGGTATTACAATTAAGGTAATGTCTGCGAACAGTTTGTCACTTAGCCTGCGTAGCATGGCGGTTTTGGTTGGGAGCGCTAAGTAATAAAGGCGGGCGAGGGCAGAGAAACCGCGAGGAGATTGGGGCGGAAGCAACTTGAAATACCGCCTGCACGGACGGGGGGCTTTTTTGAGTCGGTCCGCACGCCAGCGTACGGATCGTTCCGATTGGTTCGGAATGTTCGCCTGTCAATCAAATATTTTGGTAATCTCCCATGGGAGAGTTTCGAGGGACTGAACAAATGATCTCCGCAAAACAAAATCAAAATATCAAAGAAGCGTTGACCGGAGCGTCGTCGATCTTGAATATTTGACGGGAAAATAGGGCAATTGTATTGAAGCCTAAACAGGAAATGGCCATTTACAGTCTTCTTCAAAGGAGAGATGTCATGGAAATTTTGTCAACAAGATTTGGCAAGAGCATGATCTTTACTGTCTTTGCTATGACCAAAGAAGAAATATCCTCATCGGAAACCTGTATGATCACAATTTCCCCTCTAAAAAGTACTATCGAGGACCAGATATCTGAAATGGTGTCGCTGAGATGTAAAGCAATGGACCTTATGACAGAAACAGTAAATTTCAGTGCTTCGAGAAAGTTCACCTCAATTTTCTCTATTTGACTCGGTGTTAGAGAATAACGCACTCCAGCGCAATACACCGAACGGCGTCCGCGATTGTGGTCGATGAATCGCATATGGTAGAAGACGCACAGCGTAATTCTCCATACTTTTTTGCTTGGTGTAGCTTAAGCTACAACTCAAATCTGAAGATCGCGCTCTACGTAAAAATACAACATCCTGCAAACAACAGTTAAAAAGCCGGGCCCAGCGTCAAAACATTCACGGACAAAGCAGTGACAAAGAAACTACAAACCAAGGCTCCTTGGTTTGTAGTTGTCCAGATCCAGGCATTTTAATCGGAAAAGACCAAAGAAACTAAAATATTTATTTAGCCGTAATAAAAAGCTTTAGGCTTTAAGAGTGGTCAAAGAAATTAGTACTTTACAACTGCATCTGAGATCAACAAATTCTAATTAGCGAAAATAACATTAACCACAGGAAATAATTACTCAATACGGATTAAACAAACCAACTCCATGACCTCTAAATAAATGTAAGACTTAGTGCAGCAAAAATAAGATCTACTCAGTCAAGTTTAGAACGCAGTGTAGTCACCTATGCGTGAGATAGCCACAAAGAAAAAACCCGTGTTTGTTCAAGCAAACTCCAATTCCGGCCAAGGTCACGTTTTACACTATATCACGAGCTTTTGTGTCGTGTTTAGGCTGTCAACACTTTATTTCTGATTGGCTGGGAAAACTGAAACCAAACAAGTTGTCAACAGGATGTCAAAATGAGTTGAAGGGGGCGGCAGTTGAAAAGGCCACGAATCCGGGCAGGCGGTTTTTATTTTTCTCGCGGCTTCGCCGCTCGTTCTCGCGCGCTTCGCGCGCGAATTTCGCGGCTACGCCGCTCCTGCGCCCGGCTCAACAAAACCGTCATGCTACGCAGGCTATTTGTCACTGAAATTTATAAACATCGTTTAGGTTGCTTATTAATCATTCGGCGTCTACAAACGATTGTCTTAATACCGCGCTATTATAGGCTCCTAATGACCGGCCGATGTCGTATTGAGCTTCGTCCATTACATAGTTCATCCACCGCATTCTAAAGGCTGGTTTCACTATCTAGCGATCGAGTCGGAAGAGGTATAGAGCGTCATGATCTAGTGAAAACAACGTTTGTATCCGCTTACGACTCGGTTGCTTACCATCTAGTGAAAACTAGGTTGTCGGATTCGCTAGCAGAAGCCATGGATAATAGAAAGACTGGTCTTTCTATTATCCATGCAGAAGCTGAAGAACTTAGGCCCCGTCCACGCGTAACCGGATATTTTTGAAAACGGAGGTTTTTTTCTTCTTTTTAACTTACCGTTCACATGTAAACGGCGTTTCGGGCACCGAAAATAACGGTCACCAGACGGGAAGCCGGCGTTTTCAAAAACCTTCACTATCAGTGATGCTATCGTATTTCCATCATTTTAGCGGAGCTCTCGCGCGCGAAGCGCGCCAGCGGAGCACCATGGGTAAGAAAATGAAGTAATCTACCCATTAGAGAATACTTGGTAATCACGTGACCGTACACCGACCGCCCAACCGTCCGTCCGTACCACAGGCATACCAATGTAAAATAACTCAATCAACAGGTATGGCAACCCAAGTGTAACTCGAGGTTATTTTGGCGGGAAATCGCATAGCCACCCGCGTCTTGTAAAGCGGAGACAACTGAAGAGTCAATAAAGACGAAAACGGAAAGCGGAAATTGTTTCTGTATCCGTGTTGTCTAAAGTATTTAGTTTAGATTAATTGTCCTGTCCACAAATTTGGAATATAGAGCAGGAGAAAGACAGAGAAAAAGAGAAAGTAGGCGGGAGGCCAGCGAAGCTCAAAGAGAAAACGGGCGACAGAGCTGGAGGTCTAGGGCGAGAGATAAGAAACAAAGGAGGCATTTTTTTTTGTTGGAAGAACAACATGAAAATTTTGTAGCAGCGGTGACAAAATGGGAAATGCTAGCGGCCACCAATGCAAGGTAAAAATGAGCGGCAGTGAAAAAAAAGTGAACGAGAACACGTACGACATTTCCTCCATAAAACGTGTAACTAAGAAGTTTCTGGAAGTTTCACGTTGCATTCGAACAACGGCAAAGAAATGTACAAAAGAAGTGTGCTGCACGTGCAAAGTTGCTTTTTTTGCTAATTAGATCTATTGTTGTTTTTCACCATTCTCCGGCGTTGCCTTCGCCGCTTAACATTACACGATTCTATATTTTGTTTAAATATTATCGAGAGCTTTGCTTTTAGCCCTGGCTAAATGTATATATTAGTGTTTTCATGTGGACGGGCGAAAACGATTTAAATACGCTACGTGTGGAAGCTTACCTTTTCTCAGAACGGAGAAACCGGAAAGCATGGCAACGAGCATTGTGATTGGTTTATCCTTCCGCTTCGAGTTCCGACTTCGACAATTTGGTTTTCACTAAATCGTAAGCGACGAAGTTATGAACAGAATTGGGAGAAAACAGGAACGTTATGATTCTTCTGACCGACTCCGAAACCGTCTCCGCAAAAGGCCCCGCGACTCCGAATCCGTCGCTCGTGAAAACCAATGTTAACAGGTTCATGGGGCAGATACGTTGTTTCGGTGTATATGTGTGTGTTTTTTACCGGTAAACAATTTAGCGCATTAGATTATGTCAAGATAACTAAATTACCGTGAGAAAAACCTCTACTTACATTGAATCCGACTCGGACTCATTTTTACTTTCAGAGCTAGAATCCTTTTCCATAACGCTTGATAAGTGACCTTTATGCCCAATCGACGGTGGTCTTGGGCGTTGCCCCTGAGGCATAATCCTCGAAAGGGGGCGGGCAAAGGCGTTGGTGCGAGACTTTCTTTGTTGGTACTGATGTTCATGTCTTGTCAACAGGAGAGCTTTCACTGCGTCACATTCCTCGTCCGGTAACTTCTTCAATAATTTGATCTCGTTGATAATAGCATCACAAATGGAGGACAAGCTACTGCTCTGAAGATCCAGGAGGATTATTCCATTTTGAAGATTTGTTTCAACATCCCTCAAGCTACGAAATGTAAGGCAAGGAATGTGAGGTTTTCCCCAACGATTCGCACATTCTTCAACGTCCTCTTCGAGTTTGATCCACCGCGCGCGTTCTTTCCAAACTAATTCATTGTCGCTACTGACAAGCTCTTCTAACTCCACAAAGCCTTCATGAAAAGACTGAATTGAAAACCTCTTAGATAAATCATCATACGAGTCCATGTTAGCAACGTTGTTGATTTATACGATATTTTCGCCGCGCTTCCATTTTGTTTCGCATCGGGCGGCTATCCTGAACTAGATCTTCCATGTGATTATGACGTCACTAATTTTTCATTATCTTCGTACATCCGTCGATCCAGTGACAGTTGTCTGATCACTACCAAAACAATTAAATCATTCAAGAAATATAGTGGAGGCTAAACCTTACAGTTTCAACGTTCAAGAAAACGCAAATTTTGCAAAATGATCCCGACAAATTTTGTTGCAAGAGTGTAATGAAAATCTCTAAACAAAATATCTTGTGCAGAAGCATCGAAACACTTTCGCACAATTTACTGCTTAAATTTTTACCCAGTGAACTTCTCGCTTTCATTTTAGGAATAGGATAGTTTGTTTTCGTTTCTTTACTAGCTTGTTTGTGGACGAGAGCAGTTTGCTTTGAACGAGGTTTTTTTCCCGGACGAGTTATCTTAGTTGCGCAAGCAATTCGGGTTAATTCAAAAGTCAATTCTCCTTTCCGGAGTTGTGATAAAACTTTAATCAGCTTCAAATTAAGACTTCTGCAGCAGTAGATGAAGGGGGAACCCCATTAAAGACTGCATGTTTTTCCGGTCAATACTGTTTAAAAGTAATGCTCGAGCAAAGCACGCGCACAAGGGACATTCCAGAACAGTTCTTCAATGATTGTAAACGACTTTCGTAAATCCAGTAACCAAACCAAATAAGGCTAACGACACCAAATATAGTAAACAAATCAAAAACAAAACGGAGCCTGAGCGCGTTTAAACTTTGGTATACCCCTAATGTATACAAATGTTTAACGGGGCCGACAACTTGGTCTCTCTAAAGGAAAAGTGCATGAAAGATCTGAGAACTGACATGCTGCCCTTCAAAGAACACTAAGTTTTCAATTACAGTGTTTTTTACTTAAAAAGGTCTGAAGCCTACAAAACCACTGAGTATGGGGTCTCTTTCTGAAAAGCCACAATAAAATAACCATGCACAGAGCTAGAACAATTAACTGAGTGAAGAATTTATTTCATAACTCTAGTGTACTATAATGTTAAGAAGCATGACTATTTGTAGTTAAATAACTTTAGTCCACGTTGCTGAAATCGCTATCACTTCCGGATCCTGAAT
This sequence comes from Porites cylindrica, assembly GCA_964035525.1. NCBI lineage: Eukaryota > Metazoa > Cnidaria > Anthozoa > Scleractinia > Poritidae > Porites > Porites cylindrica. Next base: position 27,190,148 of record OZ037783.1, read on the forward strand.
AAGAGAAGAAAAACAACCGATTAGTAAAAAAAGGGAAAAATCCGGTTTATAAACCACAAAGACGTAACAATAACGTTTCTTAATGGAGAAACTGTGCTACAAAGTATTTTGTATATTTCTTTACAAGAAAAGGTCATTTCCGAGTTACGCCAAGCGTCTGTTTCGAAATGAGGCTAAGTACGACGTTATTGATACGAAAATAATTTTTTATTGTCATGCAAATAAAACTCATTTCGAAAGAAAGGTTTTGCACTTAGCCTCGTTTTGAAAGTTAGAGTTTTCAGAACTCGTTAAAGGTCTCAGTACTGACACTTGCAAACACTCCCAACGCAAGCTAAGTAGTTTGCTATCAAGTGACAAAAAATTGTCGAATTTGCGGCTTTCAAACATAATTACCCTGCTCACTGCTAGTTTCCCCACTGAATTTTGGTTCATTTTCCTGAACGTCACCAACTACATCATCCACGTCGAATACTGAAAAAAAAATGAGAATTCTCGATCAGAAGCTTTTCCGCAGTTAAGTCAGAAACAAGCCTTTGAAGTTTACATGTTTCCGCAAGCGTAGCTATTTGTTATATTCCCTGGTCGCAGAGGTATCCCACGGCAAGAGAAGAAGGAGAGGAAAGAGAGAGATTTCTGCCGGCCTCCGATGCGTTTTCTATGACACATGCACTGGCGTTTCCTTAACAACCTGTAACGTTTTAGTCACATTGCGACATAACTTACAGAACCAGTTTGCGTGATAACAACTGTGGGCTCAGAAAATTCCAGCGTGCAATCTTAACAGGGCCAGGGCCCTGTCAGAACGTTTTTAAATAGCAGGCTGTTAATGAATAGTAGGCGGCTTTGGAACTCATACCAAAGGCACAAGTTCTTGAGGGCCAAGGCATCTCGGGACATTTTGAAATATAGAGTCTCGGAAATCGCGTTTCCAGGGGTTTTCGAGAAGTATTTTCCACCACGGACGCCAAGCTGTTTCGTAGGCATTTCACGTCGTAGTCGTGCAGTGGCGGCAAAGAAATGAACAAAAAAACGTGATGCACGAGCAAAGTTGTTGTTTTACTCTAAACCTGTTTTTTTTTTTGCCGTTCTCGTCGCTGTCGCCGTCGTCGTAGTCTGCTACACAGCCGTTTTTAGTGTCGTCACGCAACGCTCCTCCCTTGTGGGGAGGAGCGTTGCGTGACGACACTAAAAACGGCTGTGTAGCAGACTACCGTCGTCGTTGCCCAAGCTATTTATTTCACAGGTGCGCAGCGAGCGTTGCTATGTTTTCGTTTTATTTTAGTCTCAGTCCTTTATCATACCTTGGTGATCTAATGAGTGGGATTCCTGAGGTTCACTAGCGATAGCAAATCTTTGATCCTCTCCTAAAAGAAAGATGACAAATAAGAAGTCAGTATACGAAAAGACTTGGATAGACGCAAGAATTCAGTTGATGATTAATATTGTTCAATAAGCTCCTAGCATTTGCGTCCATCAAATGAAAGCTATTGAGCATTAGCCTACTTAGTCTCCCTCGCAGCCGTTTTTAGTATCGTCACGCAACGCTCCTCTCCTTGTGGGGAGGAGCGTTGCGTGACGATACTAAAAACGGTTGCGAGGGAGACTATAGCCTACTTAGTAGTCGTTTTTTTATCGAGATATGAAAAAGGTCTTTTCTCTCGTCCCGACTTTCTCGACGAACTCGCGAGGAAACGCTTGCTACGCAGGCTAATTGAACATTACCTCCCTTTCGAACCTTTTTTTAATGCTTTACAGGCTGGCTCTAACTCACGAGTCTGTGTTCGAAATTTTGAAAGGTTGACCTTTCAAAAAGGTCACTGCGCATTACTTTGCTGTGGTGCTGTTTGATATTCTGTAAAATGTTGTTCTACCCAAGTTTCGAGTCGACGGATAAGTCGAAAAAAGGTTTACCATCATAATTTGCGTCGATAACTCGTGACAGTAAAATTTATTTCAACTGATAAACTTATAGGTCGATAGTGCACTCACCCCCCCCCCCCCCTCCCCCCTCTCCATAAATGCTCCGCTCTGGGCTATTTAAAGGTAAAGGTAAAGGTACATAGAAACGAGAGAAGTTGAGGGAAGGATGTAATGTCCCCGGGGATCGATCTTGGCACCTCGGGCATCGAAGGTCGCGCACTAACCAACTGTGCCCGGCACCCTTGCGCTTCGGAAGTCTTCAAAGTTTGCTCACCAACAAAACGCGCAGGATGGCAACAGTCCCCATTCTTTATCCAGCGGATGACTCACAAACGAAGAACGTACCTGGAAGAGTCTTCCCTCCGCCTTGATGTAGTTTAATCTGTCTCTCACCGTCACTGCTAGTTCCCGCTGACCCGCTTTCGCTTTCATGATCACTGGCGCTACTTCCATCTGAACTCTCCTCTTCACTGCTCCAGCCGCTCTTTTGAGGATCTTCCAACTCCCCTCTGGGATCATCACTCACAACAGCGTGCGCGTGAAGCTGAAGAGGGCTTCCGCCAACAGACTCATCTGCGGTATTCAGCACACTAGTGTGCGTGTTCAGTGCGCTTGTGAATTTTCGACCAGGTGAATCAGCGAGACTTAGGTCAGCGGTGTGCTGCAGTCGCGGTGGTCCTTTCATAAGAGATGGTTCTGAAATAATGTTAAATGCTATCAACATTTGTGACACCCGAAATTTATAACAAGAATACACAATTTGCTGGGAACGTGAAATCTGACTTAAAATGAAAACTTTAGAAATGAAAGTTTCCACAGCTGGATTTACTGTGCAATCTTGAGGTCTACACCAGTACCGGTTTCTGAGTATGATTGAAGAAAATCACATCTTCTAATAAGGTATTACTTCCTTGTCACAGATAATTAAAATGGCATTACATTGTGTGACAGATTAATTGTAACGCCAGTACATACCGTGATCATCGTGCGTAAAGGATGTCAAAACGGACACCTGTGCTGACATTTTCGCTGTTTGAGGCGATATGGACACTGCAACAGCTGTTTCTTCATCTTCTTCTTTATGTTGTTGCACAGAAGTAGCAACTGAGGCAGGAGTAGGCGCAGCGTCCTTGTTTTTCTGTTTAGAAAAATGACCCAAAAACATAAAGGCCTCAGAGGTATGCTTCCTTTGAGAGTTTCGACGACATCATTACGGTTTCTTGAATGAAGAGTCGTGGATTAGCGGACAACAGACGTACCCTTTTACAATATATTTTAACATGTGAACAGTAAGCTCGGACGTCAGTACACAAAGGCACCAATGGCAGCCGCTCTCAGTCCATTTATGACCTTACTGTACCCACCCAACCCATGATGTGACTGATGTGATGTGTCTTTCTAGTTACACGGGTTACACAATGACTTATCACACGACAGGCGACTGGCGACTAAGACAGTCACTCAAGACGGGGGCGATACCAGTTGCACGGAATTGGGGATAACCTTTTAATGACGGCTGAGCAGGCATTGTGGACTCACACTGACCAAGGGTTTGGTAGACTCTAAACTTTAGCTTTGTTCACACAATGCAGCATAGCTTTTTCTGACGTCACGAAAATTAATCCTGTATAGTGTGAACAGCAACAGCCCGCGGCGGCACAAGTCGTTCACACACATCGGACATCGTGCTGGCACGTTTGGCGGAAAGGGTTTGGTGCACGAGATTCTAGTCCTCACTCCTGAATAATTACTTCCGTTTCAGTGGTTTCCAGTCTTCGCTTCTCCTTATTCACTTCCGCCCCGGTCCCGAATAGGTGTTCACACTGCACCAAAGTATGACTCAAATCCTATCCGATATCTGAGGCTCCACTTTCGAGATGGGCGTGGCCAGGTTCGCTCCGTCACAGAAATCGCGCCGCCACAACCGTTCTTGTGCGTGGCGGTGTAAAAGCTATTCGGTAGAGTATATATGGTATAGTCTAAAGCTTTTAAATTTCTACCACATCTCGTTAATCTCTGAGCATAAACGATTACTCTTGTCCCTAGAGAAAGTAGATGGAAACCAGGACTAATTTGTTTTTGAAGTTTACTACTCACCGGTTGTCGAGCAACTCTGGGTTTCTGTAGCTTTTTTGCTCGGGCGGCTGCTGCACTGGCTTGATGGATTTTTTCTAAGAAAAAGAGCAATGAGTTTTAATGAGCTTCTCAGCTAAACTGATTTACAAATTCAAACCTGTGGTCCGTCAACACACAAAACTTTCGGCCTGGAGCTTTATTTCAAACTAGTAGTAATCAAAGCTAATTAGTATAATGTTGTTGACGCATGAATACAGTGCAAGGCCCGAAACTCATTGATTGGGCAATGATGCAATTCGCCTCTGAAAAAAACTTAAGGTGGTGGGAGGGGGGGGGGGGGGGGCATTGAAATTATATAGATAGATTCAAGCCAAACACAATTAAAATCTATAGAATGGTGGTATCATTTTTAAGGCACAGGACAAGCTTGTTTTTTTTTTTGTTTTTTTTTTTTCGCCTGAGTGTGCCAATCACATACAAACGTGAACCAAGACTTCCTTAGGGAACCTCGCAAAAATGTTAGCCGTAGCAACTTCACCTGCGAGGAAGTGCAAAAGAGTCGCTCACAAAAGCAATATATGTGCTTCGACCGATGAAGGAAAATACGCGAGTGTTGGTTCATTCTTAGCTAGCTGAGCACATTTAACTGCAGTCGAGGGAAAAGAAAAACTGAAGCCTTTGGTATCATGGTCCTACACGAGCAAATAAGACCGAAGGAGGTGTGTGGGGATGTTAACTTTTCCTCGCAAAAGGATGGGCGCTTATTGGAGGTGGGCGCTTAATCGAGTAAATACCGGGTATCTTACCAAATTCCTCTTCCGAACGGTTACGGTGTAGGTAGATCCATACTTTCCTGTTGCTGTCATATTTTACACATGGATCCCGTTCGTAATGTAGTCTATCCAAAGCCCCGCTCACCACTGTGTGAATCTGGCACAAGTTAAACAAATAATAACAATTTGTTTATGACTATATGGCTACAAAACCGCTTTTAACTAAACGGTGGACAGTGTCTTACGGGCTGTAGTGGGCTCCACAAGCTTAGTATAGCTCGGTCTAAAAGCAAGTCAGCTATTTTGCATGACCCAATACCATTTCAGAGAAAAAAGTTCTGAGTAATTAAATAAATATACTGCACTGCCCCTCACTGGTTTGCATTTCATTGCTCAGTGGTATGCTGCTTGTAACGCATTACCTTGGGTCGCAATGCAGTATGTTGCACACCATCTCACTTGTTTGCATTGCTTTACTTAGCGGCTTATACTGCTTACCCTGTGCTGCCTTTGTTAACTAACCTGTGCATCAGACGAATTTAGGTTGAGAAACTGAGAATCCTTCAACAGCTCACAGACCTACAAATACAACAAATTCACCATCATGATAATACATTTTATTAGGCCGTCCCTCCCTAACGAACGAGTGCGATACGATATGATACCATTCGATTCAACTCGGTTAGGTGTTTTTCCATTTCACCGAGTCTGTAAGGTACGATCAAGGGTGTGACACTGCTGCCATTCTTAAGCCTTTTAAAAGAAAAACTATGGAGATAAACCTTTGAGATGATAAGATTTCAAAACGGCACGGAAATCGAAAAGCAAGATATTAAAATCTTATTATTTCGAGCGGAATAAAATTTTCGTTTCCACATTCTGAAATTCCAATTCCAAGTACAAAATTCCAATGAAGAAATGAGCTTTTTATTAAACATAAATTTGTTTTGATTCTTTAGGTTCCTTATAGTGAGGAATAAGTTTGAGAATCTTAGTTTACCTCTGCCCTAGTCCCCTCTCCGTTTGGAAGTCTGGACGCCGCATCTCTAACAAGTGTAAGGATAGTGACGTAGGGGGGACGTGCTGATGTCAACAGAGAATGCTCCCGAGCCTTGTTCAGATTGGTATCTTTACTGAACACTCCCTAGACAACCAAAAAAAATCCATTAATGCTGTTGTTAGAGGATGATTGTCTTATGCGAATGTTTTGTAACAGGAACAAAGTTTCGCGAAATATATAATGGAATTTTTTCTTTCTTACACGCTCAAGAAAATAAAATATTTAAGGCATAAGAAGTGTGGGTTTACCGGCGTGGTAACCCACCCGGAATGTTGGGAGAACACAAGAAAAGCTTGTAAATCACGAGCCGAAGATAAAATAACTTTAAGTAAAACGGAGTCGTTTAGTTGTTTTCTATGAGTTTACCGACACAATAAACCATAGGTTTTTAACCAATCAGAACGCGCGTACTATCTTAGTTATTTTATAAAGTACAATAGAAGTAATGGCAGATTAATATTTTGCGGTCCAGATTCCGGAAGGAAGAATGCGTGTAATAATTACATCAAATGGTTTTGAAAATGAGGCAAGTGAAGTGCTTGAAGACGAGGTAAATTTGCGCCACAGAGATAACGGCCTACATTCCCAATTTTACCTAAAAAGATAACTAAGAAGCATTCTGTCCATCGCAATCAGGGCGGGGTTTAGTATATAAGTTAAGCCACCCTTTCTTCTCGAATCCGATTTGGGGGAAAAATAGGGGTGGAGGGAGGAGGGTTACGTGACATACCTTTACCGGCCCAACAACAGATTCAAAGCCATGCATCCTAAAGGTGAACGCTTTATGAGGGTTCTCGTATCGTTTGTTTTCCTGTTTAATAAGGAACATACAATGAGTTCATCTATACTACTCTAGCTGATTGTAACTTTTCCGTAAACAGAAGGCGCTTACTAGAAACGTTCAATAAATCTTTCATTTGAATCATACAGGTTTCTTTTTCATCCTTACTTATTGAAAAAAAAAACCGAATAACGAACGGAGACATCAAAAAGAGAATGCTAATGGGGAAAATGTGAGGGAAGCGATTGAAAGAGATATTTCGAGGGATATCTAGATGAGAAGAGGAATAACTAAAGGGAATAAACAAGAGAGATATCTTTTGAGGGATCTTAGAGGGGGACATATGAACATGATATCAGTGGAAAGAAAGTCTACAATGAAAGAAATGTGTAACAAGATTTATCTCAGGTATGAAGAAGAAACGTTTTCTCAAAGTTTACGGAAACCCCTTTTTCCAACTAAAAGTAAGAAGCAACAATTGTGTCGTGTGGCTCCAAATTTGGATTCCGTAAGTAGAAAAACTCAAACATTTCAGTGAGGCCACTGAAATATTGAGCACGTTATGTACAGTGGAAATAATTAGTCTTAAAGTGGATTACAGTTGGTTAAAAAAGAAAAGGACATCGTTACTTGGTCTCTGAAAGCGGCTCTCTCATCTTCAGTGCTTGGTCTGACCACATAATCTGTTTTTCTGCAAGAAAGAGCGTATTCGTCGGGAAAATAGCGTTCTACATACAATCAAAATGAGGTTGGTCTTCTTTTGCGCATGTCTTTTAAATTGCAGAGAAGGGGCACAAGTAGCTGCTTTGCGATGGAATGAGTTGCGCAGTAGCTTTATAACTTGCTTAGAGTGAACTTAATAAAAGCAAAGTTTCACTTGAAGTTACAGTTTCTGAACGTTTGTCAGGAAAAGTACAACCGATAAAGTCGACTAGTTCGCTATACCACCCTCCACTCTGCCCCGCCCCCTTCACCCATCTTCTCAACTGAGTGGCTAACGTCTATCGAGTCATATTTTCCTTAATACCCTAATTTCATGCCTCTAGCACATATGGTTATTCAATGGATGAGTAAGGTTGTTGCTATTGTTGTTGAGTTACAGCACATATGGGTATTCAATGGATGAGTAAGCCTGTTGCTATTGTTGTTGAGTTACAGCACATATGGGTATTCAATGGATGAGTAAGGCTGTTGCTATTGTTGTTGAGCGACAATTTTAACTTACACGCGAGGTGAAGGAGCGGACGACGAAGCTGTTTCAGAGGAAACGCCCTGCAACAAAATAAATATCAAATGAGACTTGACTGAGTTCCGTATCATATAGACTACAAACCTAACAGTTATGCCCAAAGCGGTATATTTTTTAAGGAAAAGGCCTAATTTATGAATACCACCACTACAGGGTCTTACTCCTTGGGTCGACTACGGCACTCCTTTATTTTTCTATTCAACCTGGATACCATTAGAAAGAAAAAGGTATCTGGTTGCTCTTGGCCAGAGAAGAGCACACAGCACAGAGTAAAATCTTTTTTATTAAGAAGATGAAGAAGACCACTTGTGTTTCCTCATATTAGTTTTTATAGACTCTCAAGATTTTAAATTATGGATGGAGGTACGGTTTTCATTTTGCACTTTCTTTACCGGTTTGTTTGCAAATTCCCCTTTGACTCGAAGCCAGTCATCACATAACGGCTCTAACTGCTCATCAGAGTCTCTATGAGTACCTAGAAATAATAAAACTATATTTATTGTCGAAAAATCACTTCATATGATGAAGAGCTCTTATCACTGACGACCCGACTGAGGTGGCAATCACGGGTTTCATTTCAAGCTAGACGCGCGCCGGATGCAACGTCCGGTTGTTGGACATGTAATGTACGGTACTTCTCATACGAAATAATAATTTTTTGAAGTGTGAAAATCGTTTCTTTTTTATTTATTAATCAACTAATAAACGGACAACTGCAAACCGACAATTATAACTGCCAAATCAGAAACTTCATTTTTTGATGCCTTAGAAGACCTTCCCGTTTAACCAGTTCCGGCCCAGGGAACGCAGGAAATTGCATTTTAGAGAGTAAAATAAAACTTTCCGAGGGGAGCATGCCCCCGGCCCCGCCTAGGACCGATCCCTATGGGTCAAAGGAATGTGCGATGTTTCAACGCGTGGTTATTTTGCCAAATTAGCATAAAAGGCCTTAAACTAAAAATATCAACACGAATATTTCTAGGATACCAATCGCGACAAATTCTGTGACTAAGCGCTTGAGGAATTCTACAGAGTAGTTGGTATTGAAAAAAGAAAAAAAAAAGAAAACTCTCACCTATCCATTTCCATTGTTGAGGCCTTTCTTTAAAGTCCACAAAAGGAACAAAAGTAGGTTGGGTCTCTAGAAAGGTACAATCAAATTGTTTTCTCATACACACACACTAAATCACTCTCATTATAGGTACATACATAAACTTTATAAAATGTCTGCAAAAATGATTTGACAGACAATTTGTTTTCTCCGTGAGAAAGAGGGGAAGATATGCACTCTTATAAAAAGTCTATAAATGTACAATTTATAGACATTTTACTATCTCTGTAAAACAACCACTTTTGCCAGTGATGATGCATATATTATTATTGAATCTGTGCGTTTAATTTTACAAGATAAAAATCGGTAACAAAAACATGATAGACTCGCTTGTACCATAGGATCCACATCAGCTTCAACTTGTGCTTTTAGTACCAGTTGTGCTAGATTTATGGTCCACAATAATCAACTTGCAGTTTTATGAAGTAAGCAGTTTTGAAGTGTTCACCTGAACAGCTTTCTAACGAGTTCAAACTTAATGGGCATTGGATGCCATCAGTACAAGAAATGGCAAACTATCACCCTGGGTAGCAGGCGCTTGCTAGGAGGAAAACGGGGCGCGCGATGGAGACACGCTCCTTCTCCTCTCGCGTCTCTCCCTCACGAGTCCCGTTCTTTCATGCACCTATTACTTCAAAGCAAGCGTCTGCTACGCAGGCTACCACACTGTGGAATAGAGAAACGAACAGCCGAAATTAGAGGTAAAATGCTTTCAAACATATTGTAAAACTGTAAAATATGCATTGTAATATGCTTACCCACGAAGCACTTTGGAGTTCTTAAGAGCTCGTTTAAACGTTTCCGTGCGTTCCAGATCGAATTGGAATTTGGAAGTGTTAGTTTTTGAGGAGAGGGGAAAACCGGAGTACCCGGAGAAAAACCTCTCGGAGCAAGGGAGAGAACCAACAATAAACTCAACCCACATATGGCGTCGACGCCAGGATTTGAACCCGCGCCACATTGGCGGAAGGTGAAGGTGCTCTCACCACTGCGCGCGCCACCCTTGCACTCTTGATTGTGATACACTTGTTTGGGTTCTCAGTCAGATTAAGTCAAGTTATAATATCATATATACCTCCTGAACTTCCCGAAAGGTAGATAAGGGCAGAATAAGCAAGTTTAATCCAGTCTGGCTCCTGTGTACTCCAAGTGTTTGCAGCACACGACGAAGACAACTTAAAGTAGGTCACAAAAGAATCATTAGTTCCATTGCTTAGAGAATAGAACCTTAAGGTGAATTTCCACTGTGGCGTATTGAAATAATGCTTGGGAGACATATGTTTGATATATATATTTGAAACGAGCCTGTGATTTTGTCATTCACCAGAAATACGAAGTAATTTCTTAAGTTCCATGGCAAATAAGGACGCGTAATTGACACTAGCCACCTCCACTTCGGTGAATTAGGACAATTGTGCGATGACGTCATTTTACTGCAACTACCAGAATTCTTGAGTTTGTTGTTTTCTTGTGCAAATTAAGGCTATTGTTCTTTAATCCTCAGCGGGATTGACAAATTTAAATAACAAAGTAAAATCGAAATGAATTCTGGTAGTTGTAGTCAAATATCGTCATCGTGCAATTGTCCTATTGTTATTTATAAACAAAATGAACTAAACAGCGGTAACGTAACCCCTTTATGTATCGCCCCACGAAAGGGTATCGGTTGCCTGTAGAATCGGGAATCCGGGAAGATTTTGCTTATGCCACCCGGAATCCTGGGTTGTGGAATCCGGAATAGAGCTCAAGGAATCGGAAATCCCACAAACGACTGGAGTCCAGAATCCAAGTTCTACTGACAAATACTGGAATTCAGTACCTGGAATCCGAAATCCACAGTGCGTGGAATCCAGAATCCAAGAATGTCCTTGATTCGCTTACATGGGGTGATATGTAAAACTTCGCTCAAGTTTTACGTTTACTATACGGAATACGCACGACTGTTCAAAACTGTTTGTACCAACAAAATGCACTTCCGTACGCACGTGAAAATTACCCGATGGTGGGAAAGTGAAGCAACAAACTAAGCAAACATACCTGCCACTTCCTCACCATCTCCTCTATCTGAAAAAAAGAATGCAAGAAGTTACAAATTGGGAATTAATTCAATACTAGTGCTGAAACTGAAAATTCTTTCTCTATAACCCTGTTTATATCCCCGCGCTCGGGGATTTACGTGGGCATGCATCGTTTCAAATCTTTCCCCAAGGATATTTCAGTCAAAAATGCGTGGTTGCGAACCTCACACGCCCCTACGGCGTGTGAGCCTAGTCTCGCATTCTGTTTTCAGCCTCATTCCAGGCCTATTGTTTGACTGCTCGCGCGTACTTGAATACGTAAAAATACGGACTGTTTTGCAGTCTAGTTGAAACGAAAAAAGTTGTTAAGAGGAACACGAAAAATCGACTAATTCACACTATCACATTTTTGCCCCTAAATGATAGGGGCAAAAATCATTATCATTATCGATATCGTTATCATTAATGATATTGTCATTATAAATTCTTTGCGTAGTTGCTCATGAAACATAGTCCTTTGATAACCTCAAGTAATACTTACGGGCAATCGCAGAGACAAAGGTTTCGATTTGAGAAGGCTGTGATAATTAACTGTCGTGTAATCAATGTACAACGCACATAAAACAATTTCAGTACAATACAGTGAACATACTTTTTGCAGGTTTGCCTTGGAGTCAGAAAAATTATTAAAAATCTCACGAAGCAGGCTGAAAAAACAGGGCACCTCCACTGAAAGGACAGGAACTCTGCACAGAAAGAAAGCAAGAAAGTATGCTGAAACGAGCAAGATACATAACTAAGCTTTAGCTTGACTGACGTGTACCTCTCTTTTACCACGTAACACCTTTAAACTTAGCTTGGGAATGCAGATGTATTTCCGGTCGTCGCTTCTCTCCACCTGAAAAGTAACGAGAGAAGCGACGACCGGAAATACGTCTGCGTCTTTGCATGTTACTTTAAACTGGGAGCCAATGGTTCTTTCAAGATTCCACATTAAATGTGTACATGTATGTATGGCAAAATTGTTAACAAGTCATAGTAGTTTGGGGAGTTTACTTCGGACACCTGCTTGCTAAAAAGTTAACGTCGGCGGAGAAATTGCTTCTTTAAGGTAATGAAGAAGATGCTAGACACATTTCATCAGCGTGAGACAGGTCTATTAAATCGGACAGTTGATTGACTTACGGAAGAACATTCTGCGCTTCACGAGCAGCTTCTTCCTTCTTCGTACTTTTAACAGTCTTCACAGTCTCGTTCTGAACTGCTTTCACTTGTGCTTTTGTTTCTTGTTTCTGTTGCAGTTTTTGCTTTAATTTTCGTTTGACTTTAGCCTTCTTGTCCTTTTTCTTGGATAACTCAGCTTTGTAAGATACAAAAAAGGAAAAAGACAACAATTAGTAATTACGCTATGCAGCTATTGCAGCAGCTGACAGAATTGGGTGAGAAGAAACAGTGGACCCTAGTTCTGAAAAAATTGCTTGCGTAGCAGACGCTGGTTTTTTGGGGAAAGGCAGCCTCCTAACCAGGCCAGTTCGCGCTATCCGAGTTACCAGAGGAGGCGAATTTTCCCGACAAGCTTGACCGGTGACCTCACACCCGAAATCGCCGAGGACGACTGGGAACGAGGCTGGGGCAAAGGGAGAACTTTCGAGGACGAAACCGTGGTCGCACATGGAGGTTGGACTGTATCTTGATTTTCGCTCCATGACACTCGATTTAAAGGCTAAAACTAAATATACAAACTTCGAACAATATTGTTGCAGGCAAAGAAACGCTGATAGACCTAAATGCTACTTCGCCCAACACTAACCGGTTAGCAAAAACACAACGAAATATGTTTATCTCTGGGGCACTGGGCTTGCAAGCAACTTGAAACTTGTGCAAAACAAATTAATTACATTGTACGAGGAGACAAGCTGTAAGAAAGATTGTCCAACGTAACCACTAGGGTCTCGCCCCTTATTGAAGCTATACTCACAAGATTTCGAAGACTTCTTTGACGGATTTGTTCTAAAGACAATGTCCTGAATGGAAGTGAACCTCGTATCCAACTCGGGATGATCCTAATAATGAGAAAATAAAAAGACGATGTTAGAAGGAATCACAGAGTCGCTGAAAACCTGGCATACGGCCACCCAGTCATCACGACCACGCTTTTCTTCTTCGAACAAAACTCCAACTATTTTCTTACTTTTCAACCTTTTTAGTACGACTGCCGCATGACTACGACCAACAATCACCTGTTGGATTCTTCGTCATTATTTTACCTCGCTTACACAACGAGTTGGACTCATCGTAAGTCCGGCTGTCAAGTGCTGAAAAAAACTTTCGAGTGATATGAGTGATTTTTGGAAATTTACAACAACAACAACAATTTTAGAATAGCCCGCCATTGCCCAGGACTTGACCAAAACATGCAGTCTTGTTCTAACTTCATGAATTCTTGTCATTTTCACTTATTAGTCGACAGAAAGACTTGAGGTCATAACAGATGTGCAAGGCACCTTTTTAAGCAGCACAAGGTTTTACTTTATAAAATGTATACATTATCCAAAAGAATTCATTTTTTTGGTGTGTCTGTCCAGTTATAGATCAAAAGTGACGTAAAAATGTGGTAAGAAGATCAGTGACACACTAGCCTGCCGCTCTTATCACATTTTGATATCATCTGTGATCTCTAAATGGACACACTACAAAATGAAGAAAGTAGATAACACTTAAGTTGACAGTAAACCTCATTTGCCAGCCTTCTTTTTCGATGGATCTGGATCATCTTTTGGAGGTCTTCTTCTGTGACCACATTAGGAGACGGTGCTCGGTGAACTGCAGGTGTAGGAAAGGGGAATCCATGGTAACCTGGATATGGCATGCCAGCACCTAATATTCCTGGAATACCACTGTAAATATCTGGCGTATAGTGATAAGGGTTCATGAATAAACCCATCGCAGGACCAAATGGATCACCTACAACAAAGTGGGAAAAAAGGAGATTATTGCTTGGTTAATATGTGGAGGTACAGAATAGTGTACAAATTCAGGGGCACCCAACGAGGATATAGTTCAAAACCACTTAACATAGCATTGTTGAACGTATTTTAGTATTTAAACGGTAGATATAGGCATATTTTTATCCCCTAAAAACTTTTCATCTGTTCGGATTTCCTAGCTGAAAGTCTAGTGATCCGAAAATTATAGGGATCAAAACTTACCTTTTCGAAAATTTCAGCCAGGAAAAGGCTTCCGAAAATTCTAGGTGGCCTTTTTTAGGGTAAATATCCATGTAAAATGGGTAATTATACCATTTTGTAGATGTTCGAAAATCCTAGGAGAGGCAGGCAAGCAAGAATTTTTACAACAAATGTACCGAAAATTCTAGTTCTCAAATTGTCTTCCGAACAGATATTTTCCCGAAAATTGCCGTTGGGTGCCCCTGCAAATTGGAGTATGGAGAAACAGTCCAAACGTTGCCCTAGCTATAACCCTAGCTATACATTAGGGAACTTTAGCATCGAGGACGGCAACGGCAGCGAAAACGTCAGTTTTAAAATGAATTCTCGTATTTTCAATCTTTGTCGCGTTTATTTCAATTTGCTGAACATGGCAAGTGTAGGCGAATTTCCCTGGAGTTGATTTCTTGAGGACAGCACTCAAGTTTAGAGAGAGAAAAAGAGATTCGTCGTCGCTTGTTTACGTCCTCCATAAGACTTGCAATTAGGCATTTTCACGTCGTAGTCGTGCAAGGACGGTGAAGAAATGTACAAAAAAGCGTGATGCACGTGCAAAGTTGTTGTGTTGCGTAATAAACCTGTTGCTTTTTTGACGGCCTGGTTGCCGTCGCCGTGGTCGTTGCTAAAGCTCCCTAATATCGGCAAGATTTCCGTATAACCCCAGACATTAATTATGCATACATCTATTGTTAAAAGATAACAAAAGAAAGAACAATGCTTAGCCTTTGGGATTTCAGCTATTATCATAAAACTTTTTATTTTTTTTCTGTCTTTTTTAAAACGCCCTAAAAGTAATAATTGGACTGAGGGAGGCATAGAAACCTACCAACACTTCTTTCTTCATCATCAGAGGAAATGTTACCATCCTGAACAGGAAAAGAGTTGTAACAGTTGTACAATGAACAACAGAAACAGAATTTATACATTTATTTTATTTATTGACAAGACTGTGAGTTTGCAAACATCTATTAGTATTATATAGGTTCCTGATAGGTTCATTATATGGCTACAACAGTACATGCGTTCTGATTGGCTGCTAAACGGGCATTATTTTCTTGTAATGACCACGCATTACCAGCTACGCGTAGGTGTTCAAGGCATATACAATCTGTGTTTAACTTGATAGTGGACATCCTTATGGACATCCATGTTATGGTCAATTGACAGCTGTCAAAAAGGGTATCTGCTGACCAGTGTCACATGGCTGTAATGCGGGCTCAAGTGTACAACTCATTGAGGTGACGTGTATTTTAAAGTTATCCATTGAAGAGTAATTGGTTTTAATTGATTGCAGGTTCAGATCCAGTATGAAAAGGCCATCATACAATAATCGTCCATTTGGTCATTACAGAGAAATCTCAGATCTCAGCCTTGATGTATTGACCTTGCTATCACTCGATCAATACATCACGGTCTGAGGTTTCCCTGTAATGACCTCACTCTCAGTTAATAAGTGGTATATATTATCTGCTTACAGAACTTCAATGACTTGTTGAAACATTGTTGGAGCCTTATGCAAAACAAACGGTATAAGCAAGTCTGGTGCTTTGCATTTCAAACTACCTGGTGCTTATTGCACCTCAAAAAGTGACATGAACATGACAAAAAATCTGAAACATATGACCTGTCAGGTGCACACACAAGACACTAAGGCCTCTGTGTACATTTAGACCTCACGAGTATTGCCTGATTGGCAAAGAAGAAAACATGGTAACTATATAAAACAAGCAAGTTGATTTATACCTGGCACTGTTGTCTGCATTCTGACAAGATCCTGGGAGAAATTATGCAATAGAGTCAAAGGTTTACTCAAGGTAGTAATGAAAGTTTTCTTGGGGGGTGGGGGGGGGGGGGGGGGTATGAATTTGATAAAACAATGCTCTCTTTTGATTCAGCAAAACTCTTACTTTTTAGTTACAGTTACAGTATGTTAAATGAGACAGAAATGGAGATTGCCATACGACTTCTCACACTTGCTTTAAATAATAATAATAACATATATAATTATGAAAATTACATCAAGATTTCAAAAGGGATGACAAAGTATTAACCTTGGAGGATTCCAAGGTAGCAACAAGAATGAAGGTCCGGATCAACTATGGGGATTCTCACATGGTTTTTTAAGTTGATAACAAAAATTTGACTTGTTTCTTACCTCTTAAGTTGAATATTAACCCTGTGTTCCATTGCCAAAGTGTCTATGGATGGTGTCTGCCCACTGAAATTTAAGCAAAATTTTATAATTTCACATTGTTCTTAGGTCACACATTTTACAAACAGTACTACATGCACATCAACTGGTGAAACCTATTTTTCATAATAATAATTAATAATAATAGTAATGATAATAATAATAACAATAAGATCTATAGATAATACATTTGCACAAGACATCTCATACTACAGACTCTGATGTAGTCACCACCAATATAATATGCACATACCTGGTTTTGATTGGTTCTCCAGGGCCCTGTCTGCCAATCTGATCAAGGATTTCCTGATACAACAAAAACAAGAATTTATGATTGGCTGAATACTAATAAAAGTACAGCCTGAGAAAACAGCTACCACTGGTTTCCCGCCAAATGATGTCTGAGAAACGAGTGCAGAAATTCCATAATGATGACGCTTCACTGCCCAGATCTGGGTAGTGCTTCTGATTGGTTAAATCAAATTTCCCACACAGCACTACCAATCAGAAGCAGTACCCAGATCTGGGTAGTGACGCATCTCAGTAGGGAATTTCTGAGCTTGTTTCTTTTTTGCAGGGAAACCAGTGGAAGTGTTGCTAAATGTTGGCTGTTTTCTTAGGCCAACCAAAGTAGTGAAAAGTAGTGTCCTTGAAGATGGCCTAGGACCAGAGCAACATCAAAACTGGTCAAGTTTGTAAAACAAGGCAAACAGAATCTGAATTGAGTTAGTATAATTTATTCATAGCTGATACAAAAGTTAATGATAGCAAGAAGTCTGATTACCTGGCGAGATATAAGTATTTCTTTCAAAAGTTTCTTATGGTACCTCTGCTGCTGAATCTAGAAATAAAATGGGTCAGTCAACCTATGCACACTGACACAGGGGGGGTAGGGAACATACCAAACAGAAGCACACTTCCAGTACGCTTTATTTTACTTAATCTTGTACTTGTAGTTGTCCTCATCTCAGAATTTAAAGCACTCTATTGTTGTACATGTTACTAGCCAAGATCTGACACTGAGCATGAAATCAGGAAACCAGGTAAAAAAAAAAGCCATGTTAGAGTTAGGTACACACAAACGTTCTTAGCATGTGTCTTGGTCTCAGTTTGTGAGACCCATGCCTCTGCAATCAAGCAAAATCTTAGACCGATGACAGTACATACCTTGTACTCTTTGTATTTTGCTTTCCGACACAACTTTTTGTATTTTACCACATCTGGGTAGAAGTAACCATCTGTACATAATGACACAGGAAAAGAGCAAACATTATGCACAGTACTGTACATGCTATGTAGTTATAAATTATACTTAACGAAATGGAGCAAGATTCAAGCTAAACAAAATATTATATTTTCAAAATGACCAGGCAGATCAATTAGGCATTCCAAATGAAGGGTATCCTTTAATATTATTTTTTATTACCTACATGTTTTCCAGTTGCCAGTAAATGTATATGTTGTGGTTCAAATTTCTTCTTTGGTTTGAATTTTCTAAACCTGGTTTAAATTTTTTAAACTGGAGTGAAAATTGCAGAGACAGGAAAGCTAACACCTTGGGACAGAGTGAATTGATAATGAAAGTAAATGTATGACCTAGTCACTTTAAACAGTACTATTTTAAAGATATTCATTGAAAGGCTCAAACCATGCATGCGAGGCTGTACATGTACATTGAACACTTCGAGTATACTGGCAATTATGGTTGTAAACGTGTGAACATAAACCTTTTAGAGATAGCATCTGCCACAAATCATGCATGACTGGTCAATTTAGGAGGGGGGCGTAAGGGTTTGCGGTATTGCGGTATTGGGTCATTTTTGGTGCGGTGTTGCGGTAATTTTTATTTCAAAGTACGGTATTGCGGTTTTCAGAGTCCAAGCGGTTTGCGGTAAGTTTAAATTTTACGCCGCGGTAGTCGGTGAAAAGATCGTTGTGTCGCGGTGATCTGCTTCTTTTTCATGACAAGAGGATACAAATCCTAAAAGGTCTCCCTGGCTAGCCTGCGTGACCAGTGTGCACAGTCGGGGATTGTATTGCGCAAACAGTGCAGACAAATCGTATGGCTTCTAATTTCAGTTAATACTTGATATGATTAACGACATTAACTTTTTCATCCAATGATACGTAAACATGTCGCATTATTTATGACTTCATGGACCTTGTGGGAATAGTCAGCTTGGTTAACCTCCTTTATACCAATCTTACCACCACTTTCGTACCAGTCGCCAAACAACAGAGAGCGATCCAGAGGGTCAACTAAGTGATCAGTCAGATATTCCAGCAAATAGTGAGGTCAGTGCGATCGTTATAAATTGCGTAGTGTCGAAAGATAATCTATAAAGACGGTGTGGTCTAAAAATTACTACTTGTCCTTCTCGTTGTGCATGCAGGAATATAGAATGTACTAGTATTCGTGTGTGCTTACCCTACGTAGCATAGCAGCCCGGGGTTGGTGGTGGGGGGATACTTCCTGATAAGAGGCTAATGAGGATGTGCCGCTGGATGGGGTCGCATTTCCACGACTGGAGTTACTATAATGGGGTCGCATTTTCAGAGAGTTTTTTTAGAATGGGGTCGCACATTTTCTGCTTTTTTTTGGGTAAGACAGTTCTTCATATTTACGGTTAGCAAAGGTACCAGAATGTTTGTATTGTAGATGAAAAGTAAACTGTTCTTCATTCAATCTAAAACAAGGTCAATTCATAAAAATAGAAAGTGACGAAGTTGGGATTGCGAAAATTAAATATTTGTTCCAATGACTAAGATGGGGTCTATAATTGGCCACAGAATAGACTGTAATGGGGTAGGGGCTCTGAGAGGCCAGCGGCACATACCAACCAAATATTAACCCAAGTACCCCCTCCCCCCCCCCCCCCACCCCAGGCATGGCAGTTTTACATGGTTTTGTCGGCAGCACCACTGTGAGCAGCGAAGCAGCTCCCGCCCCAATCTCCTCGCCCACGCCCGCCTTATTTCGACTTATTATTTAGCGTGCCTAACCAAAACCGCCATGCTACGCAGGCTAGTGTGTACTTCTGTACTGTGTGCCCTTCGAATCCAAAAGGCAGCCCGGGTCGTCGTTTTGAAACCCTCAACACAGAACCGAGTTAATTGTGAATCTGAAACAACCTCATAAGAGTCAACTGTTTTCCGTCCGTTTATGATCCAGGTCAGTAATATATAAAGTGATACTAGAAAACTCCTGTTGTATCATTTACGTAAACGTATACATAAAGTTAAACGAGTGCGATGATCTTATGTTTATCGTACGCTTGACATTGACGCACCTTGATTTCGAAACAGTGACATAAAAGTATTATTTCTATTTGAAAGGAGGATTTGTAGTATTGACAACATCAACTTTTTCCCATTTCTAACTGCGGTTTCGGTATTTGGCTAAATTTTGATGCGGTATTGCGGTATTCTCGCGCTACCACGTGCGGTATTGCGGTATTCGTACCCCCCTTACGCCCCCCTCATTTAGTCTTTGTCTTTGCCTCACTTATTTACCAGTTTTACATCAGCCTTCCACTGAAGCTCAATTAATTTTTTTTTTACCTATTTGACCAAAATATTAAATAAGCATGCTGGTTATGCTGCCCTGTCTTGACCAAAGTTTGATATTGGTCGAGGTACATGGAGGGGAACAACAATTATAATAACAGTAATGTCTCCGATGAAAGATCACAAAATTAATTACTGTAGCACACACCTTTTAACTCTTGCTGAAATTTTTGAACTGGGTTTCCAAACCTGAAGTTTTCACCACTGAACAATGCACTAGTTACATCAAAATAAAAATGGAAGAAACAAACATTACAATTTAAGCTATTTGCTTCTCAAAACTTTGCTGAGGTCCTACTACTTCAAGACCATAACCTAATGCAAAATGAAAGCAAGAACAAGAGATTTTGTTGTGATCACTGGCATTAGGTCTGGATCATGTTGGGCCCAACTGACAGCAAACTACTGAGGAAATATCAAACAGGAGTAGAATAACTGACTGTATCAACACAGTTCGAAAGTATCTTTCTTAAAATTGCTTTAATCTACAGGGAAGAAAGCAGACTTTTCAGAACATGGTAATTGGAGAGATAACATTTTGCATCGTTGTATGTGAATAATCGCAGTGGAATCTCTATGTGTGTCCTTACAGCTCAAGGTACCTGATTACTTGTCACTCTTCACTAACTTCAAAATTTGTGGACAAAATCCTATGGTCTTACCCTTCAAATGAAACCTCTTGGGCAGTTCCTTTACAAAGTACCAGGGGAGGGACCTGGCTAGCCCACCCGCCCCACCCGCCTCTTATTTTTGGACCAAACTGAGATCCAAAAGGCCGAAAAAAAAATTTCTTTTACACTGAGCCCCCCTTATCTCAGGGTCTGGATGACTGTTCCCCCCCACCCATCTTATCTCAATGACTGGATCTGCCACTGAGTACTATATGTACATGAATAATTATGTTTATTAGGATTTTACAAAACAAATTTGCTTTACTTTTTTTGGTGAATTTTTTTTTCTTTAGCCATTATTAAGAGTGGAAGCATTAATATTGACCACATGACATTTCCCACATTTATTTTGTATAGTGTAACTCAAAAGCTCCACATAATAAATTCTCTTGAACGGTGAGATTAATGTTCACACTTACTCCTGGTAGAAAGCCCCAGGTTTGACCCTTTAAAAGAAAACATGTTCCCCATTATCATTAGAGCAAGGGTGGGTAGTTGGTTAGTGCGCGGCCTTCAGTAGTGCATGAGGTTCCGAGTTCAATCCCTAGTGAAATCACATCCACGTTTCAACTTCTCTTCTTTCTGTGTAGTTTTGACTAACTTTAAATACCCTTAGCTTACATATAAAAGACAGAGTTGATCAAGAGAGGGGGATAAAATCAGTGCACCGTTGACCTCAAGTTAATCAGGTATTACTGTCACGAGTTATCATAATGGTTGCTTTACCTTTTTGTATAAGCAACCATCACTAGCCTTCGTATTCTGGGTGGCTATCAAATAAGGTTTAACATTACTACAAAATGTCACCAACCTTAAGTTTTCTTCTTGAGCATGTGGGTAGTCAGTTGGAAGTACTGGAAGAAATGTCTACCAAAACAGACAATTTAAATTCAACAATTAGCCAGAAATACATGAACATTTCACTGTAACAGCAACATTTTAATTCACTTGTAGCTATGCAGTGGTCTGAAGATCACAGCAGACATCAAAATGAGGTAAGCATATCATTAACCAAGACTCCTTCACAGCTACATGTAACTGACCTTTTTCATTTTTACCTCATTTGTGGTCATCTGTGATCCTGACACATCATAGCCTGCACCACAGATGACATTAAACTCTGGTTACATGTGAGTCTGTGTGCAAAACAGTGCCAAAATACTTGTTCTGCTCCCCGCCCCCCCCCCCCCCCCCCTCACCTGTGTACCAGGATTTGACTAGATGCCATGATTGGCTTGTTGAAAAAGCCATTGTCAATTTGCCAATCAGGATTAAAACAAATTTCAACACACCTCTAGTAATTCATTGAGTCCGCTGGGTGGCCAGAACAAGGATATCGATGCTGCTTCGCAAACGTTACTAACCGAGATTAAATTACGTCTGTGACGCAGGCTACGCACATGGAAATGATCTATATAAGTTGTATCAAAAAATGTTTTGAGGCAAGCTGTAGCACAGTAATGGATTTCCTGCTGATCCAGTAATGCTTGTCAAAATGAGTTTTAGTTAGTTATACATGCACAGGTTATAAATCAGGGAAATAGCAGGTGGAAATAATGCATGGAATGATAATGGAACAGCTGTGTAACAGACTAATGACACTAACAAAGGTGATGATTAGCACATGCGTCACACCCAGACCTCTCTATCAATGAAAATTTGCACGCAAGGGAAGGCTGCTTGCACTTTGTCACCAGTCATGAAGACTCTGTGAACTGTGACCTACAGATTAGACCCACCACCAGCCAGAACATAAAAAATTAAATCCACCAATGTGATTACGCACTTCTGAGGATTTTTGTAAGGAGCCTCTTACCTCCAAATGCTTCCTGTCTGCAGGTGTCAGAACATTTTTCCACGTCTCCATGCTCACAACTTTAAAAAATATTTCTTTCTAAAATGTCAAGGGTAAAAAAGCCAATCATAATATTATTTCAATGAAAATAAGCAGAATTTGCCTACGGTGGCAAAGTTTTTTTTCAGAAGATATGAACTGCATGTATATATATAATTAATTCTTACAACAAGAAGGATAAAAATTTTGGATCTGTGCATGTATGTTTGTTTAAGCTTATACATTGTACATTTCCAGCAGCTAGCCATGGTACCTTTACAGTGTCGTAAATTCGTGTTTCGTTTCATAAATCTGCTTAATTTCGCATTATATCGCACCAGACCATGATTTACCTGTTCAATCAAATCTATCGGGAGCGCCATCTCCGTTCCACCGAAGCTGCAAACTTCCATTCCTTTCAGGTCGCTTTCCTCAAGATTCGAAGCCTCCATGATGAATTGATGAATATGTTTAGATTTCCAAGGGCAGAATCGAGCAGAAAATAATACCACGCACTTCGAAATTCAGTAAGTTTTAGTAGACATGTTTAATATTTTCTCTTTTGCTGTTGATTTACATGCACAGCTTGTACAATGGAAATTCTTTCAATCAATCAAGAACTCCGCCATGTTGAATTTGTTGATATTCCATACTTACGTCATGTAAACAACACAATTTGTCTTACCATGCTCTTACCGCTGGTCAACGGTGCTCGTCGTCTCATTTTGGCAAGATGGCGTCCACAACAGCTCTCGTATTCAAAGTGGATTTTTGTAGTTGTTTGTAATTCATTTTCGCTGTCAACTCCCTCAAAAGCATGCCCAAACGGAAGGTAAAGAGACTTTCCTTTCATA
Organism: Porites cylindrica; assembly: GCA_964035525.1. Classification (NCBI taxonomy): domain Eukaryota; kingdom Metazoa; phylum Cnidaria; class Anthozoa; order Scleractinia; family Poritidae; genus Porites; species Porites cylindrica. The sequence continues at coordinate 27,213,483 of OZ037783.1, forward strand.
TAGTCGGTTAAATACTAAAATACCACATAAAGACCTTCCATAATGGAGAAATAGTTGTTCTAAAATTCGCGCCCTTATTCAGGATTCGATCGTTTATCTGAGAGTGTATTTAATATTCTGCCAACATTCACTTGTAAAAAAGACTTTCCAGGGTGGCTATTTTTTAGGAATATGCTACAAATCTTTTAGTCAAATCTCGTCCCTGTAGTTCTTCTCATCCTCAAAGCTAAAGGTCTTACTATCCTAGGTAATGTTTGCCCCAGGATGTGGTAGAAGGGGGGCAACCCACGGGAAATTTGACATTTTCAGGTTTTCAAATATCAATTTCCCCACCCTTGGATCTCCATTATGAGTCAAATTCCCACCCCTCCCCCCCCCCCCCCCCCTCGAGTGACCACATACCTTGCATCCTAATTTCAATGAATTATGGGCACTCACAGCACTTTATTGCTGCACTCAGCATCTCCAGAGAGTGGTTACTTGTTGACAAAATAATTAATGGTAGCTAGATATTTAGCATGATTGGAAATTTAACACACATTCTATACTTGCCAAAAATACCGGCGAATTGTTTCACATACCATTTACAGCAACAGAAAATGTGCTCAGTGCCAGAATATGTCATCATCAAGAAGGGTTAATGTCTGTCTGTTTGTAACTTAGGTCCTGAATTTCATTTAATTTGGCATTTGGAGTATACTAGCAATCTAATACAGAATTCCAGGACTAATTTTCTGTCTGTACACATGATTTTTCAATCTTTTGCTATATTGAAAAACTTTTGGCTGGGTGGCAGCTAGTGAAAACATGTAAACTTACCTAGTCATAGTCATACATTTTGGTATACATGTAAATGAGGTTTTGTGCGAATATTTCCTCTCAAAGTTGAGGGACAAAATACCTTTTGTTACAATCCTTAAAAACAAGATCCTATTGTTGGGGCAAACCATTGATAGGTGCATACGTAGTACTTTTCTTTGTGGACACAATGTGTGACTAAGGCCTGGTTCAGGCGCCACACTTTTCATGTGCTGAACCTAACTGAATAAGTCCGACTTTAAAGCAACATTAGTGTGACATCTGATTCAGACAGTACACCTTGTGTCAAGCCTAAGTTAAGTTTGAACTTTTGATGCACCAAACGCTTTTGCCGCACCAAACTAAAACTGCTGTACCAAACTGATTCAGATGCTGCTCTTTTGCCATACGTAATTCATCAGTTAGGTTCGGCATATGATTGGAGTGGCATCTGAACCAGGCCTAACACTTAGTTTTTGTTCACAATAAATATTATTGATTAATATTGCAGGTGCTTGAAGACTCCTCAGATGATTCAGAATTAGAAGTAGATGTTGTGGAAATCTCTGATACCAATAGTGAAGCAACCAGAAGTCCTTCCTCACCCAGTAAAAGACCATTAAATCGCCCTCAGAGAAAATCCCTGGACACATCAAAAGGTGCTAAAATGAATGTACCATACAGTCAACCCTCCTTAATATGGACACCAAAGGGGCAGAACCAAGTGTCTGTGTTGCTGAGGTGTCTTTATTATGGAAGTATAAACTACCGGTACATGTATACAGTGTATAAATTTTTTTTTCTCTAGGATGCAGGGTCATTTTTGTATGCAGCAGGTTACAATTATTTTTCTGACCAATAGGTCACACTTCACCTTCGACTTACAGCTGTATGTAGCACACAGATGACCTCAATTACCCCTTCTGAGCAAAGTTTCGTTTGACTACAGGGTGCAAAAAGAGTCATTTTTAAAGCTTGCCATTTGAGCAGGCTGAAGCTAACATTTACTAGCCTAAACATCATTCCAACTAGCCCAAAAATATTTTGATGAGCAGAATTGATTTCACAGTTCTTCTGTAATTTGAATTTCTCTAAAAACCTCACTTGCCCACCGGGCAAGTTATGAACAAAATTCACTAGCCCAATAGCAAAATCCATTAGCCCCAGGCTATTGAACAGTACTTTCTTTGCACGCTGGACGAGAAAAAATTAATTGATATAATGATTAGCAATGACTAGGGCATTATCCACTCTCCTTGTTTACAAAAATTATTGAATCACACAGTATTTTGTATCTGGTGTTCAGAATTATCGCTTTTCTTACTTATGGACATTATTATGGGCATGACAAGACTGCATAGTGTTTCATTTTCTTCAGAAACTGTAAACACAAAAATGATAAATTTGTAATTAATGTTACAGGATGGCTTTATGGTCAACATAAACTTTAAGTCAAACTATTTGTTGTTTCTCTCTCTCCTTTCTTTCTTAAGTATAACAATTTGTTTATTTTGGTTTGGTTTTTGGTTTTCAGGGAAAAGGAGGTCGTCTAGGTTTATCACAAATAGCATTCCAGAGGACATAAAAAAGTGCTATGTGTGTCATGGATTTGAGGATGAAGTAACCACAGAGTTGTTACAGTGTTCAAAATGCTCTGCTGTTGGTTAGTAGATCATTAATATTGCAGTGCAATTGGAACTACCTATCTGCTCAATCCTTCCAAAATTTACAGAGAAAAGTGATCCTAAAAAAAGGCACATGACTAACTTAACATTTCCCTTGTACTTCTATTAAAACATTGAGGTTTAAATATAAATAATTTATGTCATTTTGGCCGGGAGTAAATACATTGTACATTGTAATTGTAGCTGTTGTTACAGAACAAAATTAAATTCATGTTAAATTTTTTAAACCTAGGTTGATTTTCTATTTCCTTTGTCTCATAAAATTAGAGCTACATTGTAGGAAACAAGGGAAATTGAGAGTCAACCTAGGTTAAAAAATTTTAACTGGTATAATTACAGCTGTATAATAATATTTTTACCCGCAACATACATGTAGCCACCATAATGTTTGTCTGTATTTCTTCTATTGAGTAAACAAAATAGATGTTCAGATTTCAATAACAACAACCGCCACACAAACAGAGGGTGGTCTTCCTGTGCTGTCAATAACACTTTACTAATTGAATTTTGACCACATTATTAAGAGCTTTTTCTCCTTTACAGTGCAAATTATTTGTTCAGCGTTAGTAGTGTCTTCTTCATTTAGTTTTTACTATTAACTTGCTCTTCCTTCTGTCTAGCTCACAGGTTGTGTCTGAACCTTTTCAAAGATTCTTGCCCCTTGTTGGACAGCTCTTCATGGTTTTGCTACAAGTGTAAATTCTGTTACTTGTGTAAGGCAGTTCATGGTGAGGTGAGAACCAGACTAATACATGATTGTATCTCGTAACCCTTCAAACCCTACTATCACAATTCAGATTCTCATTTGTTGCCCTGGCCTATATGTTTCCTATAGAAGTAATGGAGGGTATTAATTTTATTGAAGTACCGTAAACCCTCTACTAAGCCCCTCCTCTCAAATAAGCCCCCTCCCTCTAATACCACCCCCCCTCCCTTTTCAGGGGAAGAAAGTTAATGAGCCCCCTCTCTATTAAGTTGCCCTCCCTCTCCTCTCCTAATTATTCTTCACTAATAAATAGTCTGTATTAATCAAACATGACTGTTTAAATCTTTGTGTGGACTGATCTGTGATGGTTTCTTTACCAACTGGAAGTTTGGATTTGATTCTGATCATCGGCTTCAGGACCTAAAACTTCTTTACTTGAGCTTTTCTACTTTTTATTCTAGTTCGTTATGGAGAACTGATACCATCATTGTTTCTGAACTAAATAGGCCCCCCCCCCCAATCTCTATTAAGCTCCCCCTCAAATGGACTTGAAATAAATTAATAAGCCCCCTGAGGGACTTAATATAGGAGTTACGATATCAATTACACTGTAGATTCCTCTTGTGTAATCATGTGCTTTATTCCCATCACCAATTTGTTTTGTCAAGCACTCATATTTTACTATGAGAAATTTGGTGATGATCACTCTTACATTGTAGGGCTTAAAGGAATAAACAGATATCACAAAGCTTAAATAAAGATTAAGCAAAATGTTTATGTTCAACTTCTCCCATCTTGCACCAAGAGACCCTTTGTACAATCATGTACAATCAGTTGAGAAAACTTGTTTACTTTTAACATTACATTCAACAGGGAGAGCTGGAATCTTGTAGCAGCTGCGACAGAGGATTTCACTCAACATGTGTTACTCTTAAATTGAAGGGTGTAAAACCTGCTCTCAAAATGTGTCACGAGTGTTCGTTAGTAAACAATGGCGATATGATTTTACAGCCAGATATCTCTGAGGTTGTTAAGAAAAAACGTGGCAGGCCAAAGATTATACACTCAGAAAGTGAGACATCTCAAACTGATGTTGAATTAGAAAGAACACCTAGCACCTCACGTAAGACCAATTTAAAAGGACAGTGGAAGTCCACATCAAAGAGATTTCAACCATGCCCCACACCTGACTGTGATGGAAAGGGTCACATGACAGGCAAATTTGACAAGCATCATACTCTTTCTGGTTGTCCAAAACATCATAACATGACAGCAGAAGAATGCAAGGTTTGCGTTAATCAATAGTACATCACATAGCTGCTGGGTCATGAATACATGTACCTGTATGCTGTATTGTTTGGAAACTTGATACTGACAAGCTTTTAACCATCTTAAGAGGGTGGTATCTTATTTTTGAGTGATTTTGTATATACATTATACATGTATATTGCAAATATTGGGTCTTTAGAGAGATTCTTGTCCACAAGAATTGAATAATCCAACTGTTTATAAGTACCTGTGGCTAAAAGTACGTGTACAGTACCACTCAAAAGTAAGTCACCAGTGTCATCTTGTTTCTCGTGAGACGAGTGTCTTTTGTGATTACGAGCTCACTGAAGTTCAAGCTTTTTGTCCGGAACTATTTTTCTTAGGACACACACATCAATGCAGGTGAATGATTTGGGATAAATGTAACTTGCATAACATGAAGCCTGTGTTTGTTATTTTTGTGCTTCAATATATTTCATCTTTGTTTAAAATTTTATTTTCCTTTGTTTGAAAATCATTAAATTTACCATAACCAAACTAACTAAAATGGAATTTGAACTGAGGTTTTAATTTTGATTTTCCCACAGGAGAAAGCAAAAGAAAAAGAGAAGGAAGTGGGCACCCCACTGGAACCTTCAAAAGTGCGAAAGACTAGGGCTAGCACATCACCAAAGGTTCTCCCCAAGAAAACTCTCAGAAGCAAGGTCAGTATAATGTCAACTTACAACTGATGATGGTAACTAATGAAGTAAAACAAATAAGTAGATGTTGATACACTGTGCATGTACATGAACTTAAATGCACTCCACTTACATCATGGATCGAGGTCTTATCCAGGCACAGGTAAGTTGCACAATGCCGTATTAAAGTTTGTTTCCTTTGGACCTACCTAACCTGTGATCAGGTATTGACTGCCTGATCGCAGGTTAGGACCTACCTGAACTTGTCGGATCCAGCGTGGATATAGCATAATTATAAAACAGTGCTGGGGAGATACAAAGTAAGGCTTTATGGTCACACTATGAAAGTCATCCACCATGCCAGTTGGGGAGCAGTGTTTTCCCCGTACGTCATATATTTTGTTGTCATGTTTTAATTGGACTCTAATTTCAAGCCTAGCTTAAGGAACTGGAATACATTAACTTTACGTGAACTTAAATGCCCTCCACTTACATTGTAGATCAAGGTTTATCAATGCATGGCTGTCTGTGTCCTCTATGGATGTCCAGTATTAGAGTTAAAAAACCAATCAATAAATAATAATAATAATAATAATAAATAGCCATTATTTTTTAATACAGTATACCTATCCACATAGATCACATGTATTTGGGAGTCTCACTTGGACCTTTTCTGTGCACAAGTTTAAATTTGAGCCCCTTTCTCCCAAAATTCAAACAAGTTTTCGACCATAGTGTGCTTTCTGCAGCAATTTTGCATGCGTTTCATCATTGACAACAGTACAGTTTGTATTATTATCGTCATAAAGGCAAATTTTGATGCTCTGCAGTTCATGTAAAACTTTGTATCATGTCCTAAGCGACAGCCATGTTATTTGGGGACTGGGTAGATTTCTGATTTTGTGGGGTGGGGCGGGGGGGGGGGGGGGGGGGAGGGGAGGAGGGGTTGATATGGGGATGGGTATTGCATACAGTGTAAGACGGCAGTCTCCAGATTCTAGATCTGTAGTGGTTGGCACCTTTATATAATGAAACTCTATCTAACGAAGTCCTGGGTATAACGAACGATTTTCTTTTTCCCAGTCATAATATACATGTATATGAAAAAGAACCTCAGTACGACAAAACCTCTTTACAGCGAACAAATTTTGCCAGTCCCTTGGCCCTGTGTTACAGGATATCGAGGTTCCATGGTAAAATTATGTACGTGTATTCCTGTAGGTCCAGCTGTCCTTCATGCCAGAAAAGATCCGTGCTGCCGTCACAAGCAAAGAAATAACACCTGAAGAACACAGCATAAGGAAAACTCATGGGCAACCAAGCACTGGAAGTGCCATATCCAAAGACCGTGTGTCCAGTGCAGCAGCTGAACAAGCAAGTGACTCATATGCTAATGGTATGGCAGTATTGGATAACCTAGATGAAGAGGCACTTAAAAAAATAACTTCAGAAGGTGATTTGAAGATGTTCAAAGATGCTTGGGCAAAAGCTGTACAGGCCAATGAAGAAGTGAGGTTTTGTTTTTTGTCACAATTATTGTAATTTCATGTAGAAAGGAAAGAGCTCTTGGACTGGAATCCTAGTTGGTTTATTCTAGTGCACTAATAGAAAAGCATAAGTCTCGCAAGTGAAAACAATAATGATTTTATTATATAAACACCAATGGAATACACTGTACCAGGTGAGCTTTTATGCCAAAACATGACACAGTCGTGTACACTGTATCTCTACAAGTAAGCTGTCTAGATGAGCCCTTTAGGCTCTTAGAGCAAATGTTGCAATAAATATTGTTTATTAAAAAGAAAAAAAAAAGAAAGGATAACCGTTGCTATTATTAATAGTTACACGATAAATCGGTCTTTCACAGCAACAAAACATTAAAGTGAAATGGTTTGGTATTTCATTGGTGTTTATATAATAAAAAGAACATTACATAGCCGCTTTGGAGATACCAAATTTCGCTGTCATGTTGAAAAATAATTTCAACACTTGAAGAGAAATTTCGTATCTCTGCATGGCCATAAATGCGATAACCTCTACTGACTTACCTATCAACAACATGTATTTATTTCTTCTTGTTCTTCTTCTTCTTGAATTAATTATGCTGCCGCTTAGTGTGTTAGTTATTTACTGTTTATCTAACTGACCTGTACCTGCAATTCAGCTGTAGGCTGTGGAAGGCATCCTTAAACAAGTCTTTCATTCATTCACTCTACGCGCTACTGAATCGTAGTCAACAGTTACCAGCACCATACAAACGACTCACTGACGGATTCAGCAAAACTAACTATGGGAGAATGACTGAACAACGGACGATTTGACAAACAATAAATGACTGTTTAACTGTGACAATAGACGGATCGAAATGCACCAATAACATTGGGTCTTCATAGCCATCACGGCTTAACTGACAGACAACCAATAACATTGCAACTGATTGACCAATCAGGTTAAAAGACCAGAGTTTAATACCATCAACTGCCTTGATACCACTCACTTTGACACTGAAGATGACTACCTCACAGGTTGTCAAAACGTCCGTCAGTGTCAACAACAGTCCTATTTAGGGCTACATTCTCCCGGACGATCGCAGGGTAACTCAAATGACTCCTGGGTGCAAACCTTACACTGTAGGTTTCTAGCGATACTCTGGTATTATCATGTCACTTTTTTTGTCAGGAGCTGTTGCCGTTAAACAACAGAAATGGATGTCGCTGTATTGAATTTGGTTCATTTGAGATTGACACATGGTACTCTTCTCCATATCCTGAGGAATTTCAGCGGCTTCGGAAAATATACATCTGTGAATTCTGCTTAAAATATATGAAGAGCCAGACTGTGCTAAGACGACATGTGGTATGTAAAAGTCAAGTAAAATCTTGCTTGTACAAGTTGAACCTGCAATTTTGGACGTAGTAAAATGGGAAAGTAAGCCACCTTTTTCCCAAATCAAAAATGAATCCCTGCTAAGGCCAAAAAATTTCGTTTATCCTCCCACCCTAGAAGGGGTTGCCTTGATAACCCTTTATAGCCACTTTATCACAAATCTTAAGTCGCACAACAATAAAAATAGCTCTCATGAGAGAGTATGTGTTTACGGTTTTTGATATGTGTATTGTGCACTTGCCATTTTATCTGCTTTCTATGTCATATAAACATGAAATGTAACCTGTTTCGTCAAAGAAGATAAAGTGTGATTTCTTGCATGGAAGAAAAAATTTTGATGCATTAGGTTGCACTTCACCTTCATGTCAAAAAGCACGCCGATGACAAGCCTGAAAGTGGAAACAAAGAGTGACTTCTTGCATCAAGAACAAAAATGTATAGATTTTTTTTGGACAACGACAGGTCATGTTTATTTTTCTGACACAGTAGGTCACACATCACTTTTATGTTACATGTATGTAGCATGCTAATGCAATGACCACAATTACAGTGTACACCTTTTATGCAAAATTTCTTTTGACTAGAAAAAAAATTGATGCAAGACAAGCAACGATTAGAGCGTAATAGACTCTACTTGTTTAAGCGAACTGAATCAAACTGTATTTTGTATCAGGGCTTCAGAATTATCACTTTTCTCGTGGACATTACAGACATTGTGGACATTATGGACTTACGACATGCCTGCATAGTGTTACAGTTTCTACGGAAACTTTCAACACAAAAACGAGTAACAAAAAACAAACAACACAATAAACAAGGCAAGAAAAAGGGAGTTGAAAGAAATTACAAAATGTTTGCTAATCCGATTTTCCAAAAAATGGGTGGATTTGAATCAGCCTGTTTCTTACGGAAGTTTATACATTGTACAAGGCAAGGACTCTCCCCGGTATGTTGCTGTTTTCTTCCCGATACATTTCTGTGGTTGCCTGTGCAGTTGGGAAGGCAAAAACACAATAATGTATACACTAAGAACATGAAAAGTGAAAAGGCATTTGTGGGGTAGGGCTTTTGGCAAAGGGTTGGGTATGGTATCGCATTCTCTGTCAACGGTTGTCGGCCAAAATGTAGACCCTTTCTTTTGTGCGCTAACCAGTTCACATGTATGGGCAACTTTTGTGAATTACTGTAAAACTATTATTTGGTTATTTGATGTGTGAAATGTTAGGCCAAATGTAACAGCAGACATCCTCCTGGAGTTGAAATCTACCGAAAGACTGGACTTTCCATATTTGAAGTGGATGGAAAAAACCACAAGGTCAGTTAACCCCAAGGGTGATAATAATAAGGCAAGAAGGTAAAAAAGACATGAATAATCCAACCATGGATAATAGAAAGACAGTCTTTCTATTATACATGATCCAACAGCCAATAAACTGTTGTGTTCTTTGGCCATCCTAAATTTAAATTGCAATACGGAGGTCATCTTTTCATGTTGGGATGCATTAGAGTGCCAACAAACAAAACACTCCCAATTAAGTTTTCTTCATGCAAGCTACTTGTAGCTTTTGCAAGCACTGCATTATCCTAAGTTTTACATGTTTAAGCATTCTCGATAAAAAAAATTAAACGGCCTCTATTCTATAATTTCGGTGTACTTACATGTAAAGGTAAACTATATTTACAGACACATATTGGGGATTTATGCTATTGCAGTGGCTACCATAATTGTGTATATACATGTAGGGTCTGTTTTGACTCATTCATTTGTGTGATTTCTTATTTTCAACTCACCAGGTTTACTGTCAAAACTTGTGTTTGCTGGCCAAGTTGTTTCTAGATCACAAGACCCTCTACTATGATGTGGAACCTTTCCTGTTCTATGTTATGACGACTGCAGACTCAACTGGTTGTCACATGATCGGCTACTTTTCAAAGGTACATGTAACAGCTCTTAGCCCTTTCTTTGATAATACAGCAGTGAACCCTAACGCATTTGGCATGTAACTTCCAGTACTGTCATTAAATGCCTGAGGTAGGGGATTTCCCTGGCTACAAGAGATACCCCAGAAATGGAATATGTAACCCAAGAAAAAAGGACAAAAAGAGAACAAAAACAATTCCCAGGGACTGACAACTTAAAAAAACCAACAAAGCTACTTTTGGTATTAACTCGATAGCAACTGACCCTTAGCCACTTTAGAAAAACACCATGATACTCTCTAATGGGGTACTCGGCCTCAATGAGAAAGTCTTATTCCAGTCTCCTTTGTTACTATGAGACGAAGACAATGAGGGTATGTATAGTCAGCTTCCAGTAGAACGAACATTGCAGGTTTTTGTGTTAAAGGAATCGTTATTAAGGGTTAATAGAACAAATAGAAAGCAGAATTTTGAGGGCAACAAGTAATCACAGAAACTAATAAAAGTGGTTCGTACTCACAACAAAACACAGTGTAACACTCAGGCGTATATGTCTTGCACGTACTAATAAGTTGAATTTGTAGTTAAATTTAGACTAATAGCTTTTGCAATACTGTAATTCCTTTATGGTCATGCAAATAAAGCATTTGTTGTTGTTGTTGTTGTTGCACTACCCAAACCTGCACTTCAAAAGAGTATTGTGGTATTTTTTCGTAAATGCTTGTAGCTTGTAGTAGTAGCTAGGCGTATAATAGTTTACTGGCGTCAATGTCCGATACTTACTTTTTTATGGGTTTTATATGTACTTCACTGCCACTTTGGCTGGGACCTGAATGTTAATATTTATTTGTTTTTTCTACTGCAGGAGAAAAAGTCGTTTTTGAATTACAATGTCTCCTGCATATTAACTTTACCAATCTACATGAAACAAGGATATGGCAAAATGCTGATTGACTTTAGTAAGTGATGTTACAATGTATGCGTTGATCTTAACTAGGAGAGAAATTTAATTTAATTCATTGGCAAATGATCTTTCAGAAAATTTTGTTGGAGCTTAAACACGGCCAGAATCCAAAATTGTTTGTAAATCTGAATCTTAAAATCAGCACAAAGCTGTTTTTTAATTTGAATACGACTTGCAGCATAAGATTGTAAATCTTAATATTTTACCTGCACAAAGCTGTTTTGTGTCTCACAAACACAATTTTATACATGTTCAAATTTTAAATCATTAAAAAAAGGTCCGTTACCTTAAATATCTAATGTTTTGTTTTCCCGTTTTTCTTACGGTAAACCGTTAAGAAAACCTTAACTTAACTCTGATCCACCTTGTATTTTACAGGTTATCTTCTATCAAAAGTTGAAGGAAAAGTTGGTTCCCCTGAGAAGCCTTTGTCAGATTTAGGTCTTATTAGTTATCGAAGTTACTGGAAGGGTATTTTGCTTAAATACCTCAAAAATTTTGGTTTTGACATGATTTCAATTAAGGGTAAGAAAGTCATTGCGTCCGGGCCTCCTGCTTAATTTGAGTTTCACTTTCAAACAAACCTATTTTAACCACAAACGTTCACTCCAAATTACGGCTTCGTAAGATTAAAGAGATGTAGGGCATACTGTTTAGTTTGCTAAATCATATTTGTCACTGAAGAATTCGTGCACTGTGATGGCGTGGATTCTTCAGCTGTTCCTCGTGTTTCAGAAGAATGTAGTTATCACTGCCCGAAAAAAAAGATTATCCTGGGAATTCTTCGGGCATTTTCACTGTGGTAATAAGCAACGCCATCTGCATAGCCAAACGCCCCTTTCGCGATTATGAAATTAGAGACAAAGTGCTTAAAGCTACTGCTTGGTATGATCCCCATCGGAGTTGTAATTTTAAGAAACGATGAAATCTCCTTGATTTTATAGAGAGCATATAATGTATTCTCCTAGGATCGCCTTTTTGTCCTCAGCTTTCTCACAGATCCACCCAAGAATAACCCCTGCCAAGTGTAATTGTTAAAAAACGCGCATGTCGTTTCCTCTTATGCGTAGATATTAGTCAGGAAACAGCATTGCATCCAAGTGACATCGTCAGTACCCTGCAGTATTTGGGTATCCTGAAGTATTGGAAAGGGAAGCATGTCATCTTAAGAGCTACGGTAAGGCAACAAATACGACCCAATGTTTAACCAGGGACCACACTACACAATATCCAACTGTAAAAGGAACCTTAATACCCTTAAATGTACGAGTTCCTCATGTGGATGAGTCCCCTTGTTATTGTGCACAAAGGCAGCTTACAGTAGACTGTAGCTGTTTTGTGGTAAAGAAATCCTTTCGACCCAATTCGTAAGTAACTGGAAGGTCACATTCGAAACTATTAACTCGCTACCCACTGACTGCATATTTCTAAGTAAAATCTTATGGCCTATTTCCATTGCACAATAGGAATAATTATGTTTCCTGTTTTTAGGACCTTTTTGATGACTATGAGAAGAAAGTTGCAGCAAGGCCGCCAGAATACCAAGAGATAGATCCATCTTGTCTTTCGTGGGTTCCACCAACTGCCCAAGATGCAAAGCCCTAGCGAAGCTCAGCTTTGAGGAGGATTTCCAAATTACCATTAGAAATTAGGCCAAAAGGATCATCGTACTACATCTTTCTTTTAAATGGTCACAATTCTGTCATCCAGTAACAACAAGTGAAAAAGTATCGTCAATTTTTCTTTTAAAATGTACGCAGTTGGTGAGGAAAGACACAAATATAACAGTTTTGTACTTTTATTGGTGAACGAAAGCCTATCCTCCACCCCTTGAAAGTAAAAAATTGACAACTTTGTGAGAGTATTACAAGGCACCCTGCGACATGGTCCACCCGGAAGAAAAGCAAAGTCAAAGGGTGAGATATACACTGTACTGGAACTGCGTGCGCAAGAACCACCCTCGTGAATTTTTTAAACCCTGTTTAGATAAATTCCCTCTTGCCCGCCATCCTCGTTAGTTTATGTTCACAAGCAACAATGGAAACATTTTATGCTTCGTGGCCAAGTCATGGCGACTACACAAATTTTTCGTCTCTGAATGGCGCAAAAAAGACGAGGTCCAAAAGCAATAGAACTTTACCTCAAGAAAGGTAATTATAGGAACTTTGTTTTAAACCACACGTGTGGCATTGTCGATCCAGTTCTCCTTCAATGTTACACAAGTGCTATTAACATCAAACGTGTATAAAAATGACTATATTTGCAAGGAGTATATAAAAGTTTATTCCATCACCAACACTAATCATTACTTACGCATAAACCGATCAAAGGCGAAAGAACAAAAAGTTACTATATACAAAACGATTCTTTTCTCCCCGAAAAAGCTTCTTAAAGCCCTAGTCTTCCGATTCACTTTTTGTGTTCCATGGGATTGCTCAGAGATGGCAAAATAGGAACGGCACGGACAATGCTGGAAGGGGACATTTTCTCTACCTTTCTCTCCATTTTTGTTCTCTCTGTCCAAAAGGATGAAAAGCTATTGCAAAGGAGAGAGCCTTTTTTTTTGGTCTGTTCAGCATATTGTGACTTGATATGTTTGTGATCATACAGCAACTGCAACAAAGGTCTCAGGCTTACTGAACTTCCTTTAACACAACCCTGGGCATCAAGGTTTGTCTCAATAAGCAAACTTTGGGTCTAACACGAGATTCAACACCTGTCTGTGCTTTGGACTCCAACAATTAGTGGCGTTTAATAGCCTTCAATTCGCCCCTGTAAAGGAAATGACTAAGAATATAAGTAGGTGGTGTAAAAGAACTGTTGAGTGTGCCTTAGGCACAGCACTGAGATAATTCCATCAGAGGGTGTGAGAAGTAGCTGCGGCGCTTACCAGCCCGAACGGTAACTCATATTAAGCCTCTTCAGTGACAGCCCCAGACAAACACGTTGCCTACACCTAAATAATAAGTGCAAAAGCTCCAGTTTGGTTAAAGGTGCCATGTTCGTGTAAATTAATCTGCCATCTATCAATTTCCCAGACGCTTTGGAGACAAAAACAGGCCAGTCTTTGTACCTTAAGAAAATGATGAGGATTATAATTGCTGCTGGAGGACACTTAACATCTGCCTAGACAAAGCACGGATGCAGTTTCCTAAGAGTTTAAAATGTTGCTGGAGCGCTCACCAACCCAAACGGCAACTTTCGTAAACCCAAGATAGTTTTTTTCGCAAGTCGCTGTTAAACCAAAGAAAGTCCGTATGGCTTTTAAAACTATGATCAGATAAGACAAAGTACAACAGGAATATTAAAGTTTAAACTAACAACTAGATACCGTCGAATCTAATCATTATCAACCCCTTTCATTTAAAATTGCACCCTACACAGATCAAACAATTTGTCTATACACTTTTCGATAAACGCTTTTTTTTCTTGCTTTTTTCTTGAATGTACATCTCTAGTTCTGTCCTCCATCTGAAAAATAATAGTATAGAAAAAAAACTCAGCGTGCAAAGTTAGGCATCTGGCTCCTGGTAATAATTCCAGCTTGATGAAGTCCGTTTCATATTAGGGACATGAGATGGTCAAAGAGCGTGAAAAGAAGGATCTTCCTCGCAATCATGAAAAAATTGTTTGCTTAAAGAATCATTCAACAAGAGACGCACTATTTAAGTCACACCGGGGGGAGTAGTTTGCATGTCCTGTTCCACAAAGTTGGGCCGTTATATATTATAAAGAAAACAGCGATGCATGCAAATGCATTTGGAGTAGGATTTGCGGAATAATTATGAAATAACTTACGCTGTCCAGACATGCACCTGTCCCTTGAGCAGTGCCAGTCTCCGTTGTCGCACTTACTACAAACAACATAACGGGTGTTATTAAAGCGCTGAAGTGAACAACTTTCTTGTCAATAACTGAATTTTGCTCGGATGTTCAGCACATGGTTTAAAGATGTACAGTTCTACATGTCTCAAGGGGTTTCTGATATAAATCAGTGGACGCGGTTTGAATCTTCAATAAAATGTCAAAGCCGTTTAATGATTGGACCAGAATCTCATTCAATCATTGGTGTGTTATTTATAAACCATCGACTTCTTTGTCCGTTGTGCTCTGTTTGATTTCAGTTGACACTTTTCATTTGCCCTCTAAAAGGTACCTATGAAAGTTAACATCTATGTTTTAGTTTGAAACCATGCTTAACTCACGTCACAACACAACTGTCAGGCGTTTTTGGCTAACACTTAAATTCTCAGAATAAGTCCATGTATCTTTGTACACTACAAAAAACACGAGTTGATCTTTATAGAGCATTAACCCCACAACGGTTCACGCTCACGGGGTTAATAGCTTGTAGAGAAATGCTGTGGCACCTTCCATTTCCAAAGCTGACTTTACAACGAACTTAATTTGTATGTATATATTAATTATAGATAGCTATAAAATGCACAATACAACTACAGCAGTTGGCTTTCCGTACAAATAGTGCGTCGAGTGGTGTGACTCAAAAAACTGAAACACTCACCACAGTGTGCAGTTATCCTGCAGGGTTTTTAAATCCCCATGTAGAAACTTCTGCCCGTCAAACATACACCCTGACATTTCAAGTATAAGATATAAGTCTCATTAAAAACCATAAATTTATTATTAAGTAACTCCACCCTTTAAGTGATTCAGGACCTAACTTTCCAGGAATTTCTAGTCATCAGAGCCCATGGATCCATGAAGGACCAACGCTTGAAACTACATTTTGTTACCCTCTTGCATTAAACATGTTTTCGGGTAAATGTTCCGAGAATGTCATTGTGGCCATTTCAGTATATATATACAAAAAACTTTTCTAAATTCGAGGGATATCTTGCAAGTTCTTTACTGTTATGTTCTGGAGACCACGCTTCGCAGATAAAATTTCTAGGTATGTTGGTGGGCAAATAATATTAACTGGCTAGTTTCTCAACAACATCTAGCAAAAACACCACAATCTAAAAACCACTGACAATAAGTCTTTCTGTGGACTAACTAAACTGTTGCGGAGATTCGTGATCTGCCTTCGCGGAGTTAGCAAGTTTACAAAACAAGAAGGACCTGTGAATACTACCGACAAGAACCACTCCATCTATTAGGGCAATGTATTAGTTTTAATATTTTTGCCCTTTTTCTCTTAAGTTATTTCTTAATTAATTAATTGTTTGTTCCTGTAAACTTGTTTAATCTACGGAGAAAGAAATGAAAATTCTACCACCAACCAGGCTAGACTGACCGCCTTTAACAGAAACACGGGGAGGTCTTGCCCAGTAGCTTTGTAATCTTGTTTGAAACCCTCTACAGCAAACAAACCCTATACAAGTGCCTACCAAAGGGCTCTTTTTATAGGATAATAATTGAGGTTTTCCATCGCATACTTCAAAGTTGGAATATGATTAGACATTTGACGCTATGCAGAATTTTGATCGTTTAAAGATGAAGGACCAACCACCCTCGACGTGGCACGCATACGCACACAAACAATACGCACGCCTCTCTCACCTTGCTCAACCTTCACCGGACAGACGGGGCAACAGCGCTGTTCAATCTTCATGGGCGCTTCACAGTATACTGGGGGACAGCTCGTTACAGTGCAAACTGGTTTGCGGTCATCTCCACAGTAACACGATGTGCATTCGTCCCTCTGCCATAGCTCAGCTTCCCTGTAGTATTTCTTGGTCACAGTATCGTAACACTTGCTCGTAGATTTCACAACTACGGAACGAAATACGGTAAGCTCGGAAATAGTGTGGAAACGACTGCGACAACGTTCGAAACAATTAAATTTAAATACCCAAACGGAGTAATCACTTTAAGTAAACACTGAAAAACCTACCATTTTCATCCCTGCACTTAGGGCAACAATTGCTGTTGTCTATAAGGAGATCTTTGCACTGTGGGTCTCTCTCACACATCTGCAGAGCACACGCTGCCTTGCCACTTTTTCCACAGTAACATGTTGTACACTGGTCCAATTGCCAGCTCTGACCCACAAGGTAATACTGGCCCGAGCGGATGTCCTGACATACATCTCGTTGGCGGCCATGATTGATGCTCACTTAAAAAAAAAAACAGTTTCGGTTTTATCAAAGACATGGAAACCCTAGTTCAGTAGTGTTGGTTGGGTACGAAAAAGGGTTAATTTGCCACTTAAAGGAAAACAAGTTACGCCAAAGTTAACTTATTGCTCAGTCAATTCCAAGCTTTTTTCATCCCTGAGGCATCTGCCAGGTTTCGAGTTCGCATGGTTAAGCATTTGTCATCTAAGATCTGTCCGGTATTAGTGAGCCATGTTGTTTGGTGTAGAATGAATGCAAGAAGACTTAAAGATGGTGGTGGCGGTGGTCGTTTTACTTGAGAATGGAAAACGAATAAGGGGCGTAGATGCCTTTAAGCCATTAAGCCCAGTAATCGCATGTTTACAAGTCATAAACGAACGCAATACAGGCACTCATGTCTGTCGCGGTGATGGGCATGCATAATTGGCACATAATTCACTTGGAAAATCTGTCGCCGAACTCCGTTAGTTTGCCAAGTGGATACGTTGTCGGACCGGGTTCCCCATTCTTTGATTACCTGCTAAAATCATGTAGGTTATAAACTCGTAAGTTAATTTAGATGGACTCAGCTCCTCACAGCGCGTTCGTTTGAACACACTCGGAATAAGTGAAAAGGGACCCAGCTCTAGAAACCACCTGTTTAGGCAATTCATCGTATCCTAACATCTCCAAATCTAGTTAAATACGGTATTAAGATGCGTGTAGCATTGCAATGATCCAAGACACCTGGTGAGATAGGACATTTGTAACAGAATGCCCGGTATGCCTTAATTCTTATTCCGGAGTAGCGTTAATCGAATGTGCCCTAAATAACGCGTAGTAGAAAACTACTAAATATCTCTGCCAGAGCTGGTGAAAAACCTTTTTGGTATTCTAGTAGACCGTTTTCTCCTTTTTTTGTTTTTGTTATTGTTTGATTAATGCTGAAGACGAGCTTCATGGAATTTTCCACCACTTTGAAAAACTAGGTAGTCAAGTGGCCGCTGTAAAAAATAAATTCATGCCCTTGTTAACGATGTTTATTATGCATTGATCGACGTTAAAACGCAACTTGGAACAAACCAATCCATGTGCCGGGTTCTTTATCTTTTTTTACTTTAACATAAATGCAAAAATTAGCTCCCTTTGCATTCAATTTTCAAATTTCCGAGTCAGTAGAAACGTAGGTGACGATTAATTTGAAATGAAACGGGCTGCCTCGTCCCTTACTTCTTTGATATCTTAAAAGACCAACAAGAAACATTTGAAAAAATTCGCCTTTGTGGTCGGTTTTCTCCTCGCCATGTCGGTGTCCATTTCGAGTTAGCCCAAAGAGATGAAAAAGTTGAAAAAACACACTAAAAAAATGTAGTTTAGTATACTGGTAAAACGCGGGCTCATGTCCAGCTCCTTTACACACCAGCTAGTAAATGAAGAGAAATACTCACGATTCTACCGACCTGGAGATATATACACGTGTGTAGTAGAGGTCTTTATCGGTAGAAGTCAAAAAGGCTTTACAAAACGGTCAGATATTCCTCCCAAATGCTGACTATGACAGTATGCCCTTTATCTGAAACGCTATTTTTAATCAAAAAGGAACTGTGCTTGTATGTCACCCCTCCCCTCCCCCCCCCTTCCCCCTTTCCGACTAATACTTCAACTCGGGCTCAAAAGGAAAAAATGGCTGGCTACGCCCCTGGGAATGAAAGGCAAATAGCGAAGAAAGTGATTTAGCAAAGTACCTAGCACTGTATCCAGTTTGTTTCCTGCAAAAGCTTTGATAAGATCTGAAACAAAAACAACCACCGTCAGTTCTGTAATAGGCTGATGGACAGTTTCCAGTCTTAAGTTTACATTAAATGATATTGTCGTGTATCGTTCCTTTAAAGGTGAGGGGGTTAGCCACAACTCCAGGCTGAAATGTTGTTTTATTGCCCCGAGATATGTGGAATGTAGTATACGACTACCTAGGCTATTCCCTGCCAGCACTGATGTCTTGTCCCTGGTTTTGGGCGGCGGGAGGAAAAGAGTCCATTTTCCTCCTGCCTGGCCAATACAAGGTAGCCTGCGAGCAAGCTCTCCTTCTTGGGCGAGCGAGCAGCGCTCGCGCGTTCTCGCGAGGCTTGCTTCGCTCGCCAAAATCGGAGAGCTTGCTCGCAGGCAAAATACAAGCGAAAAGAGGCCTCTGCTAGCAGGGAACGTAGACAAAAGTGGAAGGAGCATAACTATTACACGGTGTTTTGTTGGCTTGACCACCATTGACCGATAAATCACATGGAAATACCATAATTATACTTTTCAGTGTGTGGATGGTCGATAATCAAAAGTATGTAAAAGATTTATTACCTGCCTCGTTGTGGTCTGTGGAGGTTGGATCGACCAAAGGACACACGGGACAGCACTGTCCTTTTATATATATTGGCTCTTTACATTCCGGATGTCGACACACGGTTGCTAGGCATTCTTGCGTGCCATTACGACAAACACAAACGGTGCAATCATTTGGTTCCCAGGTATCCCCCTCGCCATAAAACTTGTTACTTGCTGAATCGTGGCATTTGGCTGGGAAGAAGAGGATTAATGATAATTCACCGTATATACCACTTATTAACCGAGAGTGAGGTCATTACAGGGAAATCCCAGACCGAGATAAATACAACAAGGCCGAGATATAGATCTGAGATTTCCCTGTAATGACCGAACGCCCGCGGTTAATGAGTAATTTATTGTATTGCCTGTTTTGGGCTATTCTTTAAATGAATCATAAAATTAAACCACCAGGAGTAATCTTTAACATCCGCACTTAAGAGGTCGTTCGAGGTCGTGTTCACGAACCTAGCGATGCGCTCGAAACCACAAGACACAGTTTCTTTGACAATGAGAATTTTTTGTCCTGAGCCTGCGATCAATTAAAACTAATAAATGTTCAGCGGATAACTTTAAAAAACACGTCATCTCAAGGAGTTGTACACTTGAGTCCGCGATACAGTCATGTGACACTGGTCAGCGGATACCTTTTTTGACAGCTGCCAACTGATCGTGGCTGGATGTCCACTATAAAGTTAAACACAGATTGCCCATGCCCTGGACACCCAGCTAGTAATGCCAGGTCATTGCAACAAAATCGTACCCGCTTAGTAGCCAATCAGAGAGCGCGTACTGTTGTAGCTCATGTTTCACAAGCAATTCTGTAAGTCCTGGTGAAATTAAAGTGACCAAAAGGCAACCTTCCCGGCATGACAAACGCTTCATTGAAATATAAGACAGAGTCACAGAGAACATGATCTACAAGAACGTTTGGTGACGGGAGGCGGGGAACGGGTTGGGCACTGTCTGTTTCAGTAAGCCAAAAAACAATTTTAAAGGAAAATAATAGGCCGCTTTCCATTCAACCCAAAATTCCGGAAATTTCAAATGCAACGGACCATGTCGGTTTGGTCCGACCGGAAAATTTGGGACCAGCTTTGAAGGTGGTTCTCTTTGACCGGTCCGGTTATCTCTGTCAGTTGGACCGAAATGTTTCTCTCCATTTGTCAAAATTGTCGTCCCTAGTACCGCTGTTTTGTATCCTGCTTTCAAGAACAATAACCAAACGCGCGGTTGCTTGGGTCGGGTCTTTGCAACCGGAATGTACCGTTCCATTGGGCATGTGAAATCAGTTTCGAAATTTCGAACCGGGATTTTTGTTGAATGGAAAACGCCCCTAGTCTTGTTTCATAAGTAGACTATCGTACCAATATGAGACTTTTTTGCTGGTGGTACCACCGCTTGAGTTTCATCCTTTTTCTTCTTGGCCTCTGTAACAACAAAAATTTCATTTTCGTCGTCAAAACACTTTGAATTTGTTTTCAAACGCCTTCTTATTTTGTAAATTCAGATTTTTAAACTATAGATCCAGCGTTTCTGTAATTAAGGTGCTGTTCTGAGGGAGAATGTAGCTAAGTTGAAAGATTACGACAAATGGCCGCCCTCGGTGAAGCTTACTGAAAAGGAAACAGTTTGGACAGAATAGGTGATACCTCTTCTTACAAACAAACTATTTTAAAACTAACTAAACAAAAGCTAAGGAGTAAGCATCTAGTACATACATTTACCTGAATTCTCTCTCTGTTGGTCTGTTTATATTTTTTCTGTAGAAGGAGTGGTCCTTTCATTGGATTTGGTATACCAAATCGGTGTCCCGGGGGGGGGGGGTACTCCCTTACAAGAGGCTAATGGGGATGTGCCGCTGGATGGGATCGCGTTTTCACGACTAGAGTGACTATAATCAATAATCAATCAATAATGGGGTCGAATTTTCGATAGAGTTACTAGAATGGGGTCGCAAATTTTCAGATTTTGGGGTAAGTAAGGATTCAAAATGGGAAGAGTCTCGGTTAAAAAAAATCAGAAAGTTGTTGTTTATTAAATTTAATAATAAGCTCGCACTGACCGCATTACATTCCGCCACTTGGAACCACATTGATAAGGTAGAAGCATAGATAGAAAGTGACTAAGTTGGGATCGCGAAAATTACACTTTCCAAAAAGTGACCGCCAAAATACAAAAAAAAAAACTTTCCAAAAAGTGACTAGGGTGGGGTCTATAATTGGCCAAAAAATAGACTATAATGGGGTAGGGGCTCTGAGAGGCCAGCGGCACATACCCAGCAAACATTTAACCCAAGTACAGCCAAGAACTGCAGGACACGTCTGTTATTGAATTACTTGCCTATACTGACAAAGCCAAATTTTCTTATTCCTTTCCACGACAACAGTTTTCTGAAGGGCTAACCATGCCGTTTATCGGTTTATCGTTCATTTTATTTATTTATTTATTTTTTTTCATTACCATTTGTGGTAAGTCTAACTTAAGTTCACGAATTTCGCCTACTCTGCGAGTACAATCACCTTAAATTGCATATTGGCCATAGCGACGTTTTGTACAATAGAGAGAAACGTTCCTGTGGCCGGGGAAGGACGAGAGCCGGCTGTATCCGCACAAACTCAATTTCGGCCCGTTAATTGACGTAATCAGCTTCAGTTGTTACATTTCTCAAAGAGTAGGCAATTAGCCCAGACAATGGAGCAAAGAACCCAAATTCATCATTAGATGCGTAAAACTGGTTTATTGACTTTTTACTCCACTTCCACTCTTTCATTTGTAATGGAACGACTACTGTGTTTTACATACAACCCAAGATGATTTCCACTGAATAAAGTCTATAGGACGTACATTTTGTACTGATTTGAATTATGTCTAATAACATCGGTGACCGTCGGTTTTAAAACTGTCTGAAGATGATCAATATCTCGTTCGCATTTACAGAGCGAGAACCAATAGCTGCCAATCAAAAACATCAACAAAAATACCCTTCTTCGATTTCAAACATTAGAAAATAAACAATCTTGGGTTGAATGTAAAGAAGATGACTAAAAAAAGTGCTTTTCCTTCTAAGATGAGTGTTAAGTATGAGCTACGGGACGTTTTTTTTTTTTTGCTTTGTCATCTATTATATTACACCCCTGGGCATCAAGCGTCAACCTTTAACCCTTTAAGCCCTAAGATCAAAATTTGAATTCTCATTTTTTGTCCCTATTCACTTCCTACAGAAGTAGTGGGAAGAAGTTGATAAAATATCAAGTAAATTCATCTTGTGTGATCATGTCTGTAATTCTCATGACCACTCTGTTTTACAAAGCATTGATATTACAAGGAGAAACTTTATGCTGATCACTCTTAGGGCTTAAAAAGTTAAGGTACATGTGAGGTGGCTGATGGCGTTTGAGACTGTATGAATGTGGTAACTCAAATGAAATTTGTACACGGGACAAGGATTTTTTAATTCTTATTATTCTCCTCGTGGGAACAAACTTAGGAATGTAGTTAATCTGAATTTTGACCGTAAAACTGTATTTTTCATACGAGTACTTACACCTCAGCAAATTCTGTAATATATTTCTAACTTATTTGTCTATTATAATAATTCTGGTGTGAGTACTTGCTACTGAGAAAGGGTGCAGTTGACAGGGGTCGTGGATTATAACAGTACCAGGTCAACAGCAGTTTTTCTCAGCTCCCCATACACTCTCACTAAAACGAATCACAACTAAAGGCCCTCCTAGAATAACTATTTTACTTCCAATAACAAAGTCAAATGTGTATTGGCAAAAACGGCATCTGCATGACGTGTAACCAAACTTTTCATGGCACGAAATATGGGAAAACGAAACAGTACCAATGGAGGGTACCGAGGAAGAAGTTCCACTTAAATACTCACATTAAATCGTGTCATCTGCGGACAAGTGGAGTTAGATATAAATTGCAAAAATCAAAATACCAGGGCCTAATTAGGAGTGATAGAGTTTTATGAACAATGAATACTAAACGTGTTTGCCATTATTATAAACATAATCCTCGCAGCCGTGATGAAAGCATGGTGATCACAGCATCTACGAAAACTTCATCCTTTGGAATCATTCAAACATGCTGTGTCTCCAGCGCTTCCATAACCATTCGTTGCTTCGGCAACTGAGCTGCCCCTTATTACCGCGAAGATCATGTCACCTTTCTATTTACTAGCTAAATTAGTAAGTAATCATTTTACCCTTCAACTTTCACAAACTCATAAGCTGTATTTTTATGAAGGTTTGTGGAAAGATAGTTCTAGTAGAGAAGGAGTGTGTTTTTCTCACCTGAGGAGGAAGATGGCAAGCTAGACCCTGATGTGGTAGGAGGCAATGTTGAAACTGTTGGGGAAGAAGAAGAAAAACTACTCTTAGATTAGATTGTTCACGTCTAATTTTCTTCTCACTTAACGCAGCTTGTAAGTTTGTGATAGTTTGGGGGAAAACGTAACTGGATAATAACATTTCATTTTATTTATTAAAACATATTTTTATTACACTATATTCTGAGCAAGTATCAGTGAACTGATCTGTCGTTTAATATAACTGTTATCATCGTTGTCGTTATCCTCAT
Source organism: Porites cylindrica (assembly GCA_964035525.1). NCBI lineage: Eukaryota > Metazoa > Cnidaria > Anthozoa > Scleractinia > Poritidae > Porites > Porites cylindrica. The sequence continues at coordinate 27,237,413 of OZ037783.1, forward strand.
ATCATAGACCAAAATGAAACTGCTCCCCGAAAAGTTTCATCATCACTATCGCCATCGCCACTTCCATGGCCGTTACAAATGTGTGTGGTCAAAGGATCGCCTTTATCGCAGTGAGCATCGTCATCATCATCACAACCTCCACCATCACTCCACTATCATCAACGATGCATTATTAAAATGACTACAATAAGAATATTATCACGTTCGTGATAGTCCACAATAACCAGCGACCAAACCCTGTTACCCCATATGGTTTTTTCTCAAGCATAATCAAATCAGACATGACAAAATATCGCAACTGGCCATTTTGAATTGAACAGCGAGTGACACTGAGTCGATGTTGTGTCGAAATGCATTATGGGACTGTTTTGGGGGAGGTGTTGCTTTTTCTATGGGCTGTTAAAGGAGCTTTGAAACGGCTGTCTAGTTCGAAATAATATTCACTGCTTTCACATTAACCATTATACACCTTGTTTTCCCCCAAACTTTTTGCATAAGTATTGTTACCAAGTTCTCTTGAGAGGATTGTAAATCCCAAGAGAAATTGTAAACAATGCTTATGCAAACTTTTGGGGGTGGACAAGGTGTATTATGGGAATCTGAAAGTAGCGAATTAGAGAGCTTTAGATTTGAGGACCAGGACGAGGTTCAAGTTAAAGTTTTTGTGCGTATTCTGAAAAAAGGACACCCGGAAAGCTTCAGTTTCCTTTTTTTTTCCACCAAAAAAGTTAGTACGGTTATCTATACTGAATCAGGTTAAGTCCTCTCCCGATGGCAAAATGATAAAACTTCTAACATTTAATAACTTGTTCCCGCCACTACGACATTCTCGTTAAAACTCGCAGTAAATTGACAACGGCTATCAGGTTTTCCCGCCAAAATGACGCAGCTGGTTCACGCGTGAGCAATACTCAGCATCGAGAAAATCTTGTACTCGTAGTCGTTCTCTTCTCAGAATCTGAAGCTCTCTATATTATCAATAACGATCCCTTATTCGCTATGAAACTTGAGAAATTACCTGTGAATGACAAAACCATAGTTTAAATATGTCTCCCAAGCACTAGATCAAACCTTATCAAGCGTTACAGAAAACAAAAATTAAAGTGAACTTTGAAAAACTGTTGGGCTGACAAGTTTTCAAAAGCCACTATTTCAATCCGTTTCAATCTTCTTTAAGTTTGTCCATCCATGCCTATTTTTGTATTTATTGTGTTTTTAATACCTTCTTTTTATGTTTCAAGCGGTTATTTTATGTTCCACTCAGTTTGGTCGTGGTTCCCACTGTTTGAATTTTGTTAAATTTCGTGACATAGCTCCTCTAAGAGATTCTGCGGAAAAATTGCTCCAAATGTGTCCCCAAAGTCAGTCTCACAGTGCCGTCTGACAAAACACCAATCCAGTCTTAAGTGCCACCTCCAAATAGCCAATGCAAAAGGACATATAACAGTTATAATCTTCCTTTAAAGTTAGTTGTTTCTTTTTTAGTTTTTTTTTAGTTCTTGGCTCGGCTACAGATAATTTAAATGAATTGGCTATTAATATCTGCTAATGGGCGAGCCAAGAAATTCCTGCTAAATATTTCATAATAACCAAAATATGATTTACTTGCTAACTTATTATAAGTTTTCTCCTGCATCAGCTCTTCACAATTCATTTGCTGAATTCGCTTTGCAATGAATATATGGTCTGTAAGTATACAAAATCCACTTTGAGCATAACAAATATAAATTGGCATGTACGCAATCGTTGTGGCTAAAATCCTAATCCAATAACTTGTAAGCGTGTTGTACAAATAAAAAGCAATCCTATGCGGTTTATATTACATGCGCTAATTGCAACTTGGAGTTCAACGATATGAGATCTACATTTTAATGGTAAATAAATGATACTTTCGCGTATTCATGTTTTTTTTTTATGGGTCTTAAAAATGAAAACGGCTGATTTCTTGGATGAAAAAGAGTCTTGTCACCATGACAAGGAAGCTCTCCTGCAGTGTTATATACGAAATGCTATACAACTATATTTTATTTGATAAAATGTTAAATTTCTTTGTGAATTGCCTCCGGTTTTTTAGGTTCCTCACTTCCTTTTTTATTGACATAAGTTCACTGTTCAAGTTAGTCTAGCCCTTAGTCAAGTGAGAGAAAGTATTTGATGACTTTTGTGATAAACAATTGTAAAAAATTTAAAAAATATACATCACTGACAGAGAGGGAATTTTACGCCAAAATTAAATCTTCAACTGACAATATTGATTATGATGATTTTCCAAATAAAACAGAAAATGCTTTCCTACTTGCCATTTACATTTTAAGTTGAAGTGAAAAGTGATTATAACTCTTCACTGAACTGTGCCTAAACATTTTAAGTTCTATCCAGGCTATAAATAACTATTTTGTGGTCTCCCTTTTCATAGTTTCACTGTTCTTCTCGTCGTGTTAAGAGCGAAAGCTAAAATTGGCTATCAACAATATGAGACATATTTTTCTATAACAATAATGTTACATTTATGCAATGGAGGTATATGAGACTAAACATAGATCTCGTTGGGTCAGGTGTACGCTTCAGCAATCTTATACAAATACCTTTTGCTAAATAAAAGGTATGCAACGTGTAATACGATTTCAACGTTCAAAGTGGATATACAATGTCCTCGTAAACAGCAGCTTCATAATAACGTTGTGGTGGCGTCGTACTTGCATTTGTCTGTACACGATCACAGCAAAGTTGTGCGTTCGCTGTTAACTCAGCCATGCCGATACCTTCTGCCATTTGCGATGCGTCTCCTAAGAGAATAATGGGACCAAACTGAACCGCTCCTTGCACGAGCTTTGATTCTTCTTCTAATGCAACGTTTCTTGCACTCTGCTTTGGTGCGGAAATTGTTCATGTTTCCTTCGCAGCCACCATACATAAACTTCAAACATTTCTTGACAGCTTTGTTGTAATACCAACGGGGGAAGGACGCACGACAAGGGCCTACTACCCGGGATAAGATACAGATTTCTCTCCACCTTTCAATTGGAAGTTCTGTATGTAACGGAAAAGCAGATATTTACTAAAAACAAGGCCGTCACTCTCAAAGCATATAGAATTTAAGCCTAGGGTTTAGGCCACTCAGCGCGTTACTTATCTAGGAAGGGTAAAGAACGATCTATTAATTTCAGCTTATTGAGCTAGTTAAATAGGTTTCCACGGTGGGAGGGTTCATTCACATTGATTCTCTCAGCAGCTCGTAAGAAACCACAGACAACTCCTTTGATAAGCAATCATCCAAGGCAAGCAGCAGCTTGAGACTTCTTGATATTTTGTTTCGACAGAACTTCCTCAGTGATCCGGCGTGGTGTCGCGCAAGAAGCCTTCTACTCGAAAACCACGCCGCTGTGCCCCAGTACATGTCGAAATTGGCCTAAATTTGTGAAAGTTGCCAAAAACACTTCCGCACCAGTTTTCGTCATTGTCGCCGTGGTTAATTAACGTCCTGTAACCTGAACCCTAACCCTGATCCTAACACCTTCTCCTTTACTCGCGCTGCACCTGTAAATCGAATCCAGCACCGTCTTCGTCGCGGTATCTTAAACTCCCTGTCTCTGACGTGTATGTCACAAATTTTCAACGCAAAATTTACCTCGTCGTGTTCACGAGTACATAAACTTCCGGCTCATCTGTACATCCGTTTGTGTGGAGGGGACTACAAGCAGACACACCATTTGTAGCAGCGTCGACTAAATATACGGTTTTCTACAAGTTTATAGGGAAAAAACTACGGGACTAATAGACCTCTTTGGCTTGGAATGTTTGTCTCTCCATTTCAGAGCAGGTGATTTTGATCATGATATCTTTTTCTTTCAAATAGACCCTTTGCAGTCACATGATATAGACGTACCATTGTTTGCGCATGACCTTCGAGCATGTGGGTCGCGCTATTTTGTGCTCTATAAGATCTCTCCTTATTTCTGTTACTTGAAACGTTGAAAGCAAAGTGAAATAAGACGATGTTACTACACGTTTTCTTTCTTTTCTATTCTCTTTGCTTTTTACCTTAATATTATCAGGTGATATCTGTTGTAATCTTCTACTGATTTAATTTGGCACGCCACGACTAGCATTTTGGCTACCTGCGCGCCAAGAAATTGTAAGTAACAGTAACGTAATAAATGTCTTTCTTGTCTTGCAGAATGGCAAACAACGCCCCAAACCTTGAAATGAAATGACTGTGTCGTGTTCTCCAACAAGTTATTCTTGCCCCACGTGACTGATAAGCTTCCAAGGGCGTATTCCATGTTATAATGAATGCATAGTTGAGAAACAATACGAAAGAAGAATTTCGAATAGAGAAATGGAAAGACAAACGACCCAAGCTTACATGCCCTAGTGCTCAAGTGCTGCTCACATTAGCGGCTTTGCGCTTGGTTTAATTCCTACCTGGAGTTTTGGTTTTTTCCATTGGAGAAGGAGTAGTACGCTCGACAACTTGCTTCGAACCTGAGAGAAAAAGGAGAATAGAGACCATTTCTTCCCGCCAGTTTTACGTTTGCCGTTCGCGGTTTGACGTTTTGAACGTGACGAAGGAGCTTTTCACGTAAACAACCCCACAACCACCAAGAAAACGTGAGTGGTTTGTAACACTGTTTCTTCAAATTTTTCTTAAAATATGAAGCCACTTTCCACACTGACCAATGAAATATTTGCCATCCTAAAGAAATGTTTTAAAAGTTATCGTTAAATTGTTGAAAAAATGCGGGAAAATCACAAAATTCGGAGATAGGTTTCAGTGGTAAAACTGGCAGAGAAAGCCCAGGACATTTAACAGTCTAAATTGTTAAATTTAACAGTCTAAACGAAAACAAAAAAGGATATGGCAGATACTAAAGAAGCGCCTGTAACCGGGGGAAACTTACAGGCCGGGGGGGAGGGGGCTCATAGCCGGGATAAAACTTTTGTTTAACAACACATGGGCCTATCAGCGAGGGACGCTTTAAGAATAGAGGGCTAAAAGACTCATAACCGGTATTTTATGGCAAAACACAGATCAAGATTGGTTGGTTTGATCGTCTGTCCGTATTACGGATGGCCATTGTATTATTGTAGTTGTGATATACGACTTATAAGGAACTATTTATAAAGGCATTTAAAAAAATTAATAATGATAACAACGTTACATGAAGTCTTCCACGAAATCATGTCATCATTATCAAATGCAATGAAAATTAACATAACTTCATTTTAAATTTGTATTCCCACAAGTCACATCATCTTCATTCTATGTTTCATTCCTTTCACGAGTTAAGATCAACTCAACAAATTGGCCTGCTCCCAATGTATGGTCTTCATAGCTCAGCTGGAAGAACACCGAAGGCACCGTCTAACGTAGAAGCTATGGGTTCAAATCCCCTCGTTGAAGTCCCGAAATTTTTTCAGGTTAATTTGCAATTACATAAATTGCAGTTACCACTGCGACGATCACATCTATTCTTCAGTTAAGATTTGTATTTCCGCAGCTCACATCATCTTCATTCTAAAATTAACATAAGTTAAGGATATATACCGTATTTACTCGATTAAACGCCTCCCTCGCTATCGAATAAAAACTGCACCAAATAGGTAGAATGCGGCGTCTCTTCGAGGATGATAAAAAAAGTTCGGTATAACTTATGTAACCTACACTGATTCTGCCTTAGCAATAAAGCAAGATCTCGTCATAGGAACGTATAACATCTTTCTGTTTTACGTGATATTTACTGCTGATGTCGCCCTCGACTAAACTCCGCCCTTGAATAAAAGCCGCATCAAAAACGCCGCAGCGTGTAATCGAATAAATGCGGTATTGAGAAAAGGACAGTGTGACGACATTTCACGTGATTTGTCAACACCCGCATCACAAAATGCCTAGTCGTGTTTAGAAACTTTATTGTTTTACTCTTTTGTAACACGATTGATTACTTACTTCTGTTTCGCGGAATACAGAGATCCTTGCAAGCAGCTTTGGTGTTGAAATTGTTGGCGTTTCCATCGCATCCACCATACAGGAATTCTTGGCACTTTTTCTTTGACTTATTGTAATACCAGCGGGGGAATGCAGCTTTACAGGGGCCAACACTTGGCGGCTCCATGCACCGGGCTGGAATCTTAGGACCTGCAAATTGTGTTTAAATTATAAGTAAGTGTGAACGAAAGTGAAATTAGAGAATAATTTCACGCGCGTTTTGTCCAAATTTCAATAATTCCGAGATTTGGACAAAACGCAAGTTAACCTTATTCCCTAAGAGTCTTTTAATGCCATGGCATCTTCATAAGTACGAACAATGTTGCCTTGCGAAGAAATTTTACCTATACATGCATATACCAGGTCACTGGCCGCTAGTGTGTGACCGCGCCTTTTGTTATCACTTTATCAGTTTTACGAGTCCTCCGTTAAATCGTCCCTCCAAATTTAAGCCCCACGGAGGCTTGTACTTGGAAATTGCCCTCAAATACAAAGTCAAATTTCCTTCCCAATATAAGGCTAGCCCAATCGATTTTGAAACGCAAAATTCCCTCCGTACATAAGCCCCTCCGAATATAACCCCCTCCAAAAATAAGCCCCCCAAAAAGAGCCTTTGAAAAATATAAGCCTTGGGGCTTATTTTCGGAATTTTACGGTAGTCTTATTCAAGATTTACCTCGTAGTCGTGTGGCCTCAGTTGAAACTGTTGTGGTGAAAATAGCTCTGTCCCCTAAATGAAAATGTAATGGACAAAAAAATAGTTTACTGAAGAACACTTTTATTGGCCAACACATTTCACCATACCGCCTTACTTTGTAACAGCGACTAGACTAAAATTCATGATCATTATCTGTGTCTACGTCGTCCATACAACGTTATCACAGAAATGTACCAAAATGTGCGATGCACGTGAAGAGTTGATCTTCCTTATTGGACCCTTTTGCTTTCTTTTGACGCTAACTTTGCCGTTGCCAAGCGTCAGTAGCTAGGGTTCTTAAGACCCCAGGACGGCAACGTGATTAAAAAAGTGAATTTGCGTTCTTTAAATCTTCATCGCGATTATTCCAACTTGGTTACCTTTTCAAATCTAGGCGAACTCTCCTGGAGTTGAATTCCTACCTGAACCATATCCAAGTTCAGGGAAAGATTTCGTCGCCGCTTCAGTGTTTGTTCGTCCTCCGTAACACTTGAAATTAGACAATTTTCACTTCGCAGTCGTGAAGTGACGCAGGAGATATGTACGAAAAAGCGTGCTACACGTGCAAAATTGTTGTTTTGCTAATCTAAAGGTGATGTTACACGGTACGATTCGCAACGACGATTTTTAGCGCAACACAGCGTTGCAATATTGGAACAATGTTGTCACTATTCGAAACAATCTCATAACAATGTTGCAACGCTGTGTTGCGCTAAAAATCGTTGTTGCGAATTGTATCGTGTAACATCACCTCCACACGTAACCAGATATTTTTGTAAACGGAGATTTTTTCTCCGTTTTCAAAAAATATACGCGTTCACACATAGCGTATTCTAATCGTTTTCGTCCGTTCACACGAAAACGCTAAAACGATGGAAATACGATAGCATCACTTACGGTACATGCGTCATGCTAGAAGTATATGATGTATGACATCATCGTATTCGAAAACCTCAGGTTTCGTCCGTCCAAACGTAAACGAGAAGCCAGCGTTTTCAAAAATCTCCACTCTGGAGAGCGTTTTTGAAAAGATGCGTTTTGGGTGACCGTTTTTACCAGATACGTGTTGATGGTAGGCCAGACTGGGGAATAAAATATCCGTTTTCGTCTTCGGATAGGTGTGGACGGGCAAAAACCTATTTTTTTAAAATTTTTTTTATGTTCTCGTTGCCATTGCCATGCATCAATATTTATTTTGAAGGAAACTGATACAACCCCTAATGGGTTTCTGACTAAATCTAATTACCAACCGACTTCATACCTGTTGGTTGCCCTGGTACACACATTGCTACTTCAGGGATGCCGGCTTCTGGTATTCCCGGAATCTGAACTTTACACCAGTAACCCTTGGGGCAATCAGACTGAACATTCCTCCCTAAGGAATTCAAAGTGACAGTACAGCTTCTTGGCTTCTGTGGTCCACACTGGCTTGTTCTACGACACCTCCATTCTCCATGAAAACAATTGCTAAGAAGTAAAAAATAAAAAATAACAAACTAGATGAGTACGCTCCTCTCGCTACCAATCAGGCTGCTGTAGTTCTAAATAATTAAGGCCAACAGTTGGACAAGTAAAGAGAGGATAAACTTTGGCAATCATAGCATCCTTCTATAACAGAACTGGAGAAAAATTAGCAGGGTATAGTAATCTATCAGGTTTCCTGAGGATACTGTTAACTTACAGCTCTGACATATGAAATTTTCTATTACATATCTGCCTCCTTCTTATTCGCTTCGTTTTTCCGTTTTTCGCACAAAGGCGAGCGCGAAACGCGACTGATGACGAAGCGCAAGGAACCTTGGGAAGGAGAAAGCGGAGGGCAAAGCCCGTCTTCCTTTGCGCGCAGAGAGGCGTCTGGGTACGAAGCAGTTGAGATATAGGGCGCTTTCCATTTAGTCAAAATTTTCGGAATTTCCGGTTGGCGGTAAATGGAACACGTTTCATCGGTTCGTACCACTGGAAAATTCCCAGAAAAAAGTGGAAAATCTGAAAAGGTGGCCTGCTTTTCCCGGTTGGAATTTCCCGGCGAAAGGAATTTCGTGTTCCATTCACACGTTTCTCGTAGTTTGTACCAGTTCCAGGTCCACGGCAAGAAAATCTGTCACGGCCAGTTAGCAAATCAAAATGGCTTCGCTCGAGCTCATGTATCAATGCGGTTTGTTTTTTTGCTGGCCCCACAATGGAAGCACTTTTGCACCACGAGTGCGCTGACCTTGGATTAATTGGTAAGTATTTAGTAATGAGTAATAGTAATATTTATTCAGAGGTTCATATTTACTGAGTAGAATCCCTGCAATTTTTCTACTGACACGATTTTCCCGCCATTTGCTCTCTTCCGACGCAACATAAGTTGAGTTTTTAGAGGTTAGAAAATCCCTCTCGTGTCTTTTAAATCAAGCGCTACTGATTTTCATGAGTGCCTTCCTTTCACGCACCCGGCAGAGCGCAGGTGTTAAAAAAAATATTGAAACCAGTTTGCCTTTGCAGTCGGAGGGTCAACAACGATACGTGATTCAAAGAGGAAGCGACTTAAAAACTCTGACAGACAGGCAAGTAGAAAGCTTTTTAATTGGCACACATTCAAGTGCATTTTGTCGTTTCTGATTTTTACACCGAAAATTCGAAGAAAGCCAGTGCGCCAAAAAAAATTAATAAATTGGACGCTGCCTTTGACTAAAATGGCGATCATAATATGCGGAAATAAGCGATATTTTATCAATTGTCATTATTTCTAGTCAGATCGTCTCTTTGGCCCCTTCACACCGGAGTTAATTCAATTGCAAAATTTAAATGGCAAAGAAATAAGTTCTTTCTTTTCTACCCAGAAACACTCTGAACTGAAACTCTTTCAATCAGGAAAGGATCGGGTAGGACCTCACATTCACAAAAACGGGATTTTTTCTGGCATATCTTATGCTGTCCCACGCCAGGTTAGTGGAGTGATGTGCAATTTGATATCGGCCACTACTATATGTGGTTGTTCAAGAGGGGCCTGATAAGACTAAATAATCACCATTTTCAGTAAAAGAGCATTCAAATAATATCATTTGCACTCTGTGAGTGACAATCCAAATTGATTTCACTTCATTCCACCACTGGAAAAAATAGGGCCTGTTCAGGCTAATAAACTCAGCTATAGACTGGCAAAAAGAAGCCACAGTGCCCAGTGAGCAAAAGTGAATTTTGTGGCCAACTGAGTTACAGGGTTACAGGCAAGCTTACAAGAGGGCACACTAAATAACTGCACATATGGTCACTGTATCACTTCATGCTTCATAACATACCACTTTTCACACGGGTGTCTTCCTTTTCTTGTCTCCCCAAATAAGAATGCCCTATCCCTATACAGGCATTCTAGCAACAAAAAATAAGAATATCAATCATAACAATCAACATCATGATCAAGGGTGCAATGGTACTTAATTTTGCATTTTTCAGTACTCGTGCATAGTATCTTCAGTATTTTACAAAAAAATAGAGGTGCCCGTTTTGTAATAACTGAACTAATATAATAAGGATTTCATTTACTTGTAAGTCCATCTGTATGTCACTACAAACTAAGATATAAGGAGGAGCACAAAAATCTTGGAAGCTTTCGAGATAATCATAATAGCAAGTACTACTCCTATTTGGCTCCAGTGACTGGTTCGCAAACGATTTCTAACATTTCTGAGGCCATCAAAACTCAAATCTTTAATAACTGTACAGTAATGGTCATTCATATACAAGGAACCCAAAACAGCATCATTCTCACAGGGTTTCCAACATAGGCTGATGAAGAGATGTTAATACATCATCATGCATCATGGCCTGTTTGTAAACCTGTTAAAGGATACTATTTGTGTCCAAAAATAATATTTCAAGTTGAACCTTTGTTGTCACCCATAACTGAAAACACCAAAAGGCAAGATTTAGAAATGGCTTATGGCAGCCAACAGGTCACTGAATTAGAGACAATTCTTGCTATTTTAGTATATTGACAGCTCGCATATTTTGGATAAACGTGAATTCGAGGTTGCTTAATTTAACTAAGCATTGTGGTTGCACATAAAAGTCAACTTATGCAGCAGGACAGGAGAGGAAAGACAATGGCAAACCTTGTGTGACAAGCGTGGCAACAATAACTTGTTTCAAAATTTCCTTCAAACTTCACCATCCTTTAAATAGGTCTTTTTGCAAAAGACCAGAAAACATTAATTTAAGTGAAGATCACGACAAAACACTGTACTGTCGTGTAAACTCACTAATATTGAGGTTAAACTGAATAATTGACATATAATACTTACTTTTACAAGGTCCTTGCATGACACCTATGACCTGGCCCATGGTGCACTCCTCTTTATGTAATTCACACTTGTTGTCATACTGTTTGCCATTTGAATAGCCACACACGGGATTGCGCATATAGCTGCTGCAATTGTGAGAGCAGGAACAATAAGGAAATCCATCCTTCCCCACTGTACAAACTTCACGGAACCCACACTTCTTTTCTTTGCAAATAGCTTTGAAGGAAATAAAGTTTAAGTTAATGTTACTATTTTACATTTTTCTTGTAATAGCCTACCATTTTGTGTATCAAGAAGCAGAACTATTTTTAAGCTAGTCTAGTTTTAAGAAGACCTTTGGAATGAGGGTGAGGAAGGTTAACTAATAAGGCATGTCCCCGTTTTAGCAGAATCACTTAAGATTTGGAGGAGCTTCAGAATTGAGGGGCTTATCCAAAAAAAATTTAGAAAGAGAAAAGACAAAATAGCTATATAGATACCATTTTATTCATTGGTAACGGAACTCTGAGAACATTCTGCATTGAAAACTTGAGGCTTTAGCAGGGTCCTTGATTCTATTTAGAAAGGAACTTAGCACAATTCAGACAAAAGCAAACCAGACCCCTCCCCCACCCCTGTGTATACATCCATTCACAGAATTTGGGGTTTAGGGCTTTTAATTTTTCTATTAATTTAATTCCCAAATTACCCAGACAATTCCTAATTGCTGTGATGTGGGGATCTCATGCAAGTTCCACTCTCACGAGTTCAGCTCTTCAGACAAACTAATTTGGCCCACTGGTTTGCCTCCTGTCAGATGGCATACTTTACATTTCTATTCAGTCCTTTGTGGTCTAAACACTGCTGTGAGGGAATAAAGACTACCCCCCCAAAAAATTCTGGGCTTCACAGCTTAACCTTCTAACACAACAAATTGACAGAAGCTAAACTGATGTGAACTAACCAGGTTCGCATTGGCCTATGCCTGACTTCAACCGTCCACCTCTGACGACACATTTAAGGCCAGAGTCACATCTTCCTTCTTTCTCCCATTGTCCTCCACACCTCTCTCCCTCCATCTTTGCACAAACAGTGCAGCAACCACAGACGCTCTTAACTGTGCCTCCTCTACACCCCACTGGAGTTGAGCAACGCACCTTGGAACATGGCCGAACACAACTCAGAGACGCGACCAGAGGAAATGCCAAAAGAAAACTTCCAAGGACCAGCAGTCTCGTTTTCATTATAAACCTTCTCGCTAAAATGAAAAATGAAACAAAAGAAAACTTTTTGTTGCAAAAATGTGGAGGACCGATTATCCCGGTTTTTCAAACAAACGACATATTAAAGATATCAGTTTATTCAAACAGAAACTGTCAATTTGCTACATGTAGGAGGTTTTGAAAATATTTGAATAAAGTGTATTAATAGTACAAACCTTTGTAAATTAATTGACTCTCAAACTTTCTTAAAATTTAAACTTGGTCAAACCTGTTAAATTTCAAGTAAAGCTCAAAAAGACAATGACCCTCTTGTTGAAAATGATCTAAATTAACTACCTACAGAAAATTAAGGAGACAACATCACTTAAAACGTTCAATTGAATGGTCACGTTTTATCCTTGCCTAAAAAATTTTAACTACTTGGATTTGCATATATCTTGTTGTAGTGTTCGTCGGTCATGACTATCATGTGAAAGGTCAGTGATCTATTCTTACTTTATACTTTCAATTATTATAAACCACTAGACCAGAATCACCAGATATACCTTTACAAAGACATAATATACAATTGCCTATGAATTTTATCATTATATTCGCTAATTAATTAGGAAACAAAAACCCTGCGTTTATAACTTGTTGACAACGTCCCGTGTCAAGAGATGATTATTGATTGCTATCAATTGCTGCGGATTATCGTGTAGATGCACCACATTAATATCATTTTAGAGCGCTGGTTCATTCGATCAGGTCTTCGTAAAGTTTAAAAATCACGACCAAACAGGCTGACATTTTTAGCACTGCTTTCCACTGCTAATCGTTCTGTAAGTTCATTGTATCTGGATTACATGATTTGGCAGTCTGCCCAACCAGAAACTTATTAGTTCCCTCCAAGACGAAACTTGAACCCGAGCGCTGTCTTACGACTTCTAATGATGCAAAGGAACATTCTTTTATCTCTAATGAACACAGATTTGAAAGCACTTCAAAACAGAAAACCAGACTAAACAACTCATCATCTCTTTTCTTTTTACCGGACAAAAATCGTCGATTATTAAATCGAGTTTACTGGAAGATTTCACCCTGCTACGTAGTGCATATGGTACAGAGCCGATACTGCTGTTTGTTTCGAAAACAATGTGAGCTTAATTTGATAGCACGCTGCGATGAAACTCTGCATGCTTATGATAAAAAGTGCAAAGAAGGGAGCTCTTATCAGTAGCAGAGAATCGCCAAAGATTCGCCAGACCTTATCTATTGATATGCATCAAAATTTCAAGCAAAAGAGTGAGGGAAATTGCTTTACACTAACGGAAATCCGATTAGAAAACTCTCACTTCTATCTTCAATTAAACACGCGCGCATTTCATTGAATGAAATAGTTTACACACTACACTATCACTGAAAGGCGTGATTTACGTTCCATTGGCGAGAAAGTTAGGTGCAGAAGTAGTAGATGACTATTAAGAAATTTACTCAACACATTAAATGCCAGAATGCACGCTCTTCAAACAGCGCAGTTGTGGGTAGTAAATCTATACACCAAGAGCGAGCGTGGAGTCACTTTCCTTAGAAGTGAGTGTGAAAGCTTATTTCTTGACCCTTTCTGTCGCAGACTTTCCTGTCGTATGTGATTAGAAAAAGCTTACCTTAACTGGAGATAAACTTCTTCAATTCAACGGTATCTCAAAGTTCTTTCTACGTGGTTTAAAATGTACCTTCTAACGATACGCGAACGTGTGAAATTGATATGTGTGAAAATGAAATCTTTACGTAGTTTGCCCTGGGAAATGTCAATCAACTTCGGTGTCTAAAAAAGGTCACGCCATGAACTCGCTGACAATCTAAACCCGGGTAAATGACGATTTAATACCCATTTCCTTCAGAACTAGTTCCTTGATTGCTATTGCGGGTTCATTCCACCGTCATTTGTTTAAGTTCGTTGTTTTCCCGGCGTTCCCCTGGAATGTCGTCTACACCGCAAACGAAAGGAGAAGGGATATAACTAGGCAGGGGGGAGGAGGGCGAAAGGTAACAGGCGAGGGGCCCAATCCGAAACAAAACAATGGCACTGGAAATGTCGCTAACAAAGGCGAAAAAAGGGCGAAAGGTACATAGTAAGCCTGAAAGTCGAGAGACCTGTCATAGACTATTCTCAAGTAACAGAGAGAGCCAACAATTGGATTGCGTGCCCTTTGACGCGTATTGATTCAGACAAGTGCTCGCACTACTTATGGTATTTCAGCGCACTTTTTCTATCTAATTTTACCTTTCATAGTCTATAATATAAAGGGAGACAACAAATATAGCGAGTTCTAATTGTTCTGACTTTAACCTGAGGTCAAAAATCGAACAAAAGACGCTGTTTATGTAAAACCACTAAGAATTTCTAATTCTGGATAGTTTTGTTTACGGCTTGTTAAATGGATTAAAGAAAATCTAGTGTAATTTAAACTAATCTGACATGAACATTTGACGTCGTTCCCAATCTTCCTTTTCCCGGAAAGGTATTAACCTTCAGGGACCTTTTATTTTGATTTTAATTAATATAAACGTCGACGTTTTTGGCGGGTGACTTGAAGAATTTCGCTCTTTGGTTAAGTAAGGCCTGCGCTCTCAGAAGACCCTAAAGTATAAGCTAAGTCGGTTGCTCGAGCGGGAATAATTTCTGCTTGCTTGCTTAATCCTCTTCAGTCTTGTTTCTCGGTGGACGGTCATGCCTACAGGGTTTTTCTGGTTAATCTCAGCTCTTTTACATTTTGTAGATCAAGCAAGTGTGAAACGGTCTTTTCAGGGGCACCCAACGGCAATTTTCGGGAACATATCAGTTCGGAAGGCGATTTGAGATCTAGAATTTTCGGAGCATTTGTTGTAAAATTTCTTGCTTGCCTGCCTCTCCTAGGATTTTCGAACATATGCAAAATGGTATAATTACCCATTTTTAACGTATTTTGACCCTAAAAAAGGCCACCTAGAATTTTCGGGAGCCTTGTCCTGGCTGAAATTTTCGAGAAGGTAAGTTTTTATCCCTATAGTTTTCGGATCACCAGACTTTCAGCTAGCAAATCCGAACAGATCAAAAGTTTTTAGGGGATAAAAATATGCCTATATCTACCGTTTGAATACTACAATACGTTCAACAATGCTATGTTAAGTGGTTTTGAACTATATCCTCGTTGGGTGCCCCTGTCTTTTCCGACCCCCATTCCAGTCCTCTTTCTGTGCACTTTTTGCTTTCTCCTCGCCCCATACACCGCTTAAACTAAGAAATCGATAAAAACTACCAGGAATGAAGGATTAAATTAACTGCAAAAACCGTGGACGAAGTTCCTGCTAGTTGTAAACGTTGGATTTCTGTGCGGGTTCCTCTCTGATGTTTCACTTGATTACCCTTACCTTCCTCCGGCATTTTTTCCATCCAGCTACCGTCTGCGCACTGTCCGATTCCCTCTTAATTATTTCATGTTTTATTTAGATTTTATTCACCATGAATGGTGATGAATTAAACGGAGAAAATGTACAA
The DNA here is from genome assembly GCA_964035525.1 of Porites cylindrica. Taxonomy (NCBI): domain Eukaryota; kingdom Metazoa; phylum Cnidaria; class Anthozoa; order Scleractinia; family Poritidae; genus Porites; species Porites cylindrica. The sequence continues at coordinate 27,253,104 of OZ037783.1, forward strand.
AGTAGACTTTAAATTTAAAAATATATCAATTTTTTAACCTTGTTCCCAGTCTTCTCTCCCACTCGTACCTGCATAGGTTGTCCATTTTTCTCAACTGCATGTTTTCGTTCAAAAAGCTTCTTGATCAATCACAATTATGTTCCTGAACAACTTGAGCTTTCAAGTGTGCTGTTTCCGTTAGTTTTAAACGCATACGAACATTCTTAACAAACTAACAGAAACAGTTTAATTTTAAAACCCTGGTAAGACGTCTAAGTTTTAAGGGCTTTAAGCTGGAAGAAGCGCATTGTACGTCGAAATAATCTGGAGATATACTATGCAAATTTGTATTGAACTGAAAACACTCTATAAAATAATTTAAAGTTAAGTTTGCTCTAAAAAAATGGGAATGGAAATGAAATAGCCGCTTTGTTATCAAGTTTGTCAACAGTAGGCAGACGTTTGCTTAAGTATCAGACGAGTTTTATTCCTCTCGCTTTTCTTTATAGTTGCCTGATACGTACTCCCTGTTTAATTCTCAGTTCAGTAAGATAGATACTGGCGAATCTATTTTCGTCCATTTTCCTCACTTTTTCTACTGCCAAACAGCTAAAAAAAATTTTTTCTTCAAAGACAAAAGTTGTTCAATGGCGCCACGCCAAAGGCCAGCCAAGAGACCTTGTCACGTAGCAACGTTGTTGCTGAGAGAGTAGAAAACGACTCGAAGTAATCGTCTAAGACTCAGGCTACTTGTCACGGTTTTGGAAGCTATCTTGACCTGTAGGCAAGTGCGTGAAAAATTGCAGTCTTTTTGTGAAAACCTAATGTCAGATAATTTCCGTAAAACGTCTGTTCTGAAAAAAATATGAATTGTAAACTATAGCTACACAGCAAAGGATTCTACTAGCAAATTTGTTTGGGCCGTAACAGTACTTAAATCTCTCCAGACGGTTCCTTTAGATTTTCCACGTATTATATTAAACGCCCACAAATGTTTCAGTAGAATCCTTAGGAGTGAAGCTTTAGTTTACAATACATATTTTTTTCAGAACAGCCGTTTTACGGAAATTATTCGACATTGGAGTCTCATACCGTGAACACTGTAATTTCTCACGCAGTTTCGGCAGTTGCCTGTTCGTCAATATGTCTTCCAAAACTGTGACAAGGTCTATTCAACCAGAGTGACCTAGGGTCTAGGGCGTAACATAACGATAAAAGGGCGGGATAAATTGGCGGGAAACTCGTGCAGTGAGAAAATTCTTCTTCAACAGTGATGTTACTGTTTCTTCACCCCCCCTTTTTTTTCTTTTCCTCACAAGTGCGAACTCGCTCCTTTGATAGCCTAGTAATCATCTTTACGAGAAAATTTTGTCTGAGTTTTCTTACAAACTCCCAGAAGAGTAATGCCGAATCATTCTTATAAAAGTAGCCTAAAAAAAATGAAAATTAAGTAACGAGCGAATTCTTGCTAAATTAGGGCTTTTTTTAATCCCAAAAGTAAAGAAGGTTGTTTCGATCGTTGCTTTGGAAGTGCGAGTATGGAAAGCAAATGTCCCTTGCTAGCCAGCACGAAAAGTCGCCACCGCTTGTAAGAATGAAAGAAGCTTTCAGACATTTAGAAGTATTTAATTTAATGACCTCAAACTTTAACGAACGTTCGTTAATCGGATGCGATGATCGAGTTGGTGAAATAAGGAAATCCGAAGAATGTTCTGATGAGGCCTTTCAAAAAGTGTTAACTTCCAGTAGGCCAAAATTAACAAACCCCCTGGGGTAAGAACAGGAAACGTGCCCTTAATTGTCGCATTCACCTTTGTGTATTTGTATTTTTTTTTGTTGAAAGGCGCCCGTCAACACTCTCCAGTATTTTCAAGAAAGAAGGGAAAAGTCAGTTACTGGCTCACTTACACTGAAAATTCACATGATTCTAAGTTTTTTTTAGCGCATCTCCAACAAGAGTGAACACTTTTCAACACTTTCCCGCCCACTGACATTTAAGTTAATTTCTATATAGGTGAGACAACTCTTTATTTAAAGAGTGATTTTGCGGCACAATCAAACGAAGAGCCAACAAGAGGCTAATAGACTAATTGTGGCCAGCTACCCGTAGGGGTTGCTCAACCAAGTTTTATATGGGGAGTCTTCACCCTGCGGTTCCGACCCGTTACCCTTTATGTACCGTTTTTGACAAAAAAGGAACCCCTTTCGTATACCCTCTAATGATAAATGGTACCCCCTCCTTCTCATACCTAGTTTAGAACTTTGCATCCGTTTTAACTGTTATAAATTCACCGTCTTTTAAGTATGACTTTTCCACAGCCATAAAATGCATCTGTTAGCACCCTAGGGCCGTTTTTTCCAGACCGAACTGACAGATTTCCTAGCCTGTGAACAGGCTCTGTGTTTGGGGAAAAAGATAGCGACGGAGAGGGAAGGGAACTCCCCAGTTCCCCGACCAAAGGCCTGTTCACAGGCTACAGATTTCCAACCCTTTCATATACTTTAAGTAGTCAAATAACTATCCTTCCATATACTTGAAGCCTGAAAAAGGTACCCCTTTCGGGCGAAGCCTCCCCGTATAGGCCATTATCAGGGAAGTACCCCCCGGGACTTGAGGCAACTGCCCTCACTTTCAAGGTCCAACAGTCCCTATCCTTCCGTTTGTCATATGGTTTACAGACTGAAATGATATCTTTTCTTCGTTATCTGTTCCCAGGGGGTATTCAGGATTTCAAATGACGGGGATCAGTGATCGAATGGGGGCAAATTCAAAACCCAAGAATACCCCAAGGCTTCCAACAAAACCCAAAAAAGTATCTGGACCAAAAACTAACCCAAAAAAATGCCATGCCGAATTTCCGAGCAAGTTTGTTGGTATTTATTCGCAAACTCGCTTCGCTTCCATGATATATACCGTGATTACTATCACGAACCTTCAGATTGTTTTTAATACCCGAAAAAATCCCTACTACAAATCAAGCCACCCAAAAAAAATACTTGCCAAATTCTCCTACCCCCAAAAAATCCCGGAATCGAAACTTTCAAACCCACAAAATCCTCCCATCATCCCCGTCACTTGAAATCCGAAGTACACCCCCCCCCCCCCCTCCCCCGTATCTGTCTTTACAAGGCTTAAATAATAGGCTTTCATAATCTCCCCCTTTTATCCCAAGTTGGCAAAAATTATCACTTAATCAAAGCAAAGCACTTTTTTCATTTTAAAGAAAAAAAATCCCACAATTTCGGAACACTATAAACGGCTTAGAGAATAACACCCGACTTATTCCCTTGAATCTATTAATCTGCCGCAAATCATTATTTTTTTTACTGCGTTAAAGACGAGAAGGAAGAAAATCATTGATCGCAAGCGACAACAGATTTCATTTTGTGTATATAATTGTCTTGTTGTTGTTTATTTATTCATCTATTTATTTATTGAAGGGGCACAAGCGAGAGGTTTTATCACGGAATACCGTATATCTTTTTTAAAAAAACTCATCCAATTACGTAATATCGTTCTCACGTTTACACCAATTTATTCCTGACATCAAAACGTTATCACAGTTCTCCAGACTATTCTTTTTAAAGACATATTAAAATATAACATATGTCTTGCCGACCTATATCAGTCAATATGCCAAAAATACTTTGCTGTACAAAGGAAACCTCTTGAGCTGGAATGAGCTATTCACAATTATCCGCTACATTATCATATAACAAGCTTCCGCGGTAACAAGGCGTCCTTTCTTTCACGGGAAACCGGGAACATAATATTATGGTGTCTCATTGTATAAAGCAGATCAGAGACCGACGGCTAAATCTTATTGTGATGAAACCTTCGAAAATATTTATATATATCTTGGTAGTGTCGATTCTTCTTTGTGCGTCTTTGTTATCTTAGACGCCACTATTCACATCCAAAATATGGCTAGACCTTACACTCCTCCACGTGCCAGTCAAGTGGAAAGTATTTAGGCAGTGACACTGACTATAAAGACGAAGCCTGCGAACTGTAAGTAATACTTTGACAGGCGCAGACATATGTACCCGGGGGGTACTCCCTTCTATAGGCCTTCGTATAAGTACTCCCTTATAGAGGTATGTGCGGCGCCAAAGGGTATGGTTTTTTAGCCGTTTTGGTCTGAAATGGGGTATCAATTTTGACCATTTTGGTCTGTAATAGGGTATGGTTTGTGCACTCTAGTCTTGAATTGGGTATGTTTTTTAGAAGAAGCTACTTCATCATTAGGCGATAAGCTAGACCATATCCCTTTTTTGGCGTAAACGACAACCGTGTACGTGCTGTAAACGCTTGTCACGCGTATTGATTTAAGACATTTAAGGGTCAGGTCTGAAATAGGGTATCAAATTTTTGATCAGGTCTGAAATAAGGAAGGGAAAATCACAGATTTTGGTCTGAAAAAGGGTTTTTCTAGAAGTATTCCTCCCCCGGGCGTATGTGACGGAAAGTTCGGCACTAATCTCGGTTGTTTATTATTTTATCACATGTTATCAGTATTATTATTGATACCGGGCCATTGTGGAGCAAAGCCAAAACATTTGTCTCTCGCTTTGCATGCGTGTCTTTAAAATAACGCATTAAAGCTGACGTTCGTTTTCACTAAACTAAAGGACTGATTAGGGTTCAAATTTGCAGCTGATGGCCGGGGGCTGATGGGCCCACCGTTTAAAGGCTGACCAGTCGCAGACTGAATTTTAATCCGGGTTTTTGTTTCTTCAGTTTAAAATCCTTTCTTTTCTAACATGTAAAGCTTTAGTAGTCATTTTAAAGGGCCCAAAACTCTGCGGGAAAAGAATTTTTAGAAACAAAAAAGCCTTTCTCTATTGGTAGGAATTTGCTTTGTATCCCTGAATCTTGCAAGTCCTGGGTTTAGTCTTAATCTTGAATTGAACAACCCGGGTCCTGGGGCCCGTGTAAAGAAGGTCACGATAATTGACATATAAGGCTGTTGTTGCTTACACTAGTTAAGAAAGACTTTTAAGGCTTTTGTTTCGTTACGGCTTAAGACTATATCCGTCTACACTATTATACTGAGTACTAAGCTCTTGCGCCGGTACAAAAATACGAACCTTGATTTCGGCACGGCTCATAAAGCGCCCGTTATGCAGGCTACGTACGCAGCGAACGGTTGCGTCGCGCCGATCTTGAAAATGGATCGTCACATATCGGAAAGGTACCACTCCTTGGCGCAGGGCTGAACAGGTGCTTTCATGCCGGCATAAAAATGGAGACCTTGCCTAACTCTGCTTATAGAACTGTGATGATATTTTTCATGTGTAACTGAATTTTCCACCTGTTTTCAAATATTACAAGAAATTTTTATATTTTCACTTTGTTATCTTCATGTTCTACTGGTATTACAAACTCACATAGTCATCAGCTCAAGTGGACCCTGACTCAGTTAAGTTATCGTAAAATTCCGAAAATAAGCCCCTCCATGTGTAAGCCCCTCCAATTATAACCCCCCCAAACTCGCAAAAAACCCTCCGTTGAATCAACCCCTCCAAATATAAGCCCCCCAGGGGCTTGTAATTGGAAATTTCCCTCAAATACAAAGTAAAACAAAGCAAAACGGTAAATTTCCTTCCTACTATAAGGCTAGTCCAATCGATTTTGAAACGCAAATTTCCCTCCATAGATAAGCCCCTCACATCATGGGTTCGAATCCCGGCGTGCGAACCTGAATTTCGTTCAGGCTTTTTGTCTTTTTTCAGAACTACTAGCCTACGCAACTTCGATGATCTGTCAAGCGCTAAATCTTTCTTCCTCAGCTCAAATGATGTAACCCGTTTCTCATATGCTAATGAGGCGCTCAATATTGTTATGACCAGCTTTTGTACTCACGGGCAATTCACGCTGGAATAGTACTGCACTTTTCCAAAACAAATCGACATAATTGACAACACAGTCTCTAGCTATAGTCTGTACATCAAAGACTATCAAAGGGTAGATTAAAGACCTGTTTACATGGAGGTGGGAGACCCCAGGCAGATGGGGTAACCTGCTTAGGTGGGGTAACTCACCTGTCCATATAATCTCTTATTTCAATTTGATCACGTTTTTTAAATACATGATAGGTGGGGTGACCCGCCACACGTTACCTCTTCTATCTGGGGCCTCCCTCCTCCATGTAAACAGGCTCTAAAACTGAAGTAGAACCACCAGCCAAAGGCAAGGGGAAGTGAGCCATAAATAAGCCTTATAGATTCCTGTCACATTACTTGAGAATGATGATAAGTTAATATTGTTTTCTAGTTGTAAATTTTGAAAGGTCGTGTCCAATCTTTCCTCGAATCACCATTTTATAGTACCATCATCTAAGTGTCGCCTAAAACAATTATTATATTTCTGTCCACCTGCATGCCCGCCGCATGGGATTTAGTTCACTCTTAAAAAAAAATAAAGTGTTTTTGAAGAAACTATAGGTGCGAACTAACTAGCTTAGTATTTAAATGAATATAAAAAGTCTTACCACCTTGCTTTCAGTTCGACAAAGTTGACGTTTCGAGCGCTATCGGCTTTGTCGCCAAATGAAAGACACTCAGCTGAACAGGAATTTTGACAGTCTAGTCGAACCATGACTGCTAGGCATTTTATCAACAAGTAAGACTCTTCACATACTGTATCGTATACTTCAGCAGGTGGGATATAATTTGATTAAAAATCAAAGTATTTTTAGTATAGTTCTTTACTCTTTCCACCTAAGCTGATATATTACAAGAAATGATCCGTACAGAGTTCGGCTATAATTAAAAGCAAAAATCGGTGCTTTTTTACGTTGTTCCCGGAGTTCAGATAGTGGCGACAGTGCAAAGAGAAAGGAGCAGGAAAACACAACGGGGGTTAGGGAGAGAGGGAGAGTTCCATAATTTCTTTATTTCCGTTTCTTTCCTTTTTTTCTCCGCTCCCCATTTCGCACGACTCTCCGCTATCGTATCTGAGCGCCTGGAACAGACTCTTACCTTTTTCATTCAGCCTTTTCGTTTGTTTTAAATTGTTCAGGGACTCCTTCCAGACAGAAAACTATCCTTTCAGCCGGACAGCATGTATAATCACATTACACCAGCCACAGGGTTTGACTTAAGAGAGATTAAATCTATAACCGCGGAAGTATTTTCTAGTGTGCAAATCCTCTTACAAAATAAAGAAAATATTATTCTACTGATCTCCAAGAATGATTAATCCACCGGGAAGTTCTCACTGTATATAATAGTGAAAGAAGGTAACATGAGAATGTACGAGCAACACTTGAGGGTAACCTCTGCCGATCGAACTTTGTGGGGGCCTTGAAGTATCGTTTATGCGATAGGCTGTTTCTTATCATTTTAAGCCTTTGTTGTTGTTGTTGTTACTTTCTTGCTCTATTGTTCCAGTATTGTACATTTTAAGCCCGCAGAAGTTGAATAAGTAAATGGTTCGAACAAGGAGTTTTGGATGAAAGCCGAGGAAAAGCCAGAGGAATTTCTGAAGTCTCTCAACAAAGAATAATGAATTTTTTTTTCTCATTCATACATATCCAGACACACTTCCTATATCAGATTTGCCTTGGACCTGGGAAAACTATAAAAGTCATCGAAATCGACAGCGTTTTTTATGATTGTACAATACGAAAACAGGAAATCTAACAAGAATTGCGTCCCATCAAAAGTCCTTGAGCGCGCGGGCAGCCTTGCAAAATATGCGAGGTCAGAGGGTAACAGTGCAATGTTACCCGCCAAGTGGCTGCTCGGCGAAATCTACCTTCATAGAATTATACACTGGTAGAAGTCTTAATTTCTTCGTGGGCTATGTAACAAGTCACTTAATTACTGGTCCTTTGAGAAACTAGTTAACTTTGTTTCCCAAGAATAATAGGCATAATTGAAACAATACCGATAAACAGTTTCCTGTAGCATCGGTCGATCGATTTTTGTTTACGTTTTAGGTACTTGTTTTCAACATACGCTATATTTTGATTTTATCGAGTATATTTCGACACGTTGACTCTCTCGTAACGGACAGGACATCTCTATAAGACCGACACCTAAACTATTAGTAGTATTACCCTGCCTTAATAGTTTTTCGTTAGATTCTTGGACAGATTCTTAGTCGGCTCCAATTTGATGTCTCCTTTTTGGACAAAATTGCTGCTATATCAGTCTTTGTTTTTTCTTCAAACATTGTAACGTTAGATCTTGTTTTCAACATATTTTGTTTTAATATACATGTAAGGCCGAGGAAGAGCCAGTGGAATTTCTTAGCTTCAGTTTTTCCCTTTATTTTTTGAGGTCTCTAAACAAAGAAGAATGAAGTTCTTTTTAATTCATACATATCCAGACACACTTCCTATATCAGACGTGTCTTGGACCTGGGAAAACTATGAAAGTCATCAAAATTGACGGCGTCTAGTGTTTATGATTGTACAATAAGAAAACAGGAAATCTAACAAGAATTGCTTCCCGCCAAAAGCCCTTGAGCGCGCGGGCAGCGTTGCAAAATATGGGAGGTCAGAGGGTAACAGTCAGCGAAATTTACCTTCATAAAATTATACACTAGTAGAAGTCTTTCTTCGCGGGCTATGTAACAAATCACTTAATTACTGGTCCTTTAAGAAACTAGTTAACTTGGTTTCCCAAGAATAGTAGGCACAATGTTTGAAACAATACTGATAAACAGTTTTCTGTAGCATCGGTCATTAAGTGCAAAAAGCTATCAATTTCTGTTTATGTTTTAGATACTTGTTTACAACATACACTATACTTTGATTTTATCGAATATATCTCGGCACGTTGATTTTCTCGTAACAGACAGGACATCTCCATGAGACGGGTACCTAAACTGTTAGTACTATTACCCTGCCTTAGTAGTTTTTCGTTAGATTCTTTTGTCGGCCCCAAATGTCTCCACCTTGGACCCTTAAATTGACGCTATATCAGTCTTTGTTTTTTCTTTAAACGTTGTAACTTTAGATACTTGTTTTCAACATATTTTGTTTTAATATTTTATCTAGCGTATCTCAATATACAGTTTTGTTTTGTTTTGTGTTTTTATCATGAATGCTGGCACGTACAAGAGAAAAGTCTACCGAATATTTTATTTACCAAAAATCAAGATAATAATCGGTAGATAAAAAATGGTAGATAAAACCCTTAACCGTTCTTAGTCATACCCCAGTCACAATAACTAAACATGCTCGATTCAACAAGGTTTAAAACTGGGAAATGGTAACTGAAAAGTGGGACACGGCTTTTGGATTCTATGTATAGTTTAATAACGTGTACGTTCTGTAATTTGCCCTCGATTTGCAATTGATAAGCCTCAGTAAGCAGCAGCTGCGGATTGAAGAAGACAATGTTGAACTGCGTTCAAGTGTTTAAAAAAAAAAAATAAAATAAACTTTGGGGTTAATGAATAAGGCATTAGTTTGGGTGAATATTTCAGAGGACGTCTGTCGAGGAATACCAGAGGAAGAAGAGAACGACAAACGTAACGAAAAGAAAGTTTACAAACTTAAAATTGCATCAAGCTCGAAATATCCAAAATGTAGAAAGATGAAAGGCTTCTTAATAAGTTGAAGGGATGTCATTTTAAAACACAACATTACTGATAATCCTTCCTAATGACACCCAATACGCTAAGGTTTAAATGTTGACTCAGTCATTAAATTAATGCCAGGACGTTTGATTAGTTCACATGAATTTTGTATCAGTCCTGTATACCTGACGTGTATACATTTGTCTATTTAGGACTGACTTGAACCTCAAATCATGCTTGTTCCCTTTCACCAGTGACGAAAATAACGCTTAACGTCGATAAAGGGATAATTATATATTGGGCCCATTTCCAATGATCGATTGTCTCGTTTAACTTGCTAAGCCGAACACTAAATACATGTAAGTCAGGTTCGACCATAATCTCATTATACGCGAGTATATCACGACACAACATCTCGCCATATGTGACTGGGGAACCCAAGACAATCATGGATTCTGGATTCCACGTACTGGATTCCGGATTATTTGTCAGTGGAACATGGATTCCGGATTTCAATTGTGAAAGAGGTTCCGGAATCCTTGAACTGTATTCCGTATTCCAAAGGCCAGGATTCCGAATTCCAAGCAAAAATTTCACGGAAATTCCACTGTGAAAAGTACATTCTTGTGTGCAGCTCATTTTGTTGTTATGGCCAAAGCCATAATGGGGAAGCGAGTACATTGGACTATTTCCCCTTCTAGATGAAAAGCTTTAGTTACGATACACAATGGAGCTTAACATAAGCTCACAACTGAAAAAACTCAGTATTTTTATTCTTTGAAATCAACTGACTTGATTCTTTGAAACACATTAACTTGATTCTTTGAAACGAAAATTAGAAAAGGATCAAGTTTCAAAGAATAGAGGTTTTACTACAAAGAATCAAGTTTTCATAAGAAATTATCATATTTTCGTTTCAAAGAATTAAATTGTATTAACGTTGAGCTTGATCATTAACACTAGCGCTATCCAATGTTTCAACAACCGGGGCCCAGATCTTTTTACCCTTAAGTATGGTTTCCTGGAGGGATAACATCGCCCTCAGATTTTCATGTCTTTAGAACTCGCAGGATTCTTCTCTGTGATCCTTGCCAGCTTTCGTGAAGCTTTACTTATATGTTGCAGTTAACTGGAAAAAAAATGGGTTGTGGTCGCACCGCATAGCCTTTTCCAGCTGTACGGGTTAAGCCTGGTTCTCATATGCCGCCGATGTGTCTGCGGCGTAGCCGCCGGTACCGCCTGGGCTACTTCTCGGACGAATGAGAACATGCGCTGCCGGTAACTAGAGCCATCGCAGTCAGCGAGTCAACTTCGCAGGCATGCCGGCGGTAAAGACTAAAATGACCAACGTTGCCGGCCACATCTGTTCTCAAATCGGAACTCGGTATCCCAGGCAGTACCGGCGGCCATGTCGCAGATGCTTTGGCGGCATATGAGAACCAGGCTTTAGTTTATTAACTTGGTCTAAACAAAAAGCCGTGCTTTGTTACACACGGAATCATTGTTTTAATGAACTCTCACAAGAGTGACTAAAATCTAGAGACACTGAGATCTTTATCACCAGTGTATTGTGACTGAACGTCAACTTAATTTTGCAGATTAACATGCTAACTGATACAAAATCAAGAATTACGTTGAGGACTGACGCTCTTGTTCTGGCTCTCTTGTTTTTCACAGTAACACAGACGAAACTGCCTATGAATGCCACTTCTCTACTTCTTTCAACCCTGTGGATACATTCAAAATTGTTTTAATCTCTCCAAAACGTCTCTTCTGCCCCCAGGCCGTTCTGGACAGCTAGGTTCGACCATTACCAGTTTTTTCGGGGAACTCAAATTGTGTGGTTGACTATATGTACCACAAAAGTTCTCCCTATATCAACCTTCCACTGCTAAATTGCCTTGGTCTGAAGAAGTATTTCGTTTAAAGTAGGCTCGGCTCATGAGACGAAACTACAGATGTAGTTCTACCTAACCTTTGGCCTGTGTCGTGGCTGGCAGGATCAAAGATCGGGAGCGCTTTTTAGACGCGGTGCCGCTGCGAGGAATTTATGCCATTCTTCAACAAAAGCACCTGTAAAATGAATCACGGAGTGACGCCCAACAAATACCACCAGCTACGCAGACTTTCTAGCCCAAGACTAGCTCTACACCGAAGCTATTTAAACTGAGTGTTCGTGCCCTGAGGAGAATAAGAGGATATATTGGTAGGAGCAATTGGTTGGAGTCTGTTCATGCGGCACTGTCAAATGTAGTAGTCGCCTTTCATCTAGCTCACAATCAAAGTTCCCTCCAGTTTGATATCAAAAGTTGTCGTTAACTACAAAGAATGCTTTGGCATAGAGCTGGCGGCATTGAAAAATTTGTCTCAAGATGGGAGATTCAAAGTTTGCTGCAATTCTTCTTCTCGTATTGATCTCAAGTTATTTACAGTTCTTTGTACAAAATAATTCATATGACCTTGGTTTGGAAAAGTAACCGGTGAACAAGTCAGTTGTGGGTGTATCACACTGTCATTGCTCGATGTTTGGAATATCCCCTTGAGATGATTAATCTAAAATCGGGTGTCACTTAAGTTTTCGTTTAGAGCTTTAGAGTTGTTTGATGCGCAGAGGCTTGGTAGTCCGGAGGAAAGCCACTCAGTCTCTAGCTTCGTTTGGTCTCTGTCATTTTGGTGGTGAATATGATCGTAATGTTGTTGATTTGTTTGTTTTTCTTGCTGAGAGTCCACGTTTTCAGTGGAACAGTTTTTGTCTTCGATTGCTGCAGTGTACTTAGATTCTAAGTCATCACCACCGCTCCATGACTGTTTATCGCCTGTACAAGAAACCACGTTTTTCTGGTTGCCTTGCTGTTTGTCAGGAATTTCCTGTGAGTCCTTTTCTTGATTTACGATGAAGCGGGGAGATTTAAACGGTGTCACCTCAATTATTTTTACACGTTGCTCATGTCCACTATTTGGGAGTTCTGTTGTGTTTTGCTTAGTTTCGCTAGCGGTCTCGTCGTTGCCCAGTACATACTCATCTGCTGAACTTTGCTGGCAGCCAATCATGTCCTTTTCACTTTCCTCCTTTTTGTCTGTAGTACTTAGCGGGGTAAAATCCGTACACTTTTTTTCACTTTTCTGCTGGACTCCTCCGTTGAGTCGAGGAGACTCAATCTTGCCTTCACCGTCTTCTTGATCTGCAGTAATTGGCTGTTGAAAGGTTATACTTTTCCTCTTGCATAGATAATTCCCGTTGCTGTTGTTGTTCCGTTCGTCATCAGTCACACTGGGTTTACAAGCACGCGCGTTTTCATCCTTGGTTTCTTTCTTATGAATGCTTTGTTGAGGAGATACTAAACTAGGTCTCATTGTCAAGGCAGGTCTTTTGTCACTGAGAGATTTAGACCTTCTGCGTTCAGAGGAAGAGCTGGAGCGGGTGGACTTTGTTGAAGACAAGCTGAACAATCTTTTCATTCGGTTAGATGCACGGTGTGCGTTTCGTTTGATCTGAAAAAAGATAGGAGTTGTTAATTGCCCAGCATCCTATGACAAAGTCAAGTTGATAATCTACAAGAAAATGGCCTCTGGCATCGCCGACGGAATTAAAAGTGTGATTCAAATTAAGCTAAAATCTAAAATGCCTCTATTGCTAATGACATGCATAACCAAGGTCGTTATTAAGGATGATCGAGTAGTCCCCTATTTTGCGCTTACCGTTACGGGCAGCCATTTTGGTTTCAACTGTACCCAGGGGAGGTCCCCCAAAGTAGATTCATACTCTTCCCCAGGCTAGACTCGGTACATTTGAAACCATGACCGCCCATAATGGTAAGCACCTGCCTCCTACTTAAGCGCTTCGTTTTTCGCACAGTTAGAGGCGAGCACAAAACACGAGTGACCGGTGACGAAGCGCAAGGGACCATGATCCCGACGATGTTACGGAAGAGGTATACCATGGACATTCTAACAATATTTCGGTTTGTTTTTGGAACAGCTGGTATTAGCTATAGTCACTTTACATTTATCGTGACTACCCATATGTACTCACATCATCGTCAAAGAAGTATTGGGCGATCAAGAAATACACTCCCTGTGAAAAAAAATAAGAAAGAAAGTAAAGTACAAAACAAAAAGACGATGAACACTGCAAATAGTGAGATACGCCAAAAAAGGATAACCAGACACTAAAAATTAAGTTCTACGAGATCAGTGAACTGTTTCATAGAGGGGGAAATCTGAGCACCAATTTAGGCACTTACGAGAAACAGGCATTTGGGAGGAAATTTGTGTTAATTTGAGTTGGTCAATTGACTTATTCAATCTCCCTGCCCGAGCTCCCACCCTCTACTCTGGTTTCATACTAACTAAAAGGGAACAGAAGCCGAAATGCATTCTGCAATTGTTTCTAGGATCGTTGCTGGGGACGCGCCGGTCAGCTATTGGTCAATTTTTTTCCCGCCATTTTCCTTTTCATTTCTTAAACGGCGAATTATAACATAAAGCTTACCTGCATGGAGTTAATAACAGCAAAGAGATACTGAAACACCGGCGACTTCTCATGAATAGATATAAATCCGAGAAGCCAAGTCACACCTAACAAAGGCATTAGAATCACCGCTGTCTTAAACGCCGCCCTGAGGATAGATCACAATAAACTTCCATTGATCAACTGATCCTTCAGATTGTTAAGTAGCAGAGGGATTGGACAGGACCAGGAGCCTTTTAATAGGCTCCTGATAGGAGAAAAGATGCTTGAAAAGCATGCGAGTTCTTACGTTCGACTCTAATGAAAAAGCCTTGTGTCCATATGATTTTCCCGATTGTCGTAAATTTATGGGACGATAGGAACTGACAGTTGTTTCCATGATTGACGTTCTTTATCGCCTGAACACATCCCACGGGGGTACCCCCAAAAATGACCTATACGTGGAGGCTTCACCCGAAAGGGGGAACCTATTTCAGCCTTAGGTATATGAAAGGGTAAATATTCTCTCTTGCTAATTGAGGTATATGAAAGGGTAGGAAAATGTGTCATTTCGGTCTGTGAAAAGTCCAGAAAAAGTTCTGGTTTTGGGATTTTTGCATATTTTAAAGCCAGTGCATTTACAGCAGTTAAAAGGGATGCAAAGGTCTAAATAAGGCACGTGAAAAAGTTACCATTTGTCAATCTGTCAATGGCAGCTATACGAAAGGGGAACCTCCTCGGTCAAAATTGGTATAAAAGGGTAAGGAGCTGGACTGGGAACACATTTTTAGACAACTCGGGAGATAGAGGGCTAGACGATCCGGGCGAATATGAAGAAAGCAGGTATGATAACACTAGGACATTTATGGCCTGAGAAAACGGACGACATTTTGCGACGCCACCAACGGTTCCGCCCCAAAATGACGTCTGAGAGACGAGCGCAGAAATTCCATATTAATGACTCGTCACTACCCAGATCTGGGTAGTGTTTCTGAATGGTCACAAGGCGTGGGAAGTTTGCTTCAACCAATCAGAAGCACTACCCTGATCTGGGTAATGACACGTCATCAGTATGGAATTTCTGCGCTCGTTTCTCAGACGTCATTTCGCGGAGAAACCGTTGGTTGCGTTGCAAAACGTCGTCTGTTTTCTCAGGCTAGGATATTTAAGATTATAATAAGTAAAGAAGGCCGGTTGTGAAGTTAAAAAAAAAGCGATAGCCGCATATAGCCCATCCTCGGTGACCCATGGAAGTGGTCAGTCTGGTCGGTGGAAAAAAAGAATACTTTCTTAGCCTCTAAAACCCCTGCATTATCCCTTGCAGTCCCTTGCACTTAACAAAACTTAACTTGGCTTCATATTAAATATATCGTTTTCAACAGATCCGTCAAAAATAAGCAGAAACCACTGGGGGCTAAACATGAATGCCTACCTTATTTCAACTTGAAAGCTTGATGCTGTATTTTTTTCGTTCGGTTTAGCTTTGTAACGAGCCCTCCGTACAACAATCCTTATTGCCATCACGAGAACGACTAAGTTCACCTGCATGTGGATTGAATACACATAAATGATTACAATGTCGACCATTCGCCAGTTTAGAAACGCGAGAAGGAAATTGGTCCGAGTAAACTCTAGCAAAGACTTCTGGGATTGTCACTAAGGGATAGGGGGGAAAAAATTGACCAATAGCTGACCAGTGCGACCCCAGTAACGATCCGAGAAACAATTGCAGGGCACATTTCGACTCCAGTTCCGTCTCGTTTCTTAAGTGGCGAATTGATGTAGCATGGCCTTTTTTATGCAGTTTAGCTAATCAGGCTTTAGCGTCCAGGCGATGCGAATTTGGAAATCATAGCGTTGTAGAGAGACTTTTACTTGAGCAAACATGTACGTCACCCAGAATTGTGCGATACATCCGGGAATTTTTGCGACCACATAACGGTAAATTTGAAAGCTCGTTAACAAAAGTAGGTATAGAGCTACAAAGAAAGTAGGTCAGAAACAGTCAACACTGTACTTGGAAATGCAACGTTTTCAGGAAAACGGTTGAGTTTACGAGTTTCATATTGATTTTCAAGAAAAGATATTTATGAATCATATGCTGCTGTTTTCAAGTCTGTAGCTGTTTGGGAAGAACGACTACAACAGCACAGGTGACAGCAAAGTAAAATAACAAGAGACTTTTGTACTGTTCACAAAGGATAATACAGCACACAATCATTGCCAGTAACGATACCTAGACGAAAACCTCAAGTGCCACTGACTTAAATGTTTCAATTGAGTTTTAATTCCTTTTTGTATACTAGAGTAGTTTATGCTTTTCCCAGTTTTCTCGCTGACGGTTAAAAGTCGTACTTCTTTGGGTCAAACTTACTACTCACCGCAAGAACGCACGCCACAGGTCCAGCAAACGCCCAGATTAATCCATGAGAAAGCCAGCAACTGTGAATTGAATAGAAATTATATGTCTTATAAGGACTTATCTACCCCTCTTATTATTCATTCAAAAGATTTCGCCGTTTTTGATTGGTTCAAAGGCCCCGGCTAATTCTTCATAACCAACTAGCGTTGACCAAATTTGGAAGATTCTCACAATATACCATTAATTTGCCTGGAAACGACGCTACATGGGCAATAGATCATCGCCTCGGTGAATAACAGTCTCCTCGATCTGCATAATTCTTCACATCGTACTCAGCCTCATTCAATAGAGAGCTTTAGATTCGAGGACGAAGACCACTACGAGTACGAGATTTTCTCAATACAAAGTAATGCGTGCGCGTAAGCCAGGGTCATTTTGGCGGGACAACGTGATCTGCTGTTACATAGAAAAATTGTACAGTGGAAGCTCTCGTAACGGACAGTTAGCGGACTGCTCTACTTACGGCCACCTTCACAATAGGCCGTTTAACTCAAATCCCATACAAACTGTGTGTTTTTTATCTTGCCCTTAAGAGGTCAGCTCCAGTCAAGGACAACTTTTTCGCGTTAGTTCCGAGGGTGTCCACTTACGAGCCGAACTTCCACTGTACTAGAGACATATCAAATTAAAGTGAAACAATTAATTTAACTCACAAATTCTCTCGGAGGAACTGATGGCGAAAAATACTTGATATCACTGCCACAACAATCACTGGAAACCCTAAAAAGATATCAAAGCACGAGTCGTTTATACAATCAAATCAGGAGGTAGCCCGAATATATAGCCTTCTCTCCCACAAAACGTCTCAATCGGCGAGGAACGAGGAGTAACAGCTGTATTCGCTGGCTAAATAAGGAAGCTTCTAGTTGCAATTTGATCTCCTACACTCCATTGCTACTCACTGACCACCCCACAGTGCCTGATCCAAAGGTTACTCCCCACCCAACCCGGGTGGGTAAGGATCCCTTACACTCAATACACGACAATAAGAGACAACTCGCCCCGTGGAAGGTAATCCAAGACAGTCTTGGATTCCAGATTCCTTACAGAGCAAGGGTGGCGCAGTGGTGAGAGCTCTCTCCTCCCACCAAAGTGGCCCGGGTTCGAATCCTGGCCTCGACGCCACATGTGGGTTGAGTTTGTTGTTGGTTCTTTCCCTTGATCGGAGAGGTTTTTCTCCGGGTACTCCGGTTTTTCCCTCTCCTTAAAAACCAACACTTTCAAATTCCAATTTGATCTGGAACACACGGACACGTTTAAGCGAGTTCTCATGAACTCCTAAGTGCTCCGTGGGTAGACAAATTACAATTTTACAATTCGGATTGCGGATTCTTTGTAATTAGAACTTGGATCCCTGATTTCAATCCCTAGCCGTATTCCGGAATCCTCAAGCTAAATTCCGGATTCCAAAGCCTTGACTTTGAAGCAAAAAAAAAAAACAGTTTCCGCAAAGCGGATATTTACTTACGTGAGGCGAGACAACCTCAAAAACACACTTCCGAGATTGCGGTTACTTGGTCTGTATCAGTTTGCCAGTAAAAGATTCATCAATGAAGTGGTAACCCTGCAGACCTGTCGGTCCGTCTGATTTCTCAATCTCAGTGTCCGTCAACTACACAACCCCATTCTCCGGACAGACCGAAAACAGGTGGGCAGAGAAGTTGCGTTTGACATTGAGACGTGCGACTGTAGCCGTTCAGACAAACGTGACTGATCATAATCTCATGCCATCGTCTTTCAAGTCAGGCCGGATTATGGTCAGATGGCGCCGAAAGTGGTTGTCTGGGTAGGAACGATTGCCACTCGAAGGGTGATGTTGTCGGAAGGAAAAAGACACGATCAGTTACGTTTGAAACGTGCGAAAATTGTGTGAAACACAGCTCCTCTGCCCCCTGTGGCGCAATATACTTGCGAGTCTGCGGGGAAGTCTGAGTCATCCGGTCAGTAAATCAACTCGATTATGAAGCGTCGTCAAGATTGTTAACAGTGAGTAGCCTGTGTACAACCAGCCCAGCCCGTCAAAGAGAACCAGGGAAGAGGCGGCCGGCTGTACACAGGCTAAAAGTGAGAGGTTAGTCGCCCCCTCAAGGGAAATACAATACAGTATTGGATTCCGGGATTCCTGATTCCAGGTACAGTCAAATCCCGCTTTACGGACACCTCATTACGTCAACTCCCTTTATATCGGACACTGTAGGGACCTTTAGTTAGTGTCCTCAAGAGCAAGAGCCCGTAATAGCGGGAGTTTTCCTTGTCAAACGTCTGTAAATTATTTTTGCTTGGGATCAAGCTGCTGTCCTTATAATCGGAGTGTTTGTCAAAGCAGGGTGTCCGCAAGGCGAGAGTTGACTGCATTACGGACAGTTTTCTTTGTCCTGGAGGAAAAAAGCCCTTAAATTTTCTTTAAATTCAACCTGCTTAATCCAGATACGCCGTTAATACGAACACTTTCTATGGCAACCTTAGGTCCGTATTTACGGGGTTCTCTGTATTGGATTTTGAGTGGATTCTGGATTCTAATCGTCTGAGGGATTCCAGATTCTTTGAACTGTATTTCGGATTCGAAAGCCCAGTATCAAAAGATTCCGCGAAAAAAATTTCCCCGGATTCCGGATTTCACAAGCAAACATTTCCTTGATTCCGGAATTCGAATTCCCTTATACATTGGGAGAGGTCAGCTACCAATCGGGAGCAGAAAAAGTAAAAGAATGAGACTCACCCCAGGCGAAGAGGTAGTAAGTTTTTAACCGGCTGGTAACTCGAAAGACTTTCACCAATCCACGTAATAGATTAATGCCCTCCACCAACATCCAACAAAAAGATGCCAGTTGAAAATAAAACAGCAAGACGGCGACGGCAAAACAAACCCCCTGTTAAAACATTTGGAGAAGTAACATTACCCTTGGTCTCCATGCAATAATGACAAAAGGACCACAAGGGATAGAATATTGACTTAAATTGTCAACAATTGTCAAAGATTTCCATAATTAAGAATAAATTTTTCACGTTGCTATAACAACTAACGAAGAAGTGAACTTCGAGTAGGTACGTGCTTTCATAAAATTGGCACGTCGGCCTTCGAAACTAGTCTACGTGTGGCTATACCTAGAGCCGGAAAGGCCTATATAAAGTTCTAGTGTAATGGGCGCAAAAATCTTTGAGGAAGCGTGTATTTTAAAGAAACGACAGCCATAGCGATTATCTTGAACGACAAGGGTAATCTTCTCACGATTATGACAAGACTGTGACAAGATTTTGCGCATGCGCGAGTTCGTGACTTACTAGCATTTCGTCCAGAGGGCTGTTTCTCAAACATTTCGTCCACTTACTAGACTCGGGGCCATGTTTTAAACAAACTTTAACACTAAGGCGGGTCTAGCCCATAAAATAGACCAATATATTCCACTGACTTATGTTTATGGCGTTGCTTACAATCTTTAATGTCAATCACTGCATGCATTAAATAACCTTTCGGGCGCGGACGTTACAACGGGACGTTTTAGAAATGCATCCTAAGTTAGGTACGTGTTCTTGACACTTAAAATGGGACAAACATTAAGCAAAATTTTGGATAATCATAAGAGTGTTTTTAACTGGTGAATAACAAATGGTAGGCGGGTACGTTTAAAATAGTTTGGTTACAACGGGACGTTTTAGAAATGCATCCTAAGTTAGGTACGCGCTCTTGGCACTTAAAATGGGACAAACATTAAGCAAAATTTTGGATAATCATAAGAGTGTTTTTAACTGGTGAATAACAAATGGTAGGTGGGTACGTTTAAAATGATTTGGTGATGGCAGGAGGGAAAGATATAGCCTGCAAGCAAGCTCTCCTGGGGTTCTCGGGGGTACGGGGGTGGGGGAGGGAAGAGGTTAGGGTTAGGTCCCTCCTTTTTTGCCCCGCCGCCCGAGCGCTACAGGAGAGCTTGCTCGCAGGCTAGGAAAGTTATAAATTAAAATGTGATTTGAACAATTTTAAAGTAGACAAAGAAAAGATAATACGCTACTTTTTCAAAAGACTGCGAGCAGTCTCTATTTTTCCTTCAGATTTAGTGAGGGGAGTGCACGTGCACGCGAGCGTCGAGCGGTGAAGCCGCTCGCGCGTTTTGCTCGACGGACCAAGAAAAAAGAGAGACTGCTCGTAGTCTACTTTTTCAAGGTGCTCCTTAGCCCGTTAGTGGACTGACTGGTTTATCTGTATACCCTTTCCACATTTGGGTGGTATTATCAATTTCACCCCTTTTCGACAAAACACCCTAATTCCCCCTTGGGAGTAGTTCAAGCTGTAGTTCCCGTTATTTTAGAAAAAATGCGGCCGATTGTATGTTGTGGCCAGTCGCACCACTGTTAGAATATCCACAGCAATAGCTATCACCTTAGGGAACTACCTGTTATTGAATGATGAAGGTCAAAGTGAAGAAGCGTGTTTATACCTTGGTACCGTTGGCAGCGTAGGCAATAAGAAAGAAAAAAATGGCCAAAGCCTCAGCTACAGCGAGATGCATATGGATAGACGTGGTTTCTGTCCGTCTCCTGTGTGTGAAAAATGGACCAATATCATCTATTACCGGTTTGTTTTTACTTAACAGTAATTATGCATTTTTACAATAACGTGTATCTACCAGATGGCATCATAATTTAATTGTAACATTCTAGTCCTCTGTCCTGGCATTGCATGCGTTATCAACTGGAATAATCAGGGTGTAACGGAAATAACCTGCGTAACAGGCGGTTTGTTTGACGAACGGGGAAAAAACCTTACGAAAGCACGCGCGAACGAACCGCGAAGCCCAGCCCCATTTTCCTCGCGGCTTCGCCGCTGATCTGAGCGCTCGATAAACAGGAAAGGCCTGGTAAGCAAGATATCACGGAAAGGTTGTGGGGACCTGATCATTTGTGTTACAAAATTAACGCCAATTTTTATTACCTGAGAAAGTAAAATGTACAAAGCAGAATGATGTAGCAAACGAAAGCTATCAGACATCCCACAATCGAGACAGTGGATAAAACAAACTTATCCTTCTCGGAAATGGCATCAGATTCCTGTGGAGACCAACAAAAGATGTGGGGTTTACTGTGCGCCCCTCAATTTTTAAACTGCTTATATGGTTTAAAGAATTATTTTCAGAGTGTGGAGGTTACTGCGGTAAAGTGACACAGAAGTTTCGGGGATAGCTTTTTCTTCAGCGATTAAATCTTTTCAATCTGACAGCCTGGTACTGCAACCCTTTTCAGGAGGACGAGCTAAATATTTCATCAAGCTCAATATCTAGAAATATTTGTAAAAAGACGATAAACTCTCTCTGTTACAAATACATTCATATTAAGAGAGTTTGGGTCTAGAATAGGGTATTATCTTCCAGGAAACTGATCGGTTGGATGAAGTTTTTAAGCTAGGAAAACCGAACATTGCCCCTTAGAAAAATGAAATCGAAAAATTTAAATTTACCTGTAACTCAGTTTAATAGCAAAGACAGCGTTGATAGATGGATATAGCGCCTTTAGGATAAGCGGGCAATTAGGAGTTTAGTCTATAGTGTAGGGAAGCAAATTTCAGATGTACTAGGTTTGGTATAGGCTAAGGTTTCCGGGGTACCAGCTAAACATCCCAACCCCCAAACTGCTAAGTACCCCCCGTCTCCGCCTCTCGGGACATACATCCTAATAGAGAAATACATGTAAATTCAAACTTACAAATGCTCCGTGTACATCCATAAGAACGGCATAACTAGTCATGTGATAACAGTGACACTCAGTATAGGTAAGGTCCTGGCGATAAACAACACATCCTGAAGAGGACCAGGAACTGTCAAAAACAGAGGAAAAGAACGGTATTTACTATGTGCTCCTGAAAAAAACTGGTGATTTCCAAAAAAAAAATTCTACCATCTGATCTGTGAAAACAAGAAAAAATAGTAAGTTAGCACCACTCTCCGACTTCCGTTATGTCCTGAGTGGTCGCATTTCCTTGTCAAAAATGTGGGGTAATCTTTTTGTATTGTGTAGTTTTTTCACGTGTTGACAAGTATGGAAGAACTGTAACAATGACTGAAGTGGGTGAACGCTTTCATTTCATAAAGACGACTTTAGTTAACAAGCAACACTTACTTATTAGTTGTATCCAGAAACGCACAGACCCTCTGAGAGTCAGCATCAGCCTAATTAAAACAATGGGTTTCACTTTTGGTGTCTTTAGCTTCAAACAAAGCAACAAAGGCAGCAGCAACAGTACCAAAAACTCTCGCTTTTAACAGAACCCGAAGGGGGAGGGAGGGTTACATAAGGACAATAGGCATGCCGATTTTTGAGGGTACGCGACGTCAATCGCCACCAGAGTAGGTGGGAGGAGAGAAAGTTTTATTCAGTGTTGTCAAGAGAGAATTCAGTAGTCTTCATTACAATATTCTGCATTGCTTGCTTTGAGGCAGTCGCGCGTGGACTTGACGGCGTTTCAAACAATCGATCAAAATGTGCGGAAGTATCAGGAAGTAGACTTTGTCTAAAAATAACTTTGGTAAAATTCATGTATCCCGACCAACGCCCTAAGATTGCCGCTCTTACTATTCTCTTAAACCTTTGTCATCTTCATGTCAAAGTGCCGCCAAATTAGTAGGCCATCATTAGTTAACCTAGTCAGGGCCTTCTTTCTTCGAGTCAGTAAATTATTCATCTTTAAGATACCTGTCTTTAATGCTGCTACTAGAAGTGGTTGTTTACCTTATTATCTGCTGAGAGTCTGATGACTACAGGCTCGCTCAAATTGTCGAACTTGCTTCCATTACTGAACAAAATAGTGCTTGCAATAATCCCTGAGATCAATACTCTGTTAAATAGGGACAAAAAAATATTTATGACAATGTTATGTCCACCGCGAGAAACTGCGCTATTCATTATTAGATATTGTGTGTGTGTGGTTTAGATTTAAAATATTTTGAGAGAGAGGTGTCGAAAAATCAAGTAGTACCTGTTATTTTTTGGATACCCTTTGGAGAAGACTTGCCACTAAGTCGCGAGTAGTAGTTTAAGAAACTTTAACCTTTGGAGGTCCTTAACTGTTACTGCAATACCTCTTGTAATGACGTTCATTTGAAATTTTAACAGTACCAATTGATCCTCACATTTTCCCGCCTGATGCGTTTCAAAGTACACCCCTCTCATTTGAAAAGAGGAGCATCCACACACACACACACACACACACACACACACACACACACACACGTGGGCAGAGCTCAAACTGTAGACAAAACAAAAATGATTTTGTTTGCGCACCGTTTGGTTTGAGGATCCGCTGTTGCGCTGACAGTGGGAAGAAGAACATGGGTAACGGAAACTCCATCTAAAACAACAAACAAATATCAAGTTAAACAAGACTTAACACATCTATGTATTTCATAAAAAGGGCAATAATGATTTGAATGATTAGATTTCTTCTGGAATATTTTTTCTTGTATTTGCAGTCATATAGTTCAAAGACGCTTAGTTTGATAATCGTAATGTGAAACGAGATCTTATACCTTGTTAAAAAGATCAAACTTTCCTGGACCGAACGTTATCATATCAGCGGGATTTCTCTATACCCTAATTACGTCTTAGGGATGACCACACCCAGGGGACTGATTGAAGTACAAGAACCTCTGCGATTTGAACAGTGTCTTCCTTATAACGCCATTATTAGAATCTGAACTTATTATGCACCGTGATCCTTAGGTCAATATTGTTGCGTTTGTCCACCTTTCTGAAATATGGAATCTACTGGCAGAGACGTCCTATTTTTCTTTTCGAGGTAAGTGAGTGAGGTTTCCTTGATCGACCTCACTCTTAAGGGAGCAACAAATATAAATCCAAAACAGCTTCTCTCAGTATTTTATAAAATAAGTGTACAATGATCACCTGAGCTCTGTGCTTTCCATATTAAAGATGTAGGCAGCTTGATTTTGTTGGTTTCTGTGTCGTCTTGTGGGAAAGACACAGACATCGTACTATTTTCAGCAGAAGCGGAAGGTACAACATCGATTCCAATAGCTACGACATCAAAGTACAATTAGCCGTCATGACTACTTCTATCAATGAGGGGATGAGGCATTTCGAAGCTTGAGATGCGTGTATGGGTAGGTGAACAAAGGGTGATGACATGGGAAATGATTTGTGACTTGGCATTGCCCTTCATAACCTGTTCTACTTCAAAAGTTTTAATACAGTCGAAACTCCCGTAAGAAACCGCCAAAATGCTACCTCGGACTTCGCAGGCACGTAAACGCGCAAAGGAACACGGGAATGCATATGGCCATGAGAAGATGGGGTGTCCGCTACCTTGCTCTTCCTAAGGTGCCTTGCGTGCTTCGAAACTTCTTTCCCAAGGTTTGCCTTGCACCCGAGGACTAAAAGGGTAGTTGTTTGTTAGCGTTAGCCGCGTATGGCTGTATTTTATAACATCCCTTGACAGCTGTGTGCATAAGGAGTGAAATACTCACCAAGAGTGTTCGTTGTTATTTGAATGCTCTTTGCCTCCGTGATATTTCCTCCTCTCTTCAATCCGCTGACTATCAACTCACCAATCTTCTCACCCATTTTAACTGCTTCTCCCAGGTCAGCTGGGGACTGAAATGCGAAGAAAATAAAAATCGTGGAAATAAATCGTAATAAAAGTGACTCGTGCTTTTATTGGTTAGAAGTCAAGTTAAGTTGTCGTTATTGTGGCAGGTGATCTTTATATAAGACCCTCAGATTCGAGGACGCCCGCGAGGAAGAGATTTAACTAAAAGTTTTTAAACCTAAAAAAAAAACCGAAAAAATTCATTGCGCTATTTTTCACCAGAAAAGTTAGCACTTTTTTGAAGGAGGTTAAGCTCCTTCCCGATTACAAAAAAAGAAAGAACTCTAGCATTTGAAAACCGTCACTGCGACAGTTTTTGCTAAAACCCGTGGTAGAATGCGACGGCTATCACGTTTTCCCGCCAAAATTACGCTGGTTCACGCGCGCATATTATTTAGAATCAAGATAATCTCGTTCTCGTAGTCCTTCTTTTCTTAGCTAGAATCTGAAGGTCTCCATTATTTCACATCTTAAAGCTATCACGTACCAATGACTTTCCACCAGTTGACCAGGAACCTAGTGCGCTGTCCAGATCTTCACCTAGCTCCTAAAAACAGAAATATTATCAACACTTATAGCCAAAAGGGTTGAAGGGACGTTTCTCTTGAGATTAGTGCACGCCCAGATTGTAGTTCACAATTTCCGAGACAAATTCAGGCCCCCATTCACATTCCGAAGTTATATGGCTTCATCTACGGAGTGATTAAGAAACGAGCTAATAAGTCAGTTAATGATTGCCATCAGTAAGAAATATAATATCATTTCACTTAATGACAGTATCTTGCTCGTAACGCTTTTCAGCAGGTTCTTCTGTAAAGATCACGAAACATAACGCCAATGCAAACAATCGACACGCAAGGCAAAATGGGAAGGTGAAACGGCTGATCGGACAGCTAAGGGTTGATAATTTACAAATTTATTTGCCCAATGTTTCGACTAGACAAAACTAGTCTTCATCAGGGGCCAGAAGAGCTTTGCGAGCTGCTTATGAAGACTAGTCTTGTCTAATCGAAATATTGAGAAAATAAAGTTGTAAATTATCAACCCTTAGCTGTCCGATCAGCCGTGCCTTCAGTTTTAAGTGTTATTTTGTATTGCTGATCCTGATCTTCAGCAAGATCCGGCCTTCCCTCTCTTCTGTTTGTCCAAGTGGTTCTTGCAAGAATTGTCCGCTAATGGGAAGGTGAAGACTAAGAAACGAGTCCCTTATGGACCTTTCCCTAAGAATGACATGAATGTCCTAGGTAGCAGTGGGGAGATTAAAGTAGTTTTATGGCTATGGAGACTGTAATATTAGGTTTTTACAGAAAGGAGCCTGCTTTTTATTATTTTGGATGCCGGATAAACCATTTACCCTAAACCATATCTTATTCATCTTCATCAATATCTCATTCACTTTATAGAATGCGGGGAGTGAAAACTTTCCTTAGCTTTTCCTACTTGCAACCTTGTTTTAGTAACAGAGTTATTCGATGAGATGGTGTGTTTTATGTTACCAGGGCGTAGAAGGAAAACGTCAATCTTAAAACAAAAAGTTGTCTTTACCAATCTCGGTCCCAGGACTTAAGAAAGAGGCCCTGGAAACGAGGCTGCGATATTTACCCTTCATACCTTCATGTATTGCTCAGCAGATGAATCATTCAATGTTGCCCCCTCAAGTGCAGCGAGTCGCTCATTCAGCTTGTTGAACGCTTGGTTCGTAGGATCGTCAGTTGAGGAAATCTTTTTCAAAGAAATGATGAAAAAAGATAATCACGATTAGAAGGCAAAAGATAGAAATGACAGGCAAAACACGGTTGTTTGTCTTTTTTTGGTCTAAGATGCTAAGATTCTTTTCGCGAAAATCTTACATTTTGAAATAATTAATAAACCTTACTTTCTCGTTATTATGTTCCATGGCAAGGGGTGGCACACTAACACGCTTGTCTGTCTTTTTTGTCAAAAGTGCAAAAAATATTCGCAAAAATCGAAAACAACATTTTGAAATAACGAGATACTCACCGATATCTGAGCCGTCGTAGGACTAGGGATAGAAGTTGTCGTAGGACTGGTAGGGGTAGAAGTTGAAGGACTGATATTAGTACTGGTAGTTCCTGGCCGCGTCTCGACAGTTATTTTAGCTAAAAGAGAAAAAATAATCAAACATTTTCTCATGAAGGAGCTATACCTCCCCTGTCCTACAAGGTACTATGTACACAGGCCACTTCCGAGTTCCAAAATCCCTTACTTTCAAAAGAAGCTGGGCCAAGTGCACAACCTTTCTTGTGAAAACGATTTTTATTTGCATGAGAATGAAAAATCATTTTCATATCAGAGGCTGAGCACTTAACTTCGTTTTGATACAGAGGCTCGGGGGAACTCGGAAATAGCCTATCCATAAAGGAAACTCTATAGTCAGAGGTTTCATTTTGCCAGTGGTTCGCGAACTAAACTACTACACCAAGAGATCATGTTTCAGTCATCAGCGAGTGTCAATCATTAACTATTTAAACCAATGAACGGTATAAGTAATGTCA
The DNA here is from genome assembly GCA_964035525.1 of Porites cylindrica. NCBI lineage: Eukaryota > Metazoa > Cnidaria > Anthozoa > Scleractinia > Poritidae > Porites > Porites cylindrica. Next base: position 27,280,599 of record OZ037783.1, read on the forward strand.
ACGCATTCATTTTTGAGAGAGGAACACGCAGGCTGGTAAAAAAGAGGCGCCTAGGGGAGTACAAGAGACAAACGTACGGAACAAAGCTTCCTCTGAGAGATAAGAGGTATAAGAGAAGATAAAGCAGATTCTGGGTCACATAGATTAAACTCAATCCATCACCGTTCATTGGACCTATTTCCAAAACGGCGGCAGTATGCGATTATAAATGCGAACACAAACTCATCGGGATGTGACTTTCTTCGGCTCCTGTTCTTCAAAGAGAAACCTTAAGGGTGGGGCTATCGATTTGGAATACTTGTGTAAGTTATTTTTTCAGTCTCTGACCTGTTGTTGTTGTTGTTGTGGTCGTTGTCGTTGCTGTTATTGTTTGTTGTTGTTGCTGCTGCTGTGGTTGTTGCTGTTTGCAAATAAAGAGTCGTTTCACTCCACACCAAGTTTCGACCATCCATTGATGAGTGTCATTGTAAAAAGCGCATTTCTGGGGCTCTCCGCTTGCAGGGAGCGGTGGTTCTTCTCCCTGGAACCAGTTTGTGTAGTTATAAGGTTCTTTGCGCACCCACTTCCAGGCAATGTTGTTGATTGTCGTCCGCAGTCCAATGTAAAATGATTCGCTTTTACGAAGGTGTGTTGCATTGATGAGGTAATACAAAAAATTCTCTTCCTCTTGACTTAGTACACTTGTCAAGTCCGAATAGTTCTGCTTCTGACACCATTGTCTTGCTTTCCAAAACGAAAGTTTTTGAGTAGTGTGGTTGTACGCGTAGTAACACGAAGTTCCATGTCTTACCCAACCGTTTAAACAGGCCACTGAAAACAGCAGCAGTACTCAAGTCAATACTATTTTACGATTTTGTTATCAGCTAGTTTGCCAAGTAATGTAGCCTTTTGACTGAAAATAGGACAAAACAAAAATTTGTCGTGTTCGATATGCCCTACTCAGTACAGAACGAAAACGAAAGAAAGGAGGCGAATTCAGGGGAAAAACAATGGTTTCATTCTTAGCCAGTTTTATGGTGGCTGCTATGGAGGTACTGTAAAAACAGGAGGACAGGGGAGGACTAATAATTTCCCTTCAATAGGTCACAAGGCCCAAAAGATCGTGTTCAAGTCCAAACTCGCCCAATTGACTTGATTCCTACAATTTTTCGAAAAGAGATAAAGGCAAAATCGCCTGAATGTTCTGGGTCTTACGAGCACGACAATCAAACAGTGTAGGAAAAGGAGAGAAAAAAATGGACGGAGACCGAGGAGAATGGGAGAAGGCGACGTGGCCGAGCGGTTAGAACGCCAGATTTGCAATTCGGGGGCCCCGAGTTCCCCGAGTTCTGACCGCTAGCTGGATTTCGTCACAGTCATCCCGAGTTCAAATCCTTTTTACCAGGCTTGCAAATAGCCAGCTGGTTTGCCTCGGGCCAGTTGCGGATTCTTAACCCCGTTAATTGTTTCATTTGAATTATTTGTTTCAGTCATTTGCTCGACCCCACTAGCATACGTGCTATAAAATACTGCCGAGGGTAAATAAACTTAGAATTATTATTGTTAAATTGTTCAGTATTGTTATTGTTATTATTATAGAACAAAAGAAAAAAAGGAATGTTGCATGATAAGTGTACGTTCATATTGGCTTTTTCCAAGGTTGTTGCTGAAAGAAGAAATCCAGGTTGAGAGACGAAGACTTATACCAGGGCAAAAAGAATCCAGCCAGATATAAGCCTTTACATTTGGGATCAAAAGGGGCGTTCTCAGACATTTGGACTGTCAGCCTTGATGGCTGTGAGTGTCACTGCCATATAAAAGGTGATCGTAGTAATTCTACTAGTGTACACGGTTAAGTGACAAGAAATTTTACTCTGTTTTTGATCTGGTTGGGTCTCAGGCGGGGTACTCCCCATTTCAAGTGACGGGGATGATCGAAGGATTTTTTTGGGTTTGAAATTTTCGATTCCAGTATTTTTAGGGGGTGGCTTCATTTAAGTAGGGATTTTTGGGGGTACTCAAAACAATCTGAAGATTCGAGGTAGTGGCTGCGTATCCCAGCTGCGTAGTTCTGCTAATGATGTTTGCTGAATGTTTTTATTACTGGAAATTTTTAAGGCTCAGAAATTCGGCAAGGGATTTTTTGAGAATTAATTTTTGGGCCAGAGGTTTTTGGGGGGTTTTGTCAGAACCCCTATGGATTTTTGGGTTTTGATTTTTGCCCCCCCATTCAATCATCTCCGTCACTAGAAATCCGGAGTACCCCACCGGGGATTAGGTTCGGTCCGGATCTAGCGATGACAAGAGATCTCTCTCACTGAAACGTAAGGCAAGTGTAAACGACAAAAGCGACAAAAAGGCTTGGGTAGAAACAAGTCAGTACCGAATCAAGGCGAAATCTGACTGTTTCTTCCTATTTATGTTTTGTAATGCATCCCGGCCAGGACGGTACTCAAAAAAAGAACTTTAGCGAAAGGATACGAGATTGTTTGCACTACTTTGTTTTTGAATTTGCGCGACCGGAGAAAAAACAAAAATGTTACAAATCGGAAAAAGTACAAGCGTTTACTAGCTGAGAAGGAGACAAAAATACTTGCACGAAATCGAACATTTATTAGTTCCGTTCCGGAAGAAGACCATTTATAGGAGCCTATCGCCCTTTTTTGAAACAGGTAAAATCGTCTACACATAACATTTGATCCGAGTCGTTCTTCTTTTAAAATCTTTATCCGTCAGCTTTTCCATTTTTATATTTGCTGCTCTTGTAAAGGGGCCTTAAAAATATTGATAACATACCTTCACGGATAAGGTGTCAGTGCATATTAAAGGACTATGTTAACGCTCCGTTATTCGGCATTAAACCTGATAAATTACTTGTGAATGACAAAGTCATTGCTTCATATCAAGTATCATATCAAAGTTATAAACAACAAGACTGAACTTTGAAAAACTGTTAGGCTGACAAGTTTTCAAAAATCACGATTGCAATCCGTTTCCATCTTTTTCAAATTTGTCCATCCGTACCTTCTTATTTGCTGTTTTAAGGCTTGAAGACTTCACTAATCAATTCGCTGGTTTCTAAGTCGGGTAAAAATAGTCAACAATTAAGAAAGAGATAGATGTTTTGCTCACTAATAGACCGGATAGCTTCCACCTATCTGGTAATTACCATCCTTGCTTAAGTGATCACGACCTTGTTTACGGTGTCCTGAAGCAGAAAATAAATCACAACAAACCAAAGGTCATCACATTTAGGAGCTATAAGAACTTTGACCCTGAACATTATAAACAGCTTTTGTCCTCTGCCCCATGGCACGTTGGACAATTGTTTGATGACGTCGACGATCAAGTTTACGTGTGGAATGCACTTATGAACAATATACTGGACGAAGTGGCACCTGTGAAAAAAATGCGTGTGCGTGATAAAGATGTGCCCTACATGACGTCTCATTGGAAAAGTGCGATTAGAGCTAAACGCAAAGCAAATGACAAGTACTTGAAAGACAAAACGCCAGAAAATTGGGAATTACGACGTAGAGCCAGAAACGAGGCCACTAAACAAAGAAGAATCGCCATCAAACAGCACTGGTACAATAAGTCAAACGATTTGAAAATCAATCCCAAGGCGTTCTTCAAAACTTTCAAGCCATTTTTGGGCTCTAAGAGCTGTACTGAAAGAAACGACATCCACTTAAAAATAAACGGCAGTATGATAACGAATCAACAACAAGTGGCTGAGGAATTGGTTGAGCATTTTGCTACCTTGGCGGATGGCATTGGCGGTACAGCGGTTGAAAGAAAGTCAATAGAGGACTTTAGAGACCATCCTTGTGTTCAGAGGATACAACATGAAAATAGGAATTCCACTCAGACCATCGAAATCGAATTGGTTACACAGGGACAAGTCCTTGCAGTTCTCGATTCGCTGAACATAAACAAAGCCACCGGCACTGATGGAATTCCTTCAAAGGCTTTAAAAACAGGTGCTAATGAATTATCCGCTCCACTAACCACCTTGTTCAATTCTTGTATTAACAAGAATGCATGGCCTAGTGAATGGAAGTATGGGCATTGGGCCCCAGTATACAAAAAGGATGACAGGAATGCAAAGGAAAACTACCGGCCCATAACTCTCTTACCATGTGTAAGTAAAGTTCTTGAGAAGTTGGTTGGAGCGCAGATCAACTCTGGCTTTGGTAATCGCATTTACCAACACTCATCCGCTTATCGCAAAGCTCACAGCTGCGAAACAACATTGATCAATTTAGTAGAAGATTGGAGACTGGCGAGGGATCGAAAACAGGTTGTGAGCATACTTTCAACTGACATGTCAAAGGCATTTGACTCGTTACACCCACCACTACTTCTGAACAAGCTTGAAGCGTACGGTTTTCAGGAAAGCGCTATTCAACTTTTAAACAGCTATTTAAATGAACGGAAATATCAAGTAAAGATCGGCCGTCATGTTAGTTCGAGCCGATTCGTGAGTCGTGGCTGTCCTCAGGGTTCCGCGCTTGGCCCGTTGTTATGGAATGTTTTCCAGAATGACCTATCCTACTGCCTAACAGCGAACTTGTCTATGTATGCCGACGACCATCAAATTTACCACGCAGGAGCAGACCAGGCAGCTGTGACTTCCCAGTTAAAGGATAGTGCCAACTTAGCAACAACGTGGTACGATTCTAACTTATTGGCGGGAAACCTCAAAAAGTACCAAGTTTTGAACTTGGGCTTCACTCAAAATGACAGCAATATTTGCGTGAATGATGTTGTGATTGAAACTAAAGATAATATCATACTTCTAGGAGTAGTGTTAGATTCTAAGCTAAATTTCTCTGAGCATGTAATCTCTATCTGTAAAAAAGCCAGCCAGAGAATTGGTGTTCTAATGAGACTACGTAATTTAATTCCTATGAAATCTAAGTTAATATTATTCAAAAGCGCGATATTACCATTCCTCACGTACTGTCACCTAGTGTGGCATTTTTGTAAAGCGAGTGACACTCGAAAGCTTGAAAGACTACAAGAAAGAGGACTTAGAGCGGTTTTCAAGGATAATAATTCTAGTTATGAACAACTATTAGAGAAGGCAGATCTGCCAACACTACTAAATAGTCGCTTACAGGATCTGTGCATCCTTATGTATAAAGTAAAGCATAAACTATGCCCTGCATATATAAGTAACATCTTTAAAGAACCAAATAGTAATTACAATCTGCGGCAAGCAGATTTCTCTATACCTAGGTATGAGACAGTCACCTATGGCAAGCACTCTATTAGATATTTAGGGCCTAGGCTATGGACAAAACTACCCAAGAGTATCAGGGACGTCACAACCCTAACGTCGTTTAAAAGCAAGATACGCCAACTCAATATATAAGTGAACTTTTAGATGATGGCTGCGCAGGCTGTAGCCTTTGTTCATTTTGACTTCTGTGTATTTTTACTATAAATCTCTTAATTAGTTAACTATAGATATTTTACCTACTACTGTATATAGTTTTTAGTTTGTATATTCTCCCCTAATTGGTGTCCCCAAATTAGTAAGGGATTTGTTCCCTGGCTAGACGGTTTTTGACACTTTAATAAAGTTTCTATTCTATTCTATTCTATAAGAGTGTTTTGTCCTAAAACAAAGCACGGTGACGATGCGCTTATGTACACCTCGCTGGATGGCCGAAGGGAGAAAATATCGTAGTGAAAGTTTCTTACCCCATCAAGTGAAAAACTCGACAGCGAAGGAACCCGAGAATCGAACCTCCAAATAAGTTGATGTACAAAGAGGATCGATAGATCTTCATTTCTACTTTGGTCTGAAACTTCTTGGTGGAAACGAAACATATGATAACTGCTTAAAGCTTAAGGATTATATTTTTAGTTTTTTTCCAGGTCGTCATTGTTCTTTAAGATTTGTATTCAATTTTAAGACTGATGCGAACAGCACGAGGCTATGTTTTCATAATTACATAGCAGCACGAGGTTAACAAAACTTTTACAGACAACACATCAGGAACATAATTTTTTAATTTATATAGTTAACGTCAACTAACTAGTTTAAGCTATCGACCTCCTGTGCGTGAGTTTCGAACGCAATTAAAGGTCTTTTATAATTGCTTGCTTATTCTAGAACCTGCTTGTTGTAGAAACTAGTACGCAAACCTAAAATTATGGAGATGTCCTCCTTAGTCTTCTTTTGTATTTCGTTGGTGTTTAGATGGCTATAAATTCTTGCTTTTGATGAACTTAAATATCACGCAAACCCTATTTTTCGTTGTAGTGTGAACAGGGCTTACGTAAGAAACAGTTTAAAATATCAATATCAACCGGGCCGTATAAAATCGAACAACTAGTTGGCATTGCCTTAGGCTACGGCGACTCTACTGTCTATTCACTAAAACATTCCGACAGTATTTAGTTAAAACAATTGATTTCAGGAATTAATTAAGTCTTCTTCTGTTGAATTTGGTATCTTTCCGGTCGTGAAACGAATCGATTACCATAAACGAACAGTCGAGTAAAGACGTTTTAAACATGGTCTTGCCAATGAACGAGTCGAAACATATAAAAACACTCAAATCACCCAAAAAATATCGTGTAAGATCGACGAAGACCTAGTTTCCTCCTGACTGACAAAACTGCTTCTACGAGCTCAGACTACAGGCCGTCAGATCGTCGGTTTAATGTGAATCAGTTTGATTAGGGTCGAACTTAAGTACGTAGCGGTCCTGTAATCGCCCGTAAAATTGCTTTATTAAAGACCTGTCTCATGGAAGAGGATCATATTTCAGGAGCTTTATATAACTGGGAGTAAGAAACGACAACCGATCACTGTCTAATCAACTTTAGGGATATGGATCCATAAATTTCTGACAACAATTGCCATAGGTTTAGTCTACAAACGGCCGGTTAATAAAAAGAATATATCGAGCCACGGACGGACGTTTTCACTTTTAATACATAATTATGACGGAGATTGATATGTTAACTGATTCTTACCGTTAACAAAAATTGTTTTTGGGTGACATGGGAAACGTTTACGAAGGTTCGCAGTTGTTAATTTTTAACCTAGTTTGTTTAACAACTACTAACAGAACTTTTCGTCAATTTATTTTCAAAGTCGTAGAGGAATAAGAATGATTTTGTGCTCAGAAACGCTAACTTGCGAAAATTAAGTTAATAGCTTCAACTTTTCAAAGAGTTTGGAATGTTACTAGATTTTTGAATTCAACATTTTTAAGATTTTCTTCAGTGCGGTTGTCGCTATTGATTATTGTTGTCTTTAAACTTTAATGTTTGATCTTTTAACGCTGAGTATAAGAGTTAAATGACAGCTACCACTATTTCCACTGATGTACTTGCCTAGTCTTGTCAACCATGATTATATATTGCTGAGTCTAGTAGCTTCTTTTACAAGCCTTTAAATGTGCAGAATAATGAGCGTTAAACACTGAACTTTGCTCGTAGAAAGTTATCTCTAACTTCAGGCTGAAGGCTTTCAAGCTTAGCAATTTTGTGATGAATGATAACGGAATTCCACAGGAGACAATTCTCCGCAAATGGACCACAGTAAATGGAACACAAAAATTCAAAACTTACCATCCTCGCAGAAGGACAGCTGAAAACCTAGCAACAACCCAAGCCACACTGTTACCACACTAACAATGCTTTGCAAGATACTTTTCACCATGACACCAAAAGCTAGTGAACTGGTAGGAATATAATTTTGCTTTTAAAATTTCTGATTCCTTTCTTGTCTCCTTTACAAACAGTTTGAGCCCTAGGGGTCGTAACAAGCAGCATAAATTAGCACAGATAATTTAATTCGACACAGCGGCTCTTTCATTTGCCTTAAAACTTTAAATAATAAATGGACTGAAAAATCAAAATTCTTGCACGGTTTGCCCTAAAGCGGTTACAAAATCCTCAAAATTGAAACATTTTTTGTCTGGCTAAGTCACCTAGCGGATTATTACAGCCACAATTTATTCAATTATCATCTCCTAGCAGCTCTGGCCGTTAGATCATCTACAATTTGGTCATGAGGAATTATCTAGATTTCACGGTGGGGTTCAAACTTTGTCACAGTCAGTGCGTTTTTAGTGTTTTGAGGACAAAGCAGTCAAGAGAGAACCGAGAAAGCATAGGGAGCCTGAAAATTTTAATCTTGAACCTCAGTTTTCAATCTTTTAACCGTATTTTCTTTCATTTTAACGAAGCTTTGTTCCAGCGGACAAAGTACCTCAGTTTTGTATGATCGAAAAATTGGCCATTTTTGGCATTTCGTTTTTCCAAATCTCTTCGCAAAGATCGACCTGACAACTCCATTCTCTGTTTAACATGCATGAGCAGAACACGTGCTCAGATTAGAAATATATTTTTCTCTTCAAGTTGTAAACCATGCAAGAAAATTACATTGACACTATTGTCCCATTAGTTTTGACGAATCACTTTTCTCCCGAGTGGGAATCATGGCAGAAAAAGAGTGCGGATGCGCGGGGTGAGAAGGGCTTGAGAGACATCATGTGCTCCGATTTCTGTATCTATCGGAACTGTCCTCGTGAAATACATGTCTGATTGTTTGTTCAGGTAGTTTATTTGGAAACTAATGATTAAATGGAGTTCTACAAACAATCGTCACTGAACTACGTTAGACACCTAGTAAGTCAGACAAGAATTGTTTCACCTCGCGGGGGGGAGAGGGGGCCTTCCCGTACAAAACTTTGTTGAGAAGTGGCCAACCCCCTAGCCCTCCCCCACCCCCACCCCCCCCCCCCCCCCCCCCCAGCTCGGTCCGTTCCTTCAAACATTTATCATAGTCTTGGACACTGGTGTATTTCAAGTTCATCATCTTTCAGTCCTCCTCCTCAAGATTGTCTCATGATTTATCCCTTATGTTTTGCTTGTTAACACAATTAATTTTAACGATTGATTTATTACTGGATAATGAGTCACGTTGGGTGACAGGCCTTATTTGGTCACTGATTTTGCGTATAACGGAGGTGGCGTCTGTTCGTTGTTGATCATTCTGCGTTTAGTTTGTTCCTCATCATGTCACGGATCGAACTAAAGGGCAGTAAACACGTTTCCTAAACCTAACTCTTTTTATAGAGTGCGGTCAGCCCATTTTATTTTCCGAGTTGTAAGATAAGGGAATATGAAGATACCTCGCGTGGCTTCTCAGACACGAATTATCAGTCATGAGCCCTTATCACCTGATGTTTGTTGCAGTTTCACGGTTCAAGATTCAAGCTTCTTTTGCGATTTAACAACCAGGAGGGTGCTGATAATCGTACAAAGAACGTGAGTAATCTGTTCGCAGGTTTTGGAAATCATGGTGCGATCGCTTTACCGCCGAACCTAAAGCAACAACTAATGAGAAATGTAAAGAACTTGTTGTTTGGCTTTTAGCTTCGGTCAGACGATCAATGCTGAATCGGCCTTAAAATCTATACAATAGTTTGTTTGCGATTATTTAGTTCCTTAGTTTATATTTTATTATATTTTTTTTGTAATCAAGGACTGGAGTCAGCCATTTGCATCTGAAATAGATCTCTAGCTGATAAACACTGATAAAGTCAGTAATGTATGCTATTAAGTTCGCGTCAAGTTACAAACCGAAAGCCGTGCATTGTAAATGAAAATTAATTATGCTGATCTGCATACTAGATAAACTCAGGATTCCTATCCGAGTGTAAAAATCTTTAACTGCATTTTACATTCATCCTTAAGACTGACGTCCTTTACATTGCTTTCTCCCAAGCAATCGCGTACCCTGAATTTCCGGGTGAATTCTGTACTGAGCAAAACGCCGAAAACGAAGTACATCCGGTTTTCCGAGAATAACTGCTCTGAAAGCTTGTGTTTTTCAGGAAAGCGTCCAGTGGAGTGAAGATAATTTTTCCGCTCGTTTTAATATTTACTTGTGAAGGGAATGTATTTTGATCAACACTGTTTTCACTTGTTGTAGCCTTTTCATTTTTGCTCTCTCCTTCGTTAAGCCTCTTTGAGTTGCAAAGAGGCCAGGGAGAGGGGGAGAAAGCAGGGGACGAGGCGAAGTGGAATTTTCTACCGATTGAAGGTTCATGCTTTCGGGAGTTCCGTTCATATGGAACCACCTTAGCTGTTCAAAGTCCCGTGTGAACAGGGCGAAAATATGAACAGCTGTGAAAGAAGTGTCCCATCAAAATTTTCAGCCGGTCGAAAATTAGCTCCGACCTGCTCTTTTCCTCCTCTCATCGTCCTTTGCGCGCTTCCTTTTTTTGATGTTCATTGAAATCGCAGCGGTAGCCTCTGCGGAGGAGAGAAAGCCTTTTTAGTTAAGATTCTTGATGTTTGCCTAAGAAACATCAGCATTATTATTTTTTTAGGTTTACTACGGGTGAGTGAACATTTCCAGTTATGGCTTCCGCTCTACCTTCATGTGCATCCACCAAGGAATCGACAAATTATGCACGTCTGTGTCGTCTTCTGGTGGATGTGGGAACCCAAGCGTTAAGAGACAAGTTTGACAGCATTCACTCACCAGCAGGACTACATGGAATTCTGACAAGTCCTCCAGCACACGATACGCTGAAGGCACTTAGGAAGAGACGAATCCTCAATCCTTCGCAATGGAAGAAGCTTTATCCCACAATTTCCTCAGGGTTATCAACAGCAAACTTTGATATAACGCTTCTGATGCTGCTGCTAAGGAATATTTGTGGCTTGACTCCTCCAGCCACTGGTTGGGATAATCTCCCACCTGCTACAGATACGAGCATTGAGGCAAACATGGCTAGAGTGAAGTATTATAGAAACAATGTCTATGCACATGCCAGCCAAGCTTCTACGGACGACGCCACATTTAATTCCTGTTGGCAAGATATAAGCAACGCATTGATAGGACTCGGTGCAGAGGCCTCTGTCATTAGTAACCTGAAGACTGAGAACATGGATCCTGAGTTTGAAAATCATTACCAAGAATTGCTGAGGGAATGGAAGAAAAATGATGATAGCACTAAGGAAAAACTTGATGAGATAGAAGGTATGTTGATTATACTCCAATATCAAAATTTATTGAGGGAGTGGAAGGAGGACGATGAAAGCATGCATCAAGGAAAAAATTGACGCGGGATCGAAGTTATGTTGGAATAAGGAATGGAGGAGAACAAAAAAGATGGTTTTTATCACAACGTTACCTGTAAGTTGCTTCCACGCAGTGATGTACGTGTTTCCTGTTTACACATTAAATACAAAATATTGAAAAAAAGGATCGATATAAATTTCTACAACATAAGCGTTGAATGTTATTAATAGCTTTTGATATTTTTGTGGAATAGCTCACTCTAAAACTCAGCGGTGACACAGACACACTCCCTCCAGACCGCGACAATTTATATGCTCATCTGAGTAAAGATACTTATTTGAAATACGGAAGAAATGGCCCTCTGTTCTTCTCCATGATACTGAAAAAAATACCCCCAAAAAACATTCCAAAACGGGTGGTTCGTGTAGGATCGATATGCAACAGAGAAAAGATGCACATACCATGTGTACTGGGAGCTCATAACTTGACATGTATAAATACGTATGAGATCTATCAGATTGACCTAGGCTTAACATTTGTTTTCTTCCTGAAGTGATCCTGAAAAAAATGAAAACAGACGATGAGAGCACAAAAGGTACGTATGAGTCAATAAATGGAATCCATAGCAAAATTGTATAAGCCTTTCAAAAAGTTTCTTGATTGTTACTTCCAAATTACTGGTCTGTGTTCGATATGCACTTAAAGTTTCACCTCCCCGCAAAAATTTTTTCGCTCCATTGGTAGATAGGTTTATTAAGATAGTTTTATTAAGAGCTCACCTTATATTTTACATGGGGATGAGTACTCATGATTTTGAGACTGTCTATTGTCAATTAAAGAGTTTTAATCCACTTCAGTACCCCTGGAAATTTTCCCGAAAAAAGCCTTTTGAAGCTTCGAGCCGTTTTTAAGTCTGACCAGAAACAACACGCAAAACTGCACACGAAGCCTTCTATTTCTGATTCTGAAGTTCGTTACGCTCAGAAGGCGATTACCTTTTTATACTTTGCTTTCTCGACTTTCTCTCGTTCCTCCCTCTTTCTTTGTTTGAATACCTATCAAACACTGTGTTAAAAACCTTTTAGGACGGTAAAAGTCTTCAGGTCAACTTAAAATGTTTTTTTGGGCGTGAAATTCTCTGGCCTGTTTGACTGAATCGTGATCATTCTGGTGTGGTTCGAAATATCTCTTCCTCCCCGAAACAACTTAAAGGTCAAATTTGCCTATGACCGTTAAATTGACGATGTCACATACGAGCCGTGAAGGGACGAGGACCGGCACGGACGGTTACGGGCCACGGTTCAGGTGTGACTGGGGTTTAAGTTGTCAAAAAGTGTTTGATAGGTATTCGAGGCACTAGTCTTTTTTATTTTTAAACAGACCACCTAAAGCAGATAGAAACACGTATAGTGCAAAGTCATATTCAAATTAGTGACAAGCTGGAAAGTTTGAAGGATCCAGGGAAAGCAAACGAACATATGGGTAAGTTGACTAGGTACCAAACACGGTCCACGGATTGAGTAAAGCAATTAATAGACCATCAAGCATAACCTGATATCAACAGTAACTGTTACATTAAAACGTTGATAAATTTCAGTGATTATAGGAAAAGTGATTAATAGATAGAGAATACTTCATGGAAAGTGCTGGCGTACGGTATTTACGCACGAGTTGTTGACGTATCAGAAATGAGCGCAGCGAACGAATAAGATTTCTGATACAAAAACGACGAGTTCGTAAATACCGTACAAAGCACTTTCCACGTGGTATTGTGTTTATTATATACATACTGAGACATTCATCATTTTGGCAACGTTGTTTTCATTTAAATCTTTCAAAAATGCGAAATTTGCCGCTACACACTTACCGCAAAATGACAACGAAAACGAAGTATCAGCTTTTTCAGTAAAAACGTCTGTTAAAAACATAAATGACTGTGAGGATATGAGGTAATCCAAGAACTATAAGTAGTCTTAACTGTTTGTTCTCAATGCACAATTGAAAATGGGTGAATTTAAGTAAAATGGCCGGTTTCCATCTGGTTTCAATATAAGCTTAAGCTTAAATGAAAGGCAAAGTAGCTACGACAAAAAGCACAACAAAAGCTTACGTTTCGTTCTGTTTACCCCTTTCCGCTGTTATTTCGCCAGCTCTCTACCGTTTTCTTTATCGACAGTGAAACAAACGAAACTATTCCACTCTATTTTCGAAATGTTTTTCACCTTTTTAGCGAGAAAAACTCTTTGAGTAAAACTTTTCTCGTTGAATGTGTGCGAAGCGGCGCTGCAAGCTGCAAATAAAGGTGGGAATTTTGGCGCGAAACTGTGGGTCACTCCCTTTGTTGAATCATGTTGGACTTGCCCCTTTTTTGGTTCATACTTTAGAAAATGCAAAAAGTTTACTTACTTTTACTGACATACTATACTTTAGGGAATGCATACTCATTTCTCTAAGCTAAGGTTTTAGTTTATCAGCCTTTTTTCCGAGAACTTCTAAGGCCCAGTTCAGACGTCGTGCTTCTGCCGTGCCGAACTTAATTGTAATTTGGTTCGACTGTATATAGCACGGCAGGAAAACAACTTTGATTCAGACGTCGTGCCAGAGTCGAACCAAATTCAGGATTCACTGATCCCTCGGGACAATTCTTCTCCCAACTCCCCATGGGAACGCAATCTCGTCAAAATACATTAATATAATTTATGAATTTTGTTTAGCGCGGCAGAAGAACGACGTTTGAATCGCTACCGTGCCAGAGCCGTGTAGCACGGCAGCGCTTGTCGAACTTAATTGCTTGCCGAACTTAATTCAAAAGTTTGATTCAGATGCCGTGCTTCTGCCGTGCTTTTAATTCCTGAATTTAGTTCGGCACGGCAGAAGCACGACGTCTGAACTGGGCCAAAAATAAGATTAGTCTATGTCCTATTTGCTTATTATTACTTATGATATGTTACACAGAAAATATCAGAGAGGAACTCAAAGAGATTAAAAAATTGCTTATTTCAACAATTCCTAGAGAGGGATCAAAGGATGAAGGTCAGTTTCCGATCAGTAGATTCTCCGTCGCGAATCATGTTTCTCGAAGATTGTTCGGCTTAAGTATTTCAGTTTATTTGTTTTAATGAAGAAATTTCATTGTCAGTAGTAATTGTTTCAATTCCCCGCTAAGGTTTATTTAGGTTTCAAACAAATAGCAAATAATTCTTTTGTACACCAATGTTGATGAAAAGCTATTTTTTTACTTATATAACTTGCTTTAAATGTTTGTTTTCTCCCATTATATTTATTTCTGATATTATTATTATTCCCAGACGCGAATAAACCTTGAAAAGATTAAGTGGAAATGTGTAGCTCCAGAAAATTCCACCCCCCCCCCCCCCCCCCCACCACCACGGAGGGCAACGGAAATTCCGAGGGGAAGGGGGTCCGAAAGGAGGCAATTTCCGAGAGTGTGAGGGTTGCTGGCACCGGTTTTTTTCCAGGGGGTCTAAGGGACGGACCATTAGAAAAGTGATGGGGGGAGGAGGGGGGGGGGGGGGTGGGAAAAAAACAAAAAAAAATCATGCAAGGGAAAATGCCAAGAAAAGAAATTCATGCAAAGGAGAAGGTAAAGAAAAAAATTCGTGCAGAAGGAAGGTCCAATTGTGACTTTTTGAGAAAGTCTGAGTTTCTTTCAGAAAGTCTGAGGTTCAGAAATCAACAATATTACCAGGCACAATATGAATAAACAAAAATCACTTTCTTCTTATGAAAGGAGACAATTAGAACCTTGTTTTTGTTTTAAATTGCAGCTAGTGTTCCTACAACATACACTGTATACTGTATTATAATAAAAATAATAAAATAAAATTTGTAATAAATAAATATTAGAATTTGGTAGCTTTGTAAATATTCTATAAAATTATTTGTGCCCACAAAAAGATACACCTACGCTATTGGTCACTTTTGCAGCCAATGGCAAGTTAGTATTTTCGATCCTAGCCACCACTTTTTAAACAGCCTGCTTCGCTCTTTGTACCTAAGACTTTACCATAGTAGCAACTGACGAGGAACGCTATAGTTCCGAAACTGCAGTCTTGCGTAAGAATTCATAGCAGTCGCATAGACGACTGTTAAGCAAAAACTTAAGTAAATACCTTCGAAGGAACAACAAGACATCGCGCTCTAGTTCAAAGACTCACTTATGTTAAGAAAAACTAAATGGACTGTGTGAGCGCTAAGAGAATTATCTTGACTGACGCACGGCATATTTCTCCAAACTTGGTGTAGCTTTAGTTTTAGCTACAGTGTACAACTCAAATCTGAAGATCGCACTATCCGTGGAAATTCAAAATCCTGCAAACCACACTACAGACCTGGGCCCAGAGTCATACTCACATGGCAGGAAATAATCACATTCACGGACAAAGAAACTTGCATGCATACATATAGTTATTCAGGTACAGTCATTTCGGAAAAAAACAAAAAAAACTAAAATCTTTATTCAGCCGTAATAAAAGAGTTCAAAGGATATAAAACACTTTACAACTGCATCTGAAATCAAATCCTATCAGGGATACCTACAGAAGCATAAACCACAGGAAATGATTACTCAGTATGCATGTAATAATCCGGCCTCATGACCTCTAAATATAAATATAATAGCGGCAAAAACAAGATTTACTCAGTCAAAGTTTAGAATGCTACACGTCTTGCACTGTGTAGTGCTAGTAAACTTCGCGCGAGAGAAACAAAGAAAGAGAACCACTGTTCAAGCAGACTCTCAAGGTCACGTTTCACATTATCACGAGCTTATGAGTTTTTTTTTGCTTATCAACGCTTATTTCTTGCTGTTTTGGTGAGTGGAGTGTGGCATCATTATGATGGGCTGTAGGAGAGGAATTCCAGAGAGCAGGGACTGAAAAAATGCACAGGGAAGCCGTCCACTGCAAGTGGCTTCCTCCTCTCTCACTGTGTGTACATTTTCGAAAAGATTTTGCATTAAAGTGGCCTGTATCCTTTGATCTGTTGTGAGTGTAGAATAATTTATAAAGCACAAAAACACAGATAATGAATCAAGATTTCACTGTTCAAAAAAAAGCAATATTTGACAGAAAAAAAATTCGTGCAGAGGGGTTCACCTGAAAAAAAATTCCTGCACAAGCAGTGAGCGAAAAAAAAAATTCGTGCAAGCTGAAAATTCCCCACCCCCCATCACTTTCTAATGGTCCGTCCCTAAGTAAGACTGATGTTGATCAGTTATTTTACTTTTACTTTTAATTATCTTTCGTATAATACTTTAGTTCAAAAAACATTTTTGATACAAATATTCTTTCCAGACAGGTACCAAACCAAGTTGAAAAATTACGGCAATTCCAGGGGGTGGGTATGACAAGCAACCGCTGGAATGGATATTCAAGGGGAGGGGGGTGGGGGTGTAAAACAAAAGCGCCTCCGTAGGGGGTATGGATATATTCTGGAATATAGACAATGAAGGCCATGAGGGAATAAAACGTGGCTAAAGAAATTTCAAGTGCATTTTAACAATTTGACATCTAATTCGAATGGAAAGCAGTTAAAAGCCACTAGCTGAGGCTTAACAATGACAACTTTATTCCTGGTAACAGACGGTAAATTTCTCTCGCAGAAGTAACAGGATTTTGCGATCAAATAAATATTTGAAACGTACAGAAATTATAACCTTTTATTCAGTCAAACCATGAGGCCCATAGTTAATTAAGTGCCTGCCGAAAACAGATTAAGAATCCATAATCTTTGAGCACAGAATAGAGGGTGTGAATGGGGTTAACCGACTAGCGACAAACGGCTAAAAATATTACTGACTACCGACAAAACGAGTAATTACCGACTACCGACAGGAAAAATATTAACCGACTACCGACATGGGTTGACATTATCAATATTTGTTTCAGAAAAAAAGAGCATTTTGCATTTTTTTCCAGCCGTTAGGAAGTAACCTCTTTAAATTTATGACTCATCAGATGATCTAACAGAAAGAACTTACTCTTTTGTTGATACGGCTACATTACTACAACCAATATCATAATCAGAAGCCACCCTCCTTAAAGATGCTACCGACTTTATATATTTTATTGAAAAGACAAAGCTGAAAAAACTGAACATTTCTTGATTCGGTCCGAGAAATGTTTAGATTAATCCTGAAAGAAAATTCTTTCCAGTTTAATGGAAAGCACTATCAGTAAGAAACCACAGTACCGCGATGAGCACATACAGCAGTTTCCTTTCCAACATTTTCATGGCCGCATATATTGAAACACAAAGTTTAAGCAAAACCGTCTTTAACCAGCTGTTTGAAAATGCTACATAGATGATATTTTTTCCCTATGGGACATAAGTAAACCAGACATGGTAGATTTCTTCAAATTCACGGAACAAGTAAACTTACTTCACCCTACTGCTCTACTGGCTATGAAATTTACGCCCGAAATATGTGACACTGAGACAATCTTTTTAGACCCCGTTGTATACCAAGGCACAACATTCAACGAAAAATGAGAAAAAGCTATCATTGACGTAAAGACGTATATACATTTTCACCTCTTACCACCCACCGAATGTTAAAATGGATTTGACCAATGGATTTGGCCTTGAATATCCTACGAACAAACTCCTCTGAGGAAGTATTTCAGATTTCAAAAAGCGGTTGATGGACAGAGGCTGGCCACATAATTTTGAAATAAAAATTGCTATTAGAAGTAAAACTCACAGGAGAAAAGCAGCGCTCCTGAAACAAAACAACAAGGAAGAAAAAGAAATATTGCCTTTCGTGACACAATTCAAGCCCTTAGTGTCTATTATAAAAGAAATTTTAATGTAAAAGTGTAATCTCATACAAAACCAACCACTACCTTGCCAACTTAACCCTCAGACGTACACGCAAAATCATACCCCCCACCATGGTACAAGAGGATGGTAGATGGAACCCCTCCCCAGAGTTTTTGATATGTTGCAGTATTTCGAAGCGATTTTGCCTTCACTGAAAAGCCTTTGATCTTCTTAACAAGATGTGGTATATTTTATGAATGGTGGCACTGCTGGAGGCCTGTTACGTCACCAACGATGGTCGCCATCTTTGCCGCCGTCTTAGATATTACAAAGAATTTAAAAAAAGGTTAAAACGAAGAGAAATGTTTATTGCTTGACATGAATAAAACACATAAATAAGCACTTTGCATGATTTTAGGTACAAGATTTTTCTTTTATTGTTAAAAAAAGTTGAAAAAAACATATATTTTCACGCAAAATGGCTTGACAACCTGCTACTTATTACGTCATACCTCGTAACCATAGAAACTGATCATCACTGAACTTTTCTCAAAATGCGTGCGAGGGATAAACGAACATTTACCGAAAACCTCAGGTGCTGATGTTTTATCCTCTTGGAAAAATCCCAGAAAACCTAAAGTGGGTGGCATCCACCCCCCACCCCTTGTATGTCCGAGGGTTAAAGTCTTATTTCTTTGAGGAAGGAAACTTATGGCAAAGGATAGATGTGCAGCCCGTCACCCCTTGCAGTTTTCCACTAAGCTGATAATTTAAGTATCCAAAAGGCTAGTGTCCATTAATTAATTAATTACTTTTTACTGTGCCGTGTAATCGACAGGGAAACCAAGTTCGCATTTACAGTAAAAGTTTTGGTGATCTCATCAGTACGTATGATATTCATTTGGCAAACAATGGTGAAATAAACGACCACAGGAGTCGATCGGCTCCTGACGATCATGTTGCATAAACAAACAAGAGTTAATGAAGCAATCAAATGATGCATTCTTACAAGTCTTACTCTTTCCCTTGGGATCAAATGCTTGAAACTTGGTGAAATACATAAAAAATATTAATAATTAACAAGCGTTTTTACTTATTAACTGAGATTTTCGGACAACCAACAAAAATCAAGAAGTTTAACCGACTACCGACAAAGATCGAAAATTTTAACCGACTACCGACAAAGTAACTGAATTTTAACCGACAACCGACAAATGGACCCCCCCATTCAGACCCTCAGAATAGGCTTTCTAAGACAAAATCACCTGCACTAAAGACTCACGAAGCGTTTTTATGCTTGGCACAAAGTATTCTGGAAACACGAGCTCAATCACATACCTGAGTTTTGTTTGTCAACGCCGTCAGTAAACTCACACAGTAAATGACTTTCGCGGCTATCACAACACTTCCGAAAACCACTCATAATATTTGCACATTTGTAACACGCATCGTCCAATTATTCAGAAAAACTCTCGCTTTCTCCACATAAATCGTTGCATAAAAACATGGTGGGTTAATAACCAGTGAGAAACTCATGACAGTCTATCTACTGCAGCGTATTCATCAAATATTCGGTAAAAATTAAATGAATAAAAAATAGCGATGAAAAAAGGTATATGAGAAAATATTCAGCAGCCATGTTTTAGCAAATCCACTCAGAGTTCTATTGCAGAAAAAGATAAATCAAACGCACCCTAAACGTTTTCATAACTTATCATTCCCCTTCAAAAAACAGTTGAAATAATTCTTAAAAGCGCGTGCTCATAACTAAATAAGGTATTGAATCCGGTAAATTATCAACCAAAGGAGAAAACGACAGTAATCTATGTATTGAATCCGTTCCATTTAACGAGATTGAAATGAAACAGTGATGCATTAGAGTTATATAATTATTATATTTTCAGGTGGTTTTGATCCAACCAATTTAACTGACAGCATTCGCCAACTCTACATTAGTGGTAAAGGATGGCTTGTCCCTCTTCCTTGGTGCAAGGAGTTTCGATTCCATCTTGACAACATCTTCACACGGTTTAAGATGGTAAGCAGAAAGAAAGAAACCGAAACAAAGACGGTAAAGAAAGTGGACATGTACGATATCTTTAAACCCCACGAAGAATGCTCACAGCCGAGAAAAGTGTTGATTGAAGGAAAGCCTGGTGTAGGTAAGACCACATACTGCCACAAGCTTGCCTACGACTGGGCTTTGAAAAACGAAGAAGGTAAAGATTTGTTTCACAAGTTTCAGGTATTATTACTGCTGAACTGTCAGGAGATGAAGTGTGCCGACCTTTTGGATGCAATCGTCGATCAGCTTGTTCCTCGAGGTGGTAACGGAAAAGAGAGAAAGGAGTTGCTTAGAAAGTTTCTCCTCCACAATGAGTTTGGAATTTTGCTTGTACTTGATGGGCTAGATGAGGTACCTTCTAGCAAATTAGAAGCCTTAAAGGAAATCATTCAAGGACCACTTTTTTCAAAATGTCATATTGTAGCAACAGCACAGCAGGAGGTTGGCAAAAGAGTGCGGGGTTGCTTCGACACCTGCTTAGAGACCGACGGGTTTACAGAAGACGACACCCAAAAGTTTATAGTCAGCTACTTCTGCGGAAACACGGAAGAGAAGGCCCAAATGCTTTTGCAGACCCTGAGACGTAAGAGAGAGCTAAGACACCTAGCTGAGAATCCTTTGAACACAGCACTCTTTTGTCTTCTTTTCGAGGACATCCAGAATATTTTCCCAGAAAGTAGAGGTCAACTGTATATTGAGCTGGTACGCTATGTTTTACGAACATATGAAAAGAAGAAGGGATCATCAGAAACCAGTGAAGACCTCATTGAAGTCTATAGGTCCGAGTTAAAGCGTCTTGGCTCAGTTGCTTTGAAGAGCTTGCTGCAAGGCAACATGTTCTTTGACGGCAATGAACTTTCCATTAGGAATCCTGCGAACGAATCACCTGCGTCTGAGTTCCTCTCAGTTCAGTTCGAAAAGTCACAACTGCGCTGCAGCTTTTATCACCAAAGTTTCCACGAACTATTCGCAGCATTTTACCTGTGTTGCCAACTTCTAGACAATGAACTTGAACCAAGGAGCGTAGTTAACGACACCAGGTACTTCCACGGGCTGAAACATGTGCTTTTGTTTACATGCAGCATATTAGCGGCGCAGTGTGAGGCCAAAGTACTAACTTTTTTCGAAGGTTTAACAGCTAAAGTCAACAAAGGAGATCCCTATGATTTTATGGTAGCTCTAGAATGTCTTAAAGAATGCAAAAGAGACCACACAGAACTGTACTCGAAACTTGCTCACACTGTTGGCGCGTCCCTCTGTCTTCAGACTGTAAACTTTCAATTTTTGTTAGATGAGGCTAATAATCCTTCACTGGTACAGGTACTACTGGAAGTAGTTAAAACGAATTCAACGCTTGCGGAGTTGAATTTGTCTAGCAACCATATTGGCGATGAGGACTGCGCTGCATTGATCGAAGGAATTCACACCCAATGTAAACTTACAGTATTGAATTTGTCTGGGAATGACATTGGACATGCTGGTTGTGCTAAAGTGGCTCAGTCAATTGGGAACAATTTAGTGCTTACAAATTTAAACTTGTCTAACAACAAAATTGGCGATGATGGCTGTGTTGCACTGGCCGAAAAGATAAGAACAAATTCCACGCTTAAAGTGTTGAATCTGTCTCGCAATGAAATTGGCAGAAAAGGCAGTGAGGCACTGGCGGAACTTATTCAAAAAAATTCAACACTTAAAGAGCTTAATTTGTCCAGGAATAGAATTAATGACGACGGGGGTGTTGCTCTCACCGAAGCGACTACAAAGAATTCAACGCTTTCCTTGTTGGATTTGTCTTACAATGCCATAAGCCATCAAAAAGCTGTTCAGCTTAATCTAATTCAAGAAATCTACATTGAACTTGATGGTTACAATGACGTTGATGCTAAGAGTGGCGTCGAAACTCGAGATGATTATGATTTTAATAGTTCCGGTGTTTGGAGAGCAACTGATAGTGATGGTGATTTTAACGATTACGTTTATGATCATGATTTCGATGATGATAATGATGATGATGACGACAGTGATGATGATGATGAGGAGGAGGAGGAGGACGACGACGACGATGATAACGTCGATGACTACAATTATGTTTATGTTATCGAGGGCGAGGAGTCATTTGATAATGATGATGATGATGAGGAGGAGGAGGACGATGATGACTTCGATGACTACAATTATGATTATGTTATCGAGGGCGAGAAGTCATTTGATAATGATGATGATGATGACGATGACGATGGCGATGACGATGACGATGACGATGACGATGACGATGACGATGACGATGATGATGATGATAGTAATGATAATGACGATGATGACAGTATTTGGTAGTATTTGTGAGAGATCTGACGGTGATGACGATGATGATTATCATAACCAGTGATAAAGGTGGTGTGTCGATGACTTCCTTGATTATGACGATACGCCAAATGCACGGTGTTGGTGATCACAGCCGTAGCAAAATAGATTTTGTCATCGTGCATCGTGCTTGCACGATAATCGTGCATAAGAAGCCGATAAACGTGCTTCGAGCCTGAATTCCATTCATGGTGCCTTAACCGAGCCTTTTTCAAACAAGCGTCGATATATCACCTGACAAAAAAAAAATGGTGGTGAAAAGAGAAAAAATGAATAACAATAAACTAGGATATTAAACCTTGTAAGAAAGTCAGTTTTGTATTAACGGAGTATTTTTAACTTCACGAGTTGAATTTCCGAAGGACAAATGCACAATGAACAAAATGACAAAGAACGATAATCGAGCCTCTATGCACGGTTATGAATCGTGCTTTGGCAATTTGGTGCATTAAAAACTACGTCGGTTCTAACGCTACTAGTGTGTCTTTTATTTAATAAACATAAAAATTCATCGATACATTTTAAGCTTAGGAGAAACTTAAGTCTATGTGCGTCTCGAAAAGCTTTGTCTTATCTGGCCAGTATAGTTTTATTGTAGTGAAATCGAAGCTTTACAACTTTTAGTGAATGGTATACCAAAATTGCGTCTTTTAACCACACTACCTTTTGTTGATAACGAAATAATTTCTTTAAATCAAAGCTTTCTGTAGAAAATATGTGCTCGCTGTAATATACTGATTGATCGAACAGCAACTGAGCCGAAAATTAAGTTTCTGTAAACGTGTTTAGAGGAACTGTGAGACTAAATGTAGCGTTAAAGCATTTTTTACAAAAAGATGGTCACCAACGTCGTGCACATGACCGATAATGATGGTGCTGGTGGTGTTGAGGATGACGATGATAATTATGACAACGACGATGGGGATAATGATAATAGGAACCTTAAGCAAGACGACGGCGACGGCAGTGAAAACGTCTCTAGAAAAATGAATTTGCGTTCTCTCAAACTTAATCGCGTCTATTTGGACCCGCTCAATATGTGAAATGTAGGCGACGTTTCCTGGAGTTGAATTCTTAAGGATTTTATTTAAGTTTAAAAAGAGGAAGGAAAATTCGTCGTCGTATGTCCACGTCCTCCACAAAGCGTCAAATTAGGAGGCTTCACGTCGTAGTCGTGCAGTGGACGTCAAGGAAATGTGCTAAAAGCGTGATGCTCGTGCAGAGCTGTTGGTTTGATCATTAAATCTATTGTTTCTTGAAGTTGTAGTCGTCGTAGTTGCTTAAGCTCCCTAATGATGACTACCACGACGACGACGATGGTGATGATGATGATCCAATCCTCCCTAACTACCAGTCTGATGTCAGTTCCGTGGGGTAATCGTAAAATTTGAGAACCACTAACTGAGAAATAAAATTAAAGCCCAGAAAAGTAGATCATGGCTAGCGCTATCGAACTGAACAATGCCTATTCTCTTCACTCTCTACAATACATATTGTGTAGTAACAGAGAAAATTTACCAGGACATTGGTCATTTCCCGTGACCTTCAATGACAACCACACGTACAGTACTCAAGGTAACATAGAGCGGAGAACTAGCACCTAATACGTATCAATAAAAGACTTAAGATTAAAGGCGTACTTTCAAATAGGTTGTAAGATTTTGAAACAAATGATTAACGAGGCGACTTTTAAAGGAAACTGGGCGACTGAGTAGGATAGAAAATGAAACCCCAAAACTAGTTTAGTACAGCATGAACGGCAACAGCACAGAATTGGTCGTTCATACACATCAAAAACCGTACATTAGTGGTTGGCCGAGAGGGTTTGCTGCACTAAAACCCTTGAATACTTTACTTCAATCTAGGTGGGTTCCATTCCTCGCTCCTACTCAAATTTACTTTGGCTAAGATCCGAATGCCTGTTCACTCTGTGTCATTGAGTAGACGAATCTAAACAAAATGTAACCTTCACTTCCAAGATCACCTCGGCGCAGTTTGGCTCCGTTACAGTAATTGCGCCAGAATCACTGTTCTTATGTGTGAACAGAAGCCCTTTCCGGTCTGGTTTTCGTGTCCGCGCAAAAGCTATCCGCTATAGCGATACAGACGCTGACGTCACCTACTGATATCAATAGATAACAATTATTCACTTCGCGGCGAGGCAAATAGCCAGCCACCACTAGCCACCGACACTGAGGTGAATAATTGTTTTAATATATACCGAAACTGTGAGATAATTGAGCACAAGAAAGTAGCTGTTGCCCAAAATTACAATTTTGGTTCGCAATGACCAAACGGCCATCGCGTTTCTTTGGAGACAGGAATCCTTTAGCTCCTGCGGGGAAATTTCTTCAAAGGGAGTTGTGAGTTCTCTTTGTATTGAAAACCATTCTTTAAAAAAAAAATTATTAAATCTACTTTTAAGCTTTTTCATGAACATGTCAGTTAAATGAAGTAACACAAGACTTAAATTTGCATTTGTAAACAAAAAACGTTTTCACCGGTTCAAGTCAAACAGACAAAGCTTTACCTGTCAAAACTTCCAAACCGAATTTTGCCATTTTCTTCGTGTATTTCGGTGACAGCTTTTTTTGATTATTTCAGTGTGAACTTTCTTTGTTTGTTACGGCGGCAAAAGCCATTTTGCTCGTGACTTACGCGAGTTTTGCGTAGCTCGGGAGGAACTGGGGGTGAATCCGTGTGAATAGTTAACAACTAGAGGTTCCATATAGGCCATTTGCACGATGGCGTCATTTTACTACTAGGACCAGAATCCCTCACGATTTTTCTTTCATATTTAAATTTGGTAATCCCAGCGAGGATTAAATAACAAAAGCCCTAATTTGCACAAGAAAGCAAAACCCTGAAGGATTCTGGTTGTAGTAGTAAAATGACGCCATCGTGCAAGTGGCCTATTGGAAGGGTTAGCATTAGGTAACATCGGCTGAAGTCAGATTGTTTCTTTCCGTAAAATTACATGAAGAACAACTTAAGTCCAACTTTACTGTGTAATATAAAAGTGAAATAGAAAAACTCCACTGTGATGCTTTGAACCCGGGTAACTTGCTTCATAGGCTACATCCATATCCACCACACCATCGAGGACTAGCTGCCAAATCCAGTAATTTTTTAAATATGCATGTTCTTATATATGCCGTACTCCAGTACAATATTTGAAAGCCAACTGTTTTCAGTTCAGTGCTTAACCCTAATCACTGCAGATCAGTGTTTAACTCTCCACTGTGTTCTCTCCATAACTGGTGCTCTGTAGCTTTGGTTTCTTTAGCTATTCTAGCCTCATTCTACATTCCAGTCTCGTTCCATTATGAAAATAATGCGTTGTGTAAAATTCATAAGGTGTCCAATCTGGCTTCACTCGATGTTATCTAATGCTAACCTATTGGAAGTAAAATGCGGCACCATGTAGAAAGATGAAGGGGTTGGAACGGTAGTAAATAATCTATTGTATCTGAGTTTAGGATATCACATGGTCTTCAAAAGACAAAAGAGACAAAAGGGTGACTATGAATAGAATACATACACTCTTCATTTATATAAGAATGTTGTTTTTTCGGGCCAGGCTCAATATTTTTATTTTTTTTTGCCGATTTTAGCCTACAAATATTCTTGTATTATTCTTGAATTATGATTTAATCATTTGCGGTTTGTTCATTTTTTTTTAGTTGTGTACTATGGATATGTATCTCATGTACCGTTCATCGGTCACTAGCACTGAGCATTTGCATTTGTTACGGTTAAGACGAAAACATATTTTTCAGATTTTCATCATTCAACATAGTCATCCTTTTCGAAATCTCAGCCTCGGGTTTACAGAACATCCCTAAGGGACCGCTTGGGTAGATTTTGTGTCATTTATTGTGCAGTCATACTTCGACACTCTTTTGCGTCACGTGTTATCAGTGACATTCTACGGAGCAGTTGTTTCAGTGAAAGTTATGGACCAAAATTTTATTAACAACACTCGTTAAGCGCAGAAGAAGTTATAAGGTGCGTATAACTGTGTGAATAGATAAACACTTGGAGATTTTGCCAGACACGAGTTCACAAATCTTTCATTGGAAACCTTGTCAGACACTCTTTCTCTCTCTTTGACCGGAATAAGACTCAGTCGCAAACAAGTAGGACGAGTGAACAACGGTTAGCTTCTCATTAGCAGAACGATGGACGATTACAGAAATTCAACGACAATCAAATTCTGTGCTGACTTATTCCCTGCTCACAGATGTCCTTCCTCTATAAAGTTTAAAATAAGACTAGAATGCGCTAGTGTGAATTGATAAAACGTCCTTTTAATCTCTAAGGCTTCCTTTCCGGCAAATAAAATGAACTGAATGTAAAAAGTGAAAGAGAAATAGCCAAAAATTTAACTTCTAATTAAATCTTTTCTTATGGTTTAGAATAAAATATTCTGGAAACTGAGAATGTGTTGATCAAAACTGTGTAAATCGACCTGAAACTGTGCATGGAACCTTGCGTTTCCTGTATTTATCTCACCTATTGTATGGAATGTGTGTGAAAATCTTCCTTATGAATAGGTATATTTCAAAGAGCTACACAACGAGCAAGAATGCTATTGACCGACAATATACAGAGCGGGGGCAGCTGTAGTGTCAACTATTACTAGTTCTTAAAATAAGTTGGCAGACGAACCGTCCGCCATATTGCTTTTGATAGCGGAGCTCCACGCGCGCGCGTGGGTGAAGCCCCATAGCTAAGTAAATCTACCCATCCCAGAAAATTTGGTTATCACGTGACCGTACAGCCAACGAACGTACGATCGTCCGTCCGCACCACAGGCATACCAATGTCAATGTTTACTCTCGCACTTTCTAGCTAGTTTGGGAGCCCAGGAGAAAACTGATTGCACATCAATGTTGTGATCAATTGACAGCTGTCAAAACAGGGTATCCGCTGACCGGAATCACCTGACCGTATCGCAGGCTCAGGTGTCAACCCATCGAGGTCGAGTATTTTTTGAAGTTATCCCCTGACAAGTTACTAGTTTTCAAATGATCGCAGGCTCAAGTTTGTTTTTTAAGAATTTATATGAAATATGTCGTGTTTATGTCACTATGGCCCAGCACTATTAAGATTTTGATTTCAAACTTAGCTCGGACACGAAAATTCAGCTAGTTATTTAAAAATACAGGCGGGGAAGACTTTTTCTCACCATGGTCACGCGTTGGTCACGTTCTACGTCCAATTTTTATACTCTGATTGGTCAAAATTTGACAGGTGAGTTCATGCGGAAAATTTATGCAGCATCTTGAAACTTGTTTACTTTGACAGCTGAAGCTGACAGAGTTTTTTGTCAACTTGTCATGTTTTTTAATGTATTTTTTCACTGAATGTACAAAATGAAATAAAGCTGCTATCAAGAGTCTTCTGTTATTCATGGCTGGTTGGTTTATTGGGTTTTTGGTTGAGAAATGCGTCGCTTGTCAAAGTCGGAAATCCGATTTCGGATGGCATCGTTTTCGTTTTTCAACTTGCTTGATACGTAAGAGGAGTTAAAAAGTCTCAAGCGATTCTGGCCTTACTTGATAGCTTTCAGGAGCTGCATCTCGAATGGTAAGCCTGATTAATTATTGTATCTGATGTTTGGTTTTTTATATGTAACCTCATGAAGTCGAGCACAGTTTATGCCGCAAGTTAATTATGCACGTTTGTAAGATTTGAGACAATGATCTGAGCTAGCATCAGGTTTGACATAAGCTTACAGAACTTTAAAAAGCCTTTAGATATATTTTCTC
Source organism: Porites cylindrica (assembly GCA_964035525.1). Classification (NCBI taxonomy): domain Eukaryota; kingdom Metazoa; phylum Cnidaria; class Anthozoa; order Scleractinia; family Poritidae; genus Porites; species Porites cylindrica. Next base: position 27,308,626 of record OZ037783.1, read on the forward strand.
ACCGCAAATAGAAAGAAAACGTCCAGAGGAATATTTAGTTATAAATTTGCTTGTACACAGAAAACTTTGAGCGATTTTCTTGCCTCGAGTTCATCTTTGAAAAAAGCAAACACCGGGAAGCCGGCTTAAAACATAAACTTAAAGACTCAGGATTTTTAGAGTTTTTAGAGACACTTTAATACTTGTCTTCGTGAATGAAAATTTGCTTCTCTTTAAATGTTTCACTGAATTATATTTCTTTTATTGATGTTAGAAGTCTCTTTTGCAATTTTAATCGCTGTGCCGTTTAAGTTTTCAGTCTTTCATGAACATCGCTTGTAGGAGTGCTCAAAATGACGCGCGTATTAAACGCTTTTCAAGATTACACATCGTTATAAAGCCATTAAATAATAAAAAAATTAACATAATAAATTCGTTATTATGTTGAAGCGTAACTCTATTAATGTTCATTCACACACTTGACCGCTTTTCAAAAGCCGAGAACCGGCTGGCCGTATAGGTGATTTTGGAAATTGTTGGAAAGATTTCGCTAAAAGCCAACGATTGATTGTCCTGAATATTGACTGAGTACAATTGTTTTGAAAAACAGTGAAATACTGCATTCTGTCCGAGGTCTGTATGATAGATACAGCGCCTCATAGTACTGTTTCACCTCAGATGTGATGTATGAAAAGTATAAAAGGTTGGTTTACACACCTCGAGATTTGTAGGCAAGATTTTGTAAAGTAGACTTATCGATCGCAAAAGATTCAGCCTGATTTGTTTTCCAGGCCTAATCTACTGTGATCAAGAGCCGTTATGGCTCTTGAATGTGATCGAAGATGATTGCTATTTTTTGGGTGAACATATAAGTCAACTTGATGTGAGATGTTTCACTCTAAAATCACTTAGCTTTTCCCTCAAAAGCCACATGAATGTGCCCTTAAGTTTTACTGATTTGTGGATTACAAGTTTATTGTTTGATTTAAATTATATATTTATTAATGGGAGCTTCGCTCTTTAGCCCTGACTAAATCTATATATTATGTTCGCATGAGGTCTGGGTCAAAGTGACCTATGATTGGTCCACGGCCTTGTGCTTATGCTTATGCTGATGCTTATGTCGACCCAGTTTTCACTTGCGTACACATGTGCTTATGCTTATGCTTATGAGCTACTGAAAACCAGGTTTAACGATATCTCAAATACGCATACTTCACATTCTCCATAAAAGCTCTTAACAACCTCAACAATAATTAAATACATACAACCAAGTTAATCGGCAATAAGACAGCGAATTTATTTTACCCTAGAGTTCCAGTAAGAAAACGCGCAAATACTTTTGCAGACCCTGAGACGTAAGAGAGATCTAAGACACCTAGCTGAGAATCCTTTGAACACAGCACTCTTTTGTCTTCTTTTCGAGGACATCCAGAATATTTTCCCAGAAAGTAGAGGTCAACTGTATATTGAGCTGGTACGCTATGTTTTACGAACATACCGCAAAAGAAGAAGGGATCATCAGAAACCAGTGAAAAGCTCATTGAAGTCTATAGGTCCGAGTTAAAGCGTCTTGGCGCAGTTGCTTTGAAGAGCTTGCTCCAAGGCAACATGTTCTTTGACGGCAATGAACTTTCCATTAGGAATCCTGCGAGCGAAGCAACTGCGTCTGAGTTCCTTCATTTCGAAAAGTCACAACTGCGCTGCAGCTTTTATTACCAAAGTTTCCACGAACTATTCGTAGCATTTTACCTGTGTTGCCTTGCAACTTCTCGACAATGAATTTGAACCAAGGAGCGTAGTTGACGACACCAGGTATTTCCACGAGCTGAGACATGTGCTTTTGTTAACATGCAGCATATTAGCGGCGCAGTGTGAGGCCAAAGTACTGACTTTTTTGGAAGGTATAACGACTAAAGTCAACAAAGGAGATCCCTATGATTTTATGGTAGATCTAGAATGTCTTAAAGAATGCAAAAGAGACCACACAGAACTGTACTCGAAACTTGCTCACACTGTTGGCGTGTCCATTTGTCTTCAGACTGTAAACTATGAGGCAAATAATCCTTCACTGGTACAGGTACTACTGGAAGTAGTTAAAATGAATTCAACGCTTGCCGAGTTGAATTTGTCTAGCAACCATATTGGCGATGAGGACTGCGCTGCATTGATCGAAGGAATTCACACCCAATGTAAACTTACAGTATTGAATTTGGCTGGAAATGACATTGGACATGCTGGTTGTGCTAAAGTGGCTCAGTCAATTGGGAACAATTTAGTGCTTACAAATTTAAACTTGTCTAACAACAAAATTGGCGATGATGGCTGTGTTGCACTGGCCGAAAGGATAAGAACAATTTCCACGCTTAAAGTGTTGAATCTGTCTCATGAAATTGGCAGTAAAGGCTGTGAGGCACTGGCTGATCTTATTCAAAACAATTCAACACTTAAAGAACTGAATTTTTCCAGGAATAAAATTAATGACGACGATGGTGCTGCTCTGACCGAAGCGACTACAAAGAATTCAACGCTTTCCTTGTTGGATATGTCTTACAATGCCAAAAGCCATCAAAAAGCTGTTCAGCTTAATCGAATTCAAGAAATCTACATTGAGCTTGATGGTTACAATGACGATGATGCTAAGAGAGGCGTCAAAAGCTGTGATAATTACAATTTTAATATAGCCGTTGTTAGCACAGTAAGTGATGGTGGAGATAGTGAAGATGATGATCATTAGAACGATTACGTCTACGATTTTGACGAGAGATCTGAGGATGATGACATTGATGATGATGGTAGTAGTAATGGGAATGATGACAACTATGAGTACACTGATTATGACCATGATATTTCACCTGACAATGATGATATCGATGAATCATTTGTTGATCATGATGATAATAATAATAGTAATGACGATGAGGACATCTATGACTACACTGATTATGACCATGATATTTCACCTGACAATGATGATATCGATGAATCATTTGTTGATCATGATGATAATAATAATAGTAATGACGATGAGGACATCTATGACTACACTGATTATGACCATGATATTTCGCCTGACAATGATGATATCGGTGAGTCATTTGATGATGATGATGATGATGATGATGATGATAATGATGATGATGATGATGATGATAGTAATGACGACAATGAAAACTATGACTACCCTGATTATGACCATGATATTTCGCCTGACGATGATGACGACTATAATGAGGAGAATAGCGATGAAGCTGATGATTACGCTTGGTGAGAAAGGTGATGTCTCGATGACTTCTTTGATTATGACAATTGTGATGGTGGTGTTCTTAAGATTATGATGATGACGACGATCATGTTGGTGCTGATGAAATCCTCAGTGTTTGACTACCAGTCGGATGTCAGCTATGTGACATCATTATTTTAAAATTTGATAACAACTAAAACTGAAAAAAAAATTAAAGCGATACAAGTAGAACATGGTTAGAGCTATTCTACTAAACATTGCTTATTCTATTCGCTTTCTGTATATTATGTGTAGCACCCGAGAATATTTCAAGGACATTGGTCATTTCCGCTGACCTTGCATAATGGCGAGTTACAAATTGTGTCCACAGGGCACCCACACAATGTATGTGTGCAACTGATTGTTATTTTATAGTAAATGTACTGGATTTACCGTTTGCTTCACCTGTACCGATATATCGCTAAATATGTATATATATAAATCAACGTTAAATAAACGTTGAATTACCTTAACTGTGGTATATCGTCGTCCTTTTGCCTCAAAAGCGGTTTTTTGAGCGATTTTGAACGATTTTGAGTTCGCCGTTTACTGTCCCTAGAAAGACAGCCGAGGAATCCTTGTTTTCAAAGCAGTTGAAAGCACCGGAGCGATTTTCCCCCACAAAATCGCATTGCTCGGCTTTCAATCTTCGCATGCAGCAAAAAGGTGGAAAGATTCACGCTTCTTCTTGTACCCTCCGATAGAAATTCCATTTAAAAGGTCCGGAGCCAGCCCTCGAAAAAAAATTAAAATCCCTCAGGTTTTGAACGGTCACCGATGCGTAGCAAGATTCATATTCAAAGTGCCAGCCAGAAACCGTCCCGCTGAAATCCTCTTTTTGATTGGATGTCGTTAACCAAATGGTTAAATAATAACTGATTTAAGGAAGACGGTAAGCGTTTATTGTTTACCGACATCCAATCAAAAAGAGCCAATCAGCGGGACGCTTCCTGGTTAGCACGTATGAATCTTGCAAGCTACGCATTTTGACCGCGTTCAAAAACTGTGGGATTTTAAAAAATTTCTCTGAGGACTAGCTCCGGACGTTTTGTATGGATTTTCGATTAGAAGGTACGAGGAGAAGCGTGAATCTTTCGACCTTTTTGCTGTGAAGATTAAAACTGAAGCGATGCGATTTTCTTGGAGGAAATCGCTCCGGCGCTGGAGCAGTAAACGGCGAACTCAAACTCGTTCAAAATCGCTCAAAAAACCGCTTTTGAGGCAAAAGGACGACGATATACCACAGTTAAGGTAATTCAACGTTTATTTAACATTGATTTATATACATATTTAGCGATATTTGGTTATAGGTGAAGCAAACGGTAAATCCCGCACATTTACTATAAAATAACAATCGGTTGCACACACACATTGTGTGGGCGCCCTGTGTTGTGTCAGACATTTTGAAAGTGGCTGCAACCTCGAGTTTACATCCTGAAGCATTTCAAATCTGGCTAATAAGTGGATCATTGTTCTCACAACTTAATCAATCTTCATCTTCTAGCCATTAGATCATCTACAATTTGGTCAATTTGGTCGTTCTAACTTTGTCACAGTCAGTACTTTCTCCGTGTTTTGAGGGCAAAACAGAGAGGTGATCCCGATAGCACAGGGAGTCTGACAATTTTCTTCTCATACCCTTTTAACAGTTTCCATTTCAACTAAGCTTTGTTCCAGATAGTAAAAAATGCTTAGTGTTGCATGATCGGAAAATCGGCCATTTTTTGATCTGTAAACAAAGATTGACCTGACAACAGCATTCTCTGTTTAACACGAGCAGTGCACGTGCTCAGAATAGAAATATATTTTTTTGTTCAAGTTATAAACCACACAAGAAAGTTACGTTAGGACCAGTGCTTCATGATCATTACTTTTGATGAATGACGTTCAGTCAAGACTCCGAAGTGGGAATCATGGCGGAGAAAGTGTGCGCATGCGAGAGTAACTCGCATGCGCACACATCTCGTGCTCGCTCTGATTTCTGTATCTTGAACTGTCCTCGCGAAGTACACTTCTGAATTGTTTGTACAACTAGTTTTGCAAAATGAAAATTGACTCCCCGAACAATCGTCACTGAACTATGTAAGACACCTACTCATTCAGACATGTGCAAAGATACCCTGCACCTCCAAACTATTGCGAAATAATATAACGGCGGTTGATAATTTATATGCGTTAATTAACTTATCGAATTCAATCCACGCGTTTACCAAAACATTGTTTTGCGAGGTAAGCTTTATAAATGACTCTATGTATATAAGTATAAAGTTGAGTATCGAATTGCCCGAGACTACAGACTTGAAATTTGATCAAAACAATTCGCTGACAACTTTACCAAATGCAATTTCATTTTGAAATGATTCTTTCAAACACCATTGTCGTCCCCAGGGCCCGTCGTTTCTTTTGGTCACATTTAGCCGGGTGACTCTGGAGGCGAGAACCTTGAATGTTCAAACACGAGTTGTTTGAAGTTGTCGTGTGCACATGCGCAGTGCAGGTGTCCTTGGTGTCCTTAAGAATAGATATGTCAAATGTCACGTGACAGGCACCAAGGAAATGAGTTTGTATCAGCATTTTCTATTGGTGATGGGGCTCCGCGTAAACAGGAGCAAAAGTAAAACGGGGAGTTTTCTTAACTTCATTCTTGGGTTAAGACAGACTGCTCTAGAAAAAAGCGTAGACAATATGTAGAAGTTGTATATGTGCGTACTTGACGAAGCTTGCTCGGTTCGAAACTCCCGAGCTAGTGGGCAAGATGTGCCTTCTCTGGTAGCCAATCAGAACGCAGGACTCGCTTCATCTTGCCGAGTCGCGGATTCAGCCATACTAAATAAAAGGATTTCTAAGATCAAAAAGAAAACTTGCATAAAGGCAGGTGACTGGGTAGAATTGACCTGACACCAAACTAAGCTTTACCACAAGCTTTACTAGTTTGATCCATGTAATTTTTCCCAATGTATGTAGCCTTTGGTCGAGTTTTTACCATTTTTGATAATTTACCTCTTTAAACTAATGAAATCAAAGCCTCTTCGCAATAAAATTACTGGCTAAGTTTTTTCTTCACATTTCACTCAATTATTTGGGCAGTTGCAAGTGACGATCTTTGTTTCTGTGTGATTCACCATCTGTATACGTCGATTGTTCAGAAAAACTGAACGGATGATAAAAATTAAGTAACTGAATGTTTACCCGAAAACGCTATAAGTTTTGATTTTATCATTTGAGAAGTGGTTCGTGTTAAATTAATTTTAGACGATTTTGGGCATGGAACAGGCTACGTTTTCTTAGAAAAGTGTGGGAGAGATATCCACGCTCCTGTTCGTAAAGAGTAGGGGTCATAGACCCCAGTGGTGTGGTGCAACCTTTCATGGGCTGGGTGGGTAATGGAGGGGTTGATATCAATTGGGACGCAAGTCCTTTTTATCCCCTGTCACCGTGGTTGAGTCACCGTGGTAAATTCAAAAAAGTTAAAGTTAAAGTTGACCAACCACGACGGCAACGGCGGCGAAAACCTCGTTCTATTTTCACATTGTTGCAATGACTTCTCTTACGAGACCTTAATCAGGATTAACATCATACAGGTTCCGAATTAATCAATAGGGAGCTCAATAAGCTCACTATTGTTTGTGCAACTAGTTTAGAAAGCTTAAAATTGAAAAGTACGTAACTGAAGTTGTAAGCAAAACTTAAAGCAGCAGTGTACAAAGAAAAGTCAACGTTTGGTCGTTTGACATTAACTTTCCCTGGTCCAGTTTCATTCCGCTTAATTTGGTCTTCTTAAAGTGTCATTCACTAGATCGTAAGAATTAAATCTTGTGAAGTATGAAACTTTTGGTTCATAGAGTGAAAACGTGTTCCAGTTTTCACTTTACAAAGAGTATTCCTCAATGTTGATTACGTTATTAAACCGCCTGCAAAGCGACAACATCCTGAATGAATTATTTAACTTTTAGAAAAGTACTCATCGGTCCTAGTTTGAAACTAATGTACTTGTACAGAACAATATGCTTCTCAGCTGATAACTTTTTACATTAAAATCACCGCAGGGAATATTGAAAATATGCATACATGTTCTCGTAATTATGCTGAGGTTTGTACTATTAGAGACGATTGTCCAAATGTTAAGCGCAATTTCGTAGAACTTCAAGCCTCAAATGATATTTTTACGGATACGGTTATGATCTTCAGTTTCTCTGAGATAAACATCAGATGTAATTGTCAAGTTAAAAAACCAAAGCTAAAAAATTAAAAGTACACGTATATATGATGCAAACATGCTGCAGTAGAAAAAGAAACTGGCAAAATGTTTATTTTACTTTTTAATTAAAAAGAAAGTTGGAACCGCCAGACATTGATTAATGTTTTTCTCTAAATATTATATACATGGTTCTTATGAAAAGGAGAATTCAATGGGGCCATGCAGTTATTGACTCGGCGTGTCGACTGTTGAGGCTACATTAAATGCATCTTGTCAAAGAGTTTTTCTTTACCCTGTCTAATTACGCTGGATGTTTACCGATCTAAGAAAAACCAACAGGTGCTTGTATTAAGGCCGCTTGCTTGGGATATTTCTGTGAGTAAATTTAACTAGCAACTCTAGCTACTACAGCTCAAGATTGTTTTCGAGATGCCACGACAAGTGCTTCCAGAAGGCGAAATGGAGGAAGGCCGAAAAGGGTGGACTGAAACCTGCACCAGTGATTTCAACCTGGAATCTCTCCAAGGCGGTGAGATGACGAACGACATCTCAGAACAAATATCTCAGACCTTCAGCCCAACTTTGACGTTAATGAAACTGGGTGGGCTTTTCTTTGGCGAAACCATTTTGTCCGAGCCTCGGAACTCAAACGCAGGAAAGACGGTGTACCTTTCGCGTTTCTACTGCTTGCTTGTTGTGCTTAGTCTGTGGTTGCAAGTAGTAATGGGACTTGCAACTCTTTTTTCTGAAGGTTTCGCTTCCATGGATCTTTTCCTGTACTTGTTTATCCTGGTTACCTGGTCTGTGCAGTGTGCTTGCAACCTCACTGTTTGTTTGGCGGTGCTGCCTCAAGGGCAAAGCAAAAGCGGCTCTCAATTTTCCCAATTTATTTCTTCATTCACTGCGACAGCAACTAATCTCAAAGGGTTGAGGCGAAAAGCACTGAAACGTTTGGTGATTGCAGTCCTAGCATCTCTTGGGAATTTTGCCTTTGCCTTACTATGGTCATTTCATCTGGGTGGTCTACTTTATAATTTCAAACCGTGGAATGGGAACATGGCAGTCCGAATCATCGAGGTTGGGGTTGCAGTATATTCGTCTTTTGCCTGGAGTCTTCCCGTGCAGCTTTACTATACAACGTGCTTGGTCCTGGAAAGAATGTTTGAAACGCTAAAGGACAAAGTCACATCCAGCCTCGATACAGAAAACCCACTGACCCTCACAAGCTTGCGCCAAGACCATCTGCGATTATGCAAGGTACTCAAGAAGGCTGACAGAGTGTTTTCACCATTCCTGTTTGTAACTGTCTCACTCTATGGGCCGTTAATTTGCGTCAATTTGTACCAGCTCATCAAGATCACTAAGAATTGGTCAAGCGACCCAAATATGATTTCGCTTTTCGGTCATCTGTTTTGGACTGTTTGTTTATCAAGCATACTCTCACTTCTATGCTTGTTTGGAAATCGAGTGAACGAGAAGGTAAGATCAAAGGCAATTAATATTTCAAATTTTAAGAAAATTGTGTTTAAAACTATTTTAATATTTTATTCGAAACATCAACTACTTAATCTCCTTATACACGACCTCTCAAGTTACATCTATAGCTTTAAACCTCTTAGTGTTCAAACGTGTAAACCTTTTCATATTGATGTAACTATATAACCGGTCTATGTGTTGGTGAAAAGAAGATCATAGAAATGTTGTGGTGGTAGTGGTAAAAGCAAATTAATTGAAAGGTGGTGGCAGAAGTGATGTTGTAATGGAGGGAAGGCAAAAGAAATGTGTTTGTGGTAGCGGTGGTGGAGGAGGGAAAACAATTGAAATGTGATGGAGGTGGAGAAACAACAATAGAAATGTGGTGCCGATGGTAGTGGTGTGGCAAAAATAAAAATGTGGTGTTGCTGGAGATACAACAATAAAAATTTGTTGGTGGTGGTGGTTGTAGTGATAGTGATGGTGGAGGAGGGAAAACAATAAGAGGAACAACATTATAGAAATGCAGTGGTGGTGGTGAGAAATGCGGTGGTAGTGGTGGTTCCGGTGGAGGGAGAACATTATACAAATGCGATGGTAGTGGTGGTGTTTTTGGTGGAAGGACAACATTAAAGAAATGCGGTGCTAGTGGTTGTTCCGGTGGAGGGGCAACATTTTAGAAATGCGGTGGTGATGGTAGTGGTGGTTCCAGTGGAGAGACAACACTATAAGAATATGGTGGTGGTAGTGGTGGTAATGGTGGTTTCGATGGAGGGACAACATTACAGAAATGCGGCGTGTGGGAAAGCAATAGAACTATAGTGGTGATGGTAAAGTAAAGGCTGAGTGACGTGGCCTGTTGATATTAACGTGCCAAAAAGAAGTGCAATGGTTCTTGGAAAAAAAAAACATATTCTTTTGTTTTACTTGTTACGAATTTTTCATAACAAAAACAATGTTTATAAACAACGATATCTTTTCCCTCTAAGACGTACATCAACCAACAAGCACTTTTCATGCACATGTTAAACATAAAAAAACGAGGACATTTATCGACCTAAAAAAATAACCAGAAAACCGGTCAAACCGGTGAAACCACCTGAAAATAACATACCATGTTATGTTAATGGGCCTCCACCGCATTTTTTTCATGAAATGCAGACAATAGGTTATAAATTCACCTGCAACTACAAAATATTCCCATAACAATCGATCTCTTGTGATGGTTAGATTCGTTTTCAGTTGATTGCTACCATTTCTTTTTCAAAACTAAAAACGGGAGAAGCCAAAAAAACTCTTACACCATGAGCTCATAAAACCGGAGGTAAACCTATCGGAACTTGCTCGATCTTTGGCCCAAGTATCTATGTATTCATTTATTTATCTATTTGTTTATCTGTTTATCTATGTATTAGTTAGTTAGTTAGTTTTTAATAATTGGTTTGTTTACCTACTTTACACATTTTTTCATTTGACACGATAACGGAGACTCAGGTAACTAAGCTGGCCGTCGTTTCATAGAAACACAACCGCATTCTTCCAAAGAGAATTAAGTAGTGATCGAGGCGCGCTCTCAGAAACCGCAACGCAGTTGAACGGGCTAATATGGAGGATCTCATAAAAGATAATACAATCTTATTCATAAACCATTTGCAGTCTCACAGTTTTTACGAAACCTTACAAATGTGGAAAGAAAATCGGCACATCATTGCTCACATGAAACAGTTTCTTCCTTTTGGCTTGTTTATAATTTTTTAAAAAATCTTTGTCACCATCTTGGCACTCAGACGTACGGAATTAAGTTTGCCTTAGATAATATAATGAACTGATGAAAAAAAAACACGACTTAATATACTTTCGTGTTTCGTGATTCTATTTCCACGACATTGTTGACTTCTCTAAACTTGAATAATTAAAAACGTTCACTTTTTGATTAAATCATTGTTTGCGCAACTGGTTGAAAAAACTAATAATTGAATATTACGTAACTGCAAGTAGAAGTCTCAAATAGTAAAGGTAACGTTTGGCCGTTTGGACGATGCCTTTGTTTGGTCCCGTATTATAACGGATCAATTTTTTATTTTACTTTTTCTACTTTTTCTAAAGTTTCTATCGCCATGACCAGTTCATGAGAAGGATGAAAGCGTTAAAATGGAGTCCACTTTTCCACGAATGATGAGTTTTTCTTAATTATGATTACATTAACCACCTGCAATGCGGTGAAACTAATGTACTTATACAGAACATGCAGTATTCTTCTCAACTCAGCTGATAACGTTCTAAACTGAAAGCCCCGCAGGGATCAGCCATATATTTATATATTTTCTAATGATTACAGTGGAACCTCGATATAACGATGAGCCAGCGTACTGACAAAATATGTTCGTCATATCGAGGTTTTTTTCCATATAGTTTACTACTGCTGGGATAAAGAAAATAGTTCGTTATACCGAGGACTTTGTTATGTAGAGGTTCGTAATATCGAGGTTCCACTGTATAGTTATACTCATAACTGTAATGACCTCGAGTATACAAGTCATACAACTTTTATGTTTGTTTTTAATAACCCAGTAATGAAAAAAGAAAAACAAACAAAAGAGGCCGGAATCTTGTATTTTAAAAGGTGGGTGTCCAAATGTTAAAACGCAACACAGATTCTGAAGGTCAGTGCTATTGTTCGGTCTAGCCTTAAATATCAGATAAAATTGACAAGTTTGAAATGAAATTTCGAAATGAGAGTACATTAACACAATATAAATAAATGCAGCACAAAAGGAACTGGCGGAATTATGTTTATTTTGTTTCTATTTTTAATTAGAGAGTGTTGGAAGCACCAGGCATTGATTAATTTTTTTTTCTCTCAAGAATGCTAAATACACAGTCTTTGTGCAAAGTAGAATTCAATAGCCTCATGCAGTTAACGACTCGCCATGTCGACGGTAAAGGCAACTGTAATTATATGCATATTATCGTATTGCTTCAGTATTTTACCCTGAATAATCACGCTTGATTTTTTGGAGCTTGCAAGAACAACAGCTGTTCATAATCAAAACCGCTTGATTTGGGTATTTCTTTGAGTAAATTTAGTCAGTGACTCTAGCTGCTACAGCTCCAGTTTGCTTTCGAGACCATAATGCAACGACAGGTGCTTCCAGAACGCGATTTAGAGGAAGGCCGCCGAAAAGAAAGAAGTGAACCTGGTGTTCCTGGTTTTAACCTAGGATTTATCCGAGCCGAAGAGATGACGAACGACATCTCCGAACAATTATCGCAGACTTTCGGCCCAACTTTGACATTGATGAAACTGAGTGGGCAATTCTTTGGCGAAACCTCCTTCTCAGAGCTTCGGAACTTAAACCCGGGAAAGTCGGTATATCTTTCGCGTTTCTACAGCTTGCTTGTTGCGCTAAGCCTGTGGCTGTACGTAATATTGGGACTGGCAAGTCTTTTCTCTGAAGGTTTCACTTCCGTGGATGTTTTCCTTTCCTTGTTTACCATAGCTACCTGGTCTGTGCAGTGTGCCTGCAACGTCACCATTTGTTTGGCGATGCTACCTCAAGCGCAAAGCAAAAGCGGCTCTCGATTTTCCCAATTTATTACTTCATTCTTCACGAGAAACAACTGATCTCAAAGGGCTGAGGCGAAAATCACTAAAAGGTTTAGCTTTTGCAGGAATGGTGTCTTTGGGGAATTTTGCCTTTGCTCTACTATGGTCATTTTATCTGAATGGTGTACCGTACAATTACAAACCCTGGAATGGGAACATGGCAGTCTGGATCATCGAAGTTGGAGTTGGAATATACACTTCTTTCGCCTGGAGTCTCCCCGTTCAGCTTTACTACATAACGTGCTTGGTCTTGGAAAAAATGTTTGAAACGCTAAAGGACAAAGTCACATCCAGCCTCGATACAGATCATCCATTGACCATTACCAGCTTACGTCAGGAGTATCTGCGATTGTGCAAGGTACTGGAGATGGCTGACAAAGTGTTTTCACCATTCTTGTTGGTAACGGTCGCATTGGATGTACCGTTAATTTGCGTGAACCTGTACCAGGTCATCAAGATTACCAAGAATTGGTCCAACCAGGAAAATACGATTTCGTTTTTTGCGCACATGTTTTGGAGTGTTTGTTTATCGAGCATAATTTCACTCTTATGCTTGTTTGGAGGCCGAGTGAATGAGAAGGTAAGATCACGGGTGTATAAAAGGCAGTTTAAGCAAACCTTTTCACTTACAGGCAGCTGTAGCAAAAACCTTTTTAAGCAAATATCGATAGCAATGTTAGCAAAAAAAGCAATAGAGATATCTTTTCAAAAATCTTGACCAAAGCAGCAAATTTAACGACGGTAACAAGGGACTTATAGAATGAAACAAGGAATTTATCAGCAGCTGGTGAAGACGTTGTTGACAAAAGTAACAAATATAGCAGGGAAGCAAAAAGACAAAAGAGAAATCCCATGTTTATTACAAGGAAGATGAAACGCAAAGCCGACAATGCTAAGTTCTCTCGCCAAGCCTCAAATTTAGGAAGCAAGATTAACCAGGATCAATTAGTCTGCATCGGCAAAAATTGTCAACCAAATCGCTCATTTATGGATGTTAGATTCGTTTTTATTTCGTTGCTTCCAATTTTTTTCTATGAATAAAAAGTAGTGGCTAAAACATCTTTTACGTCACGACCTAGCGATCGTGACCAATCTAACTTGTTCAGTTTATCGTTGTCACCAGCGCGCACTTCGTAGCCTTCGCTTTCTCGTAATCCGATTACGTAATCTGATCACGCGCGTTTTGACTTTTCAAAATCACGTGAAACTTACGCAACGCCCAGCGTATGGCTATTATCAATTTATCAATTAATTTATTCATTTATTTAGTCAGTTAGTCACTAGTTAACCAGTCAGTTAGTTTTAACTTAAACTGTCTATCCAGTTTAACCCGTCTAAAGGTTTCTTCATTAGTGTCCAGCCTCCCGACAGGTAACTTGGGTGGCCGTCCTTCTAACACACCCGCGATCTTACAAAGGAAATGGTGGTGATCGAGCACGTTCTCGGCAACGCATTTAAACGTGCTAATATGGAAGGTCTAAATCATAATTTAATTCAAATAACATACTATTTGTAGGCTCACAGTTTCTACGAAACCTTACAAATGCGCTACGTTCCTGCTCAGGACATCAAAGAACACTCCGAAGTGAGTATAATGACCTTTTGTTTTTCCTTTTTAAAAGAGAAATACAGCCAATACAATTATAGATCTACTACTAGACTGTTCACAGTCGTCTATTTTTCCGTAAGATCATCGAGATCGAGAGCTTTGCGTTACGGGCTACCCATCTTGCATGAGTGTCAAAACTACCTAGGGGGCGGGGGCGGTTTGGGAGAAAGCGAGAAAAAATTTTTCTCGCCCTTCCCCCCCCCCGCCCCCAGCCATAATCCCCAACGCCCGCCCCCTCGGTACATTTTAAAATCAAGATAGCCGTTACGGTAAGAAGACGCGGTATATCTAAACGATCTCACGAAAAAATAGGGGACTGTGAACAGTCTAATCTACTACTAACTTCTACCAGAAACTCATGAGGGGGTTGTTCAACCCCTTATGAGTTTCTGCTTCTACAAGACAGATGTTGAGCGAGGAAAAACTTTTACATTAGCCTGAGTATCATTTCCTCTCCGCTAATACTCAAAGTGCTTTTGCGCACAACCTGCTACAAATTGCCTTGATTATTTTATTTACGTGCGTAAAACTTACGTATGTGGAACTGATCCACCTTAAAAGAAGCAGGCAGCGAAACCTTGATTCTATAGATGAAACCGCAAATTCTTAATTCAAATGAGTTTTTGGTCTTAATTAATCCTTCGTGGATATCATCCTCCTCGATCTGTATAATTCTTCACATCCTACTTAGCCTCATTCAATAATTTCTAACGATTGCTGGGTTTTACATGACGTCATCAAAATTTAAACAAGAGAATTAGGGATCGTCCCGAGTTTTTACCTTCATGAAGTATTACAGCGGCTAAAAACTAATATTCAGACAATTTACACTTCGTTTAGCGATACAGTATTCTTGAATTTCTAAGTTCTTAACAGCGTTTACATGGAGGACTACGAGCAGGATCTTATTTTTCTACGGAATTCAGTAGGTCATAGCAAAGTTTTCGTTTTACGTTTTCGCTCTCTGCGCGTGGCTCTGAGGAAAGAAGGACGACCACTCGCGATCTATTTACATGGCGGCCGAAAGATCTGTCATGAAGGTTAAAAAGTGACTTATTTGGGAGATTTTGCTATCTTAACAGCCATTGTATTAGAAAAAGTACTATTTTAATGTTAATGAGTTCCTCAAGAGATAAATCCACGCTTTCGTAGAAAAACTCAGTGACAGTTGTTTCCGTTGGTTTTCGGTCGCCAGGATGGTGCCCATCCGGATAGACACCAACATGGCATCTCCATAATAAGCTAAATCATTTCTCCGAATATCTATCATATCATATGATATACGATATCTGTGACCTCAATCTTGGCGAGAATATTAGGATTTATGAAATATCTAAGATAGTAGCGCGCTCTGATTGGCCGAGAGGCGTGTTTACATGAGAGTACGTAAACATGGCTGTGACGTCAAGATGTTTTGCTTTTCGCCCGCTAATCACGCAAGCACGAATTTGAAAAAGGTTTTGAGTTGAAATACTCGACAAGATTAATTTATTTACCCATTTGCTCGTCGGCTGAAACTTGGAAAATCTTTAGAAACATGCTGTGCCAATTATTTTTCGCTTGAGCTGACATGTTAAGCGAGAAAAACCCATATTTTGGAAACCATCTTTTTTGGAAAACAAGGACTGATTACGCGTACAAGCTTCATGTACAAGCCTTCGCGACTGGCAAGAATTTCTCTTTTAATCGGTGCTCTAAACAAGAAAGTTTTCTTTTTTTTCTCGGGAAAGTTATTTTATAAAAGCAATAGAAAACTTTTTTCCTGTGTTTGCATATCCTGATATGAACACTCGAGGGGTTGGGAGAATTCGAGACAGTTATGCAAGCCCGAGACGAAGTCGAGGGTTTGCATAACTGTCTCAACACAACTGTCTCAACACAGAAAACGTTTTCTATTGCTTAAATTTATCTCCTTTCATTTCCCAGATTCTAGACTATATCTATTTAACGGGTTTGGATTTATATTTCTGATGATGTGATAGCGAAAACCAGAAACTTACCTATGCGATCTTTTTACTTCGGCGGAGCGCGAAGTAAAGGATTCGGGACGCTCAGGAATGTATCAAAGTTGACATTTTTGGGACAAGATTGGGCACGCAAAGTTTGTAGGTTTTCGGTTTTATTCGGCTATTTGACGAAGTGAGAGCCGAATTAGTTCGAGATATCACGAGATCATTTCGATTTGTTTGATTTATTCTTTAACGTTTTCGAGGAAGAAAGAATTATTATTTCCAGGGGCTTGAACCGACTCACCTGTGTGACCGGTCAGATCAGAGAAGACTCTAAGTTAAGGGGATTAGCCGATTGCGCTATTGCGACCTAAGGTAGTTCGGGATATGAAAAATTTTTATGAAATGATACACTACTTTCGGGACAAGATTGGGAGCTCAAGTTCTTGACTTTTCGGCTTGTTTCGGCTATTTCACGAAATGAGACCGGACTACTTCGTGATATCTTGAGATCACTTCGAGTTTAGTCTTTAATTTACTCGAGGAATAAATAGAGGATATTACGCGTCCGCGCAGAGACACGAAATTTCTCTTCGAGTGTTGAAAAACATTTCGCGAGTAAGCGCTCCTTTCAAACTGTTTTATGATGAATTTAAAAGTAGAAAATGTTGCACAAAGACGTTCTTTTCTTGTTGAGTGTTACCTAGTAAAATTGCTTTCATGCGTTGCGTGACTTTCTGGAACGTTCTCTACGTTTTTGGATTATTCATGAATAATTAATTAGGGCATGTTTACATTTCAGCATGAGTCAGCAGATTTGCATCAGTTACTGAAATCACAAAATATGTCGAAAAGCTACTACCATTCGCCTGTTTAGTATTTCTAGAACCTTAAGTCAAACGGCATACAAGTTCCAAGCGAGTTCTTTTGCGAACTAAGTTTTTTCCCACGAGCTTGAGTGCTGTGTTTATTCAAGTGTGACGAAGGTCGATTTTCAAGTTCTGTGTTTACAAGATATCTGAAGTTCAAGTGAAAGTTTGTCATTATTTGCAGAGGCTGTTTATTTTTACCGAGTTCAAGTGAAGTTGGTGTTGGCGGATGCGTGTTTTAAAGCTCTGTAAAGACTGTATATTCCTTTGGTATTAAACTTCCTTGTGTTTATCCGACATCCCTGCGTGCTGATAGTCAGTGTATAATTATCCTCAAAACATTCAAACAAGTAACATTGAGTTTTAGCCAATTCCATGCTCGACATAATTGAGACTCCTTATCCATGCCTTACATATCTTTAATCAGTGCATGAGACTGCTATGTTGTTTTTGAAGCCTGATTTGACTAAGAAAAATAGAGAATTCTTTTTTCACTGTTTGTTTTGTTAGACTTGTTATTCACCGCCAGTAAACTGATATTTGACTTAGGTCTAAACGTTTAGATCCAAGTCAAATTTAGAAGGATTTGTATGGAGTCATCAGAGCATAACTGGGCTAATATCTCAGAGACAATTTGTCCCAAAATGCTAGTTTTTTGGCAAGTAGGCCTCTTCTATGTTGCTCTTTTCAGAATATCCTGACAAATCCCATAATTTCACAAACTAACACCTTACTCTTACCTTATTTTATTTTTTTACTATTCCTCCGCATTTACAATTAATCAGTTCCACAACCACGACGCCGAAGTGTACGCTCCATAGCGTCTTGTTGAAGGGACAGGTTCACGGTTAAGCGCATGCTCATTAAAATTACTTTTTTCCAATTTATTATTAATTCTGTCGGTTAATAATCCCACTCACATGTATCTTAGCGATTTCAGAGTGTATTTGAAAGTAGAAGTGTATTTCAGAGTAACCTAAAGTAGGATGGAGGAGTACTAAAATCGCAAAAACAAAAAATAGTGGATTATGCCAACACTACCAACGTTGAATTTATTGTTGACAAGAAGGTTTTATTCCATGGTTGATTAATTTACAGCTATTGGCACGTATACGTAAGTTGATCTAGTGACTGCCAGGCGAGTCTACAGATTGGTTCTTTGACAACATTATGACATGATCATATTGCTTGCATAGACGATACCGCATGTCCGGCAGAAAAACGGCATTTTGAGAAATGAGCATGTGCTGAACCGTGAACCTGTCCCTTAAAATCTGTTTTTCCACAGTTGGTGCTGTTCCTTGCGCATGTCCAGGGAGAACCGATTGGTTTATCTGCAGGAGTATTGTCGGTGATCAACAAGTCGTTCTTCCTCACGGTTAGTTTGATTAATTACTGTATTTATTTTGCCCTGCACTTTTTTGCCCTTTACGTGCTCACTAACATTAATCTAAGCCCTTCCAAACAAAAATTTTTAATCAAACTTTCTTTATAAAATCAAACTGTACCAAAAGGTAACTTTTAATTGGACACAAAGAGAAAAAATAGTATGTCATGTACGGTAATGATTCATAAAGTATTGGGCGTTACAATCCAAAGTAATCTCAAATGGGAAGTTGTGGCTAAGGCGTCAAAGAGGCCACATATTCTACGTGTCCTCAAACGCGGCGGAGTACCACCCGCCGACCCACTTATGGCTTTGCGCTCATTAGGTCTGTCCTTCAATACTGTTGTCCTGTGTGGCATAATGCCCCCCCCGTCAAACTATCAGATAGCATCAAGCGAGTGCAGAAACGGGCGCTGCGCATTATCTTTCCTGCGCTGCACTACCAAGAGGCCTTAGCTATTACCGGGTGTCTATCACTTCACACAAGAAGAATGGAGTTGTGTAGCAAATTATTCACAAAGATAAAAGAGCCCGAGTCCCGTCTTCGCCATCTTGTTCCACCGACTCGGTTGCACGCGCACGGGCGCTCCCTTCGCAACAAAAACAGACCATCCCTTATAAGTTGCAAAACTGAACGCTTTAAACGAAGCTTTTTTCCTGCGATGTGCCTTTATGCTCATGGCATGTAATTTACGAACTTATGGGAATTTAATGTATAACCTGATATATATTCCTAGTTTCTAGCTTTTTATCTAATTTATTGTATTATATCTTCTCATAATTGTAAGGCCCAGTCAATTTTGAACACGATGTAATAAGTTTAAATTAATTTTTTTTATTAATATCTATATCTTTGTAAAATAATTTGGTAATTCGCTTATTTCTAAGCGCGACGATTTTATTAATAAACCAGACTTATTATTATTCACAAGATATCACCAACCTCTTTCTCTTTCTCGTGGTCTATTTTCTCTTGTCCTCTCAAGAAGAGGAACCTGGGGACAAGATTCGAGATATCTCATCCCTGGAGACCAAGAGACAGTTGATCGACGGGAAATATTCACAGGAAAAATCTTTGCGAGCATAATTAAATTCAAGAGCCAGTAGTATAGGGCGCATCGAAAAAACCCCTTTTTTGTCGTTATTTTATCAATAAAATGGGGGAAATTCCATTAAGATCAGATAAGGTCTAGTTATTTCCCCAATATCAATATACTAATAGGGCGCTTTCACTCACATGACCAGCATCTATGCAAATGTATCGGTACAAAAGAAAGTTTTTACATAAGAATTAAAAGTAGACAGACTGCAAATTATAGTAGATGCTAAAAAATATATCTACGTGTCCCAACTGTTCATCAGTAGGATGCCTAAAATGCGTGCAATTCCACAATTGGTTTCGGCTCCACTAAATCCTATACCAATGGCAGAACATTTTAGGAGGAGCCCCCCACCGTGTGAGCACAGTCGCGGACAACACATATAAGTGTGGAAAATAACGCAAAGCAAAACTAAGAGTTCAACTCCCACACAGTTGGTTTGGAACACCAACATGGCCGCCGTTTTATTGTTTTGGAACACCAATATGGCCGCCGTTTTATTGTTTTGGAACACCAATATGGCCGCCGTGGCGTCATGTGAAAACGTTCTATAAAGCTTAGGTCTCGTTAATAGTTTTGGGTAACTTATATTTTGAAAGAGGCGTTTATAGCAGATCTAATACCTTAAAGGGACTGGTTCACGATAATGCGCTTGTGTGAGTTCTGACAGTAGCTGATTGTTTTTAAACCAATCGGAAGCGAGTTAGAGGCACGCAAGTAAATTTAAAAAATTCAAATTAATTGTTCGCGACGCGAGAGTATTTTCGGGCGTTTGGTTTGATTTTATTTATACGGAATAATTCAAGTTTATTCTTTGCTACTCCTCAGATATATGTTGCAGCCGATAAGAATAAAATTTACAGCCCTGTCCTGCTTTGAAACAAACATTTACCAACGTGTATTTTTACGAGGTCGTACCCACGCTAACAAAGCAGTCACCTATCGGCAAACAAAATTTGTAAACAAACATCTTATTACTGTCCTCTCAGTTCGCCTTATATAAACCCAGAAATACCTACAAATAGCGCCTGACCGGTGACAAAAACACACAACGCATGAGTATAAAGATTATCCTTAGCTGAGCATAAATTTCAATTGCTTATCAGCAAATGAACAAATTCATTCACGTTGGATCGGGCCAGTACTGTTCCGCAAAACAAATGTTATCGAGTAGAACACATAAAGAAACTAGATTAGAAACAGAATATTCAGGCAATAATTTATTTTAAAAACATCAATTCTTAAACATATACGATCGTAAAGCAAAGATACAAGGAACATTTGAAGTCTACCAGATCGGTGAAGATCGCGCGGCCTGTTGGGTATAACTACAGGTCGGAGTCAAAAATCAAATCAAAGTTGAATGAACTTATGCCTTTAACCACTTTCCAAGTGTCGTGTATTCTTTTCGTAAGCCACACACTACTCCTAGATCCGTACCAGATCGATCGGCTAAGCTTCTCTATCTCCAAAGACTCTTGAGAACGTCCTGTTGCCGGACGGCCACGATGCTCTTCTGAACCCACATGATCAAAACATTATTTTTTGCGTCTTCTTAAAACGTAACCAGTCAAACAACACAACCACACGTTAATCACCACTACCGAAGTATGACTAGACCAGCCAAAGCGACGGATGTCCGAACAAAACGAAGGATTTTCAATGATTGTACCGGTAATGGCGATTTCGAATTTAGTGTTGACCCGACAAATTTATTCTGAAGAGACAAACGGCGCGCATGCGCATTATCGTGAACCAGTCCCTTTAAAGGTATTAGAGCGCATCAGAATATCTCCAATAGGCACTTGACTCTCTTCGGAAAGTTCCAGAAGCATTTGTTTCGTTTTATTGATTGGTCAGTTTTCATCGAACTGGTTTTGTAAGCGATTTATGCCCAGGGCGCCTCCTACTTCTCTTGTCAACCTTGCGACGAGTTAGCCCACAAATATCCCGTCTCAACAACACCCTCCGGGATTTCTAAAGATGAGGATAATATATAGATTTAGCCAGGGATAAAAGCGAAGCTCTGGTTAATAATACGTGTAAACAAAAAAAAATTAAATCGTGTAATGCTAAACGGGGACGACAATGAAAATGGCTTCAAGAATAATAGATCTAATTAGCAAAAAAAACAAATTCCACGTGCAGCACAGTTTTTCTTCTAATTAGGAAAAAACAAATTTGTACGTGCAGCACGCGTTTTTGTCTTTCCCTTGCCATTGTTTTGTACGACTACAACGCTGTTCTGTACGACTAAAACGTCAAAATTTCTAGTTACACATTATTTTTATGGAGGAATTGCCGTATGTGCTTACCCAATATTTTGTTTCCTGTGTTCATGTCCGCTCTTATTTTTCACTGCGGCTCAAATTCACCTTGCTGGCCGCTAGCATTTCTCATTTTCTCACCGCCGCTTTGAATTTTCATGTTTTTCTTCCTACAAAATTCGTCTCCTTTGTTTTCAATAACTCGTCCTAGCTCTTTCTCTGTTATCCACGTTAGTGTAAACATAAAAAATAACGCCCAAAAAGACACGACTTTGTTGTTGTTTTTTCTTTCTAAAAGTCCAGGTAACCATGTGATTTCCTTCCAAATTCAAACTTTGAGTTGCGTTTGGGTTGCCATACCTGTTGATTGAGTTATTTTACATTGGTATGCTGCCTGTGTTGCGGACGGACAGTCGGTCGGTGTACGGTCACGTGATTACCAAATTTTCTAGAATGGGTAGATTACGACATTTCCTTAGCTATGGGGCTCCGCCCACGCGCGGCGCTTCGCGCCGCTATTAGTATTGAGCATAAACCCGCTTCGGTTAATTCGAATCAAAAATCGTTGGCAAAATAGGGTACAAATGTAAGGCAAGGGGGTGAGTATTAATAAGGTTTGTAGATAACGTTTTACATAATTGTTCTCATTTAACTTCTTTTTTCGTTTCAGCTTGTTGGAATAATCGCGTCGTATTTTGCCGTACTACTAACTTTACCTTACTGAATGACGCCTAAGAGCCACTTCACGGAAAAGAGAGATGGGACTCAAAATGACTGATTTCATTATAATGCACTCACACAGAGCGATGAGTCATTTCCACATCATTTTATTTTGTCCCCTATGCAGCTAGAGACGTTTTTATTTGCACGTGAGGCTTTTGAAGCGCATTTGTTAGTGTTGAAAACGTATCTTAAGAACGGAAAGTCACGTTACCGTCGCGGTTAGCAAATATGGAGCCACATATACAGTATCTGACGTGTGTAAATATTCTAAAAGGTACCCGATTGAAATTTAAGCAAGGATAGCCTCTCCCCTCTCTTCCCCCCTCCCTTAAAAGGAGCTGCTGTAAAGGCCGGTACTGGTGGATAACCAGGCCAGGGACAGACCTCGAAAAGGAGGGGGCAGGGAGGGCGTCTGTTGACAATGAGATTAGAGTTTTTAAGAGTAAGAAGTGTACAGAAGGAATTTTCCCTGCTGGGTTGCCCAGTCAATTATTACCTTGACTGATAAACATAATTAAAGCAAATTAGAGCCCTGGAGCGGTGATTGATCGAAATGTAATGAGTGCTATGGGTGGGAGGGAGGGGGGTGGTTTAAGTCTTCACTCTTGCATTTTGGACTTTTTTAATTAGACATTATGGAGAAAACCGTCTCACACTTTTTCTACAAGTTACTGAAGCTACACGAAAAGAAAGTGCGCTATCAGACTTTCAGAGAGAACGACGTTATTCCTGATGGTTCTGACTGCTAACATTGGCAGTTTTTCTAATGACTTTAAAAATAATTGAAATCAGATTTTAAATAGCGCTTTAAGAGCTATGAGGGACTTGATCTTCACAGAATCTGCGAACGCCCTGGAAGCTGTTGAATACGACATTATGGAGTTGGAAACAAGAATAAGAGAGGACTTTGGTGCTACTGTTTTGGAAAAATTCAGCCAACGTTCGGGAAATTTGTGGTAAGCTTAAGAGTTCATTGGCTAGGAGGAGACGAAGTAATTTTTTTTAGGCTTGATTTATCGCTTCGTGACACTGAATGTAACGGACACCCTGATGTTCTGAATATCAATGAGCACCAGCGAACGGAGTCTCTGGTAGGGGTTTTTGTTCTGAAATTAGGGGCATGGAAAAAACCCCGGTTAGTGTTGAAGACCTCGGGACAGAAGAGGACCTCGGTGGTATAAATCCTTTGCCGGTTGATTCACCATAAACTGGTTGACCTATCCGAAGATTCCAACATTGATAGAGTGCCTGAACATTTGCCTAGCGGGTCGTATGGTTCTAACGGGATGATAACACTTAAGGACACTAGGGAACGTAATCATAAGGGGACTCCAAGGGATACCAGTCTTTTATCAGATGATGAATCAGCACTTTTACTGGTTGATTGAAAAGAGGGACAGAATAGAGGGAACGGAGCTGGAGATTTAACTCGTCACGATTCCTTTGGGGGAATAGTTACACCGAAAGAGACCACGAAGGGGAACATTACGATGGAACAAAGGGTACAGATTGAGGTACCACTGATGGATCAAATTGGAAATGGGATCATATAGTGATCGAGTCTATTGTGATGGGTTTTGAGCGGTGGTTAATTTGCCTAATCGAGAACTTACATATTATTATTATCTAAAGGATTATCATTCTCTCCCACGCCGAATTATATTGATGTTTTTGCGTTAAGGAAAGACGTGTCAGATTTTGTGCGACGTTTACGATTAAAAGAGTACATTTTAAATGGCGGGGATGTAGGGGGAGATTTTTCGGATTTTCCAGTGTTTAGGCAGAGATCTACTTGGTGTCCTGCTAGGAATAGCGACCTGGTATTGGAAACCTATGTAAGTATGCTTAAGAGGAAGATTTTTTTCAAACGAGTTGAGGGTGCGATACCACAGGAATACCAGCAGTCGTCATTTTGGACCGGGATAAATATGTAGCCGAGGCTATGCGGCAGTTGTCTGATAGTGAGGTTTATATTCCATTGCCGGATGATCCTACTGTGGAAATAATTGAGAAAATTAATGGTAGGGTTCTGGGCGTCCTGTTATATCTGGGTGCGATACTCCGACAGAAAGGATATCCGAGTTTATCAGCTTTGTGGACCATCAGTGGAAGCTTTTGGCTCCGCAGATTCCTTGCTATGTGAAAGACACTATCGACTTTTCACAAACTCAAAAAAAGGGAGGGTTTCCTGATGGAGCGATTCTTGTCACCATTGAAGTTGCAGGCCTTTACACTCACATCCCTCATGACGAAGGTTTGGCAGAGAAATTATAGATACTAGGTCTAATCCAGAAATTCCCACGTATGGTGTTGTACACCTCGCTGAGGTAGTTCCTGTGAACATTAACTTTGAGTTTAATGGTAAACACTTTTTACAAAAACATGGCACTGCAATTGGTACCAGAGTGGCACCTTCTTATGCCAATCTATTTATGCACGACCTTGAATCGGAATTACTAGATTTGGCTCCCGTAAGGCCCTACATGTGGCTAAGATACATCGATGATATATTTGTAGTGTGGACGGAAGGGAACAGCAGCTTCAGGAGTTTCTTGAGTAGATTAATCGGTATCACGACACTTAAGTTTACATGGCGGTAATATTGTAAAGCGCTATTTTATTGGACATAGTCGGAAATGGCGCTATATAAAGAAAGCATTGTTATTAGTATTAGAGAGTTTAGATCGGAGTTTACCGCGAACCTCCAAACCGCTGGAGGTCACGTGACAAGTCTTTCGCGTCACGTTTGAGGTTTACGACGTGCGTTTTCAACGTGGAGAGGTAGGTTTTGACGTATGTCATTTACCTGAAAGCTTTTAGCGTATAATTCTTGTTTCATCCCATGTATTGATACAAAAATCTTGTGGAGCAAGTCTTTATCCATTAACAGAGGCACAAATTCGGGCGAAATGCTAAATTTTATAAATCCTATTGGATCTTGAAAACAAGTGCCATTCATGGCTGCTGATTCAAAATGGCGGCCGTAATTTACTCCACCGCCAATCTAAATCGAATTATGTTTGAACGTCGAACCGCAAACGGGTAACCGCAAACCGCGGTTAGAGGTTCGTGGTAAACTCGGATCCAGAGAGAATGAACTAAGAGAGCGAATCCCTGTGCCCCATGATAATTTTTTTAAATCTATTCTCGGCTTGCACTGTCACGCAATGAAAAATAAAAATGCAAAACATTCAATTCAATGAAAAAAGATAAATATACAAAAACCCTTGCCAAGAATCAGGTCTGTGAAATATTTCAAATGCGAGATATTGGGAAAAACGGTTTACCCGCTAAATTTATAAAGCTTTGTATGGAAACGCCATGTTGGTGTCCCTTTCAGGAACACCAATATGGCCGCCGGATGCCAACAGAAACATCTGTTTTCGAGTTTTCCTACTAATGCGTGAATTCTTCGCTTGAGGAACTCATAAAGATTACAGTAATATTATTCTGAGACAAGGAATGTTTAGATTGCAAATTCTCCCAAAAATCGGTAATGTTTTTAACCCACATAAGAGCTTTCCCGGCCGCCAGCTAAATGCCGCGTCACGCAAAAGCCTGGAAATTCAAGCGTCCTCTCTCGCAAAACGAAGAACCCTTTCGAACCAAAAATTTGTTTATGTAAAGGTGTTTAGGTACTGTAATACCTCATGAAAGTAGAAACTCAGAAGAATCGATAGTTTCCTAGTTTGATTTTTGGTGACGTCACGTGCAACCCAAGAATTTAAAGTTCGTGCTCGTGCTGGGTAGGTTATTTTTGTCTGTTGTTTCCGTGACCCGCGTGGTCTACTTTCACTTGAACGTGACATGTTTCGCCGCCAAACATTTGAAGTTTGACAGCCATTATAGTAATTAGTGCCAGGAGCCGATACTAATCGGTTCCTGTTGTTGACATGTTTTTGATAAGCGCGTTCCGCTCATAATTTAGGAATGAATTTCATTTACAAAGGGATTGCAGTATTGGAGTCAAAATTTCACTTTGAGATTAAAGATTGAGATTTTCTAACGGCTGGTAGCCATTTAAAGTAACGAATGTTGAATTCTGACTCACCGTGAAAGCCAAAGGCAAAGGTTATCACGCGCGAAACACGAAACCTTTAATAGGTGGCTGGCTTCAATTGTTTATGCAAATGTGCAAGATATTTTTTCTCTTTTTCGAGGAATGTATTTCGTTCAGAAACGGTACATTTACTTTTAAGGATTATTCTTGAGAGTTTCAAACTGCATTACCTCTTCTTAACGTCTATTACTTGCGATGAATATTTCGCCCTGCGAACACAAATCAGGTCAGATGCTTCAAGCTGTTAGACAATCGCTGACCATGATGCCAGAGACTTTTTATGCGCGGTTTCCGGTTTCGGTCAGTTCTTTATAGTGAGCGGTGTGCCCACATTTGTCTAGCCCCCTCTCAAAATTCAAATGTTTGGCGGCCAAACATTCATGTTTGAACCCACTTTGAACCTATTTTCTTGTTACGTGTCCACGGTTGGATCCAAACGACGGTATCACAGCTCGCGGGTGTGCGGGGATGTCGCCAAAAGAGACAGTTGTCGTTTTTGAACAATGTTTTTAAACTGATGTAGGGAAGACCTCAATTAGCAATTTCCTTCGAGTCGGAACCGCTTTCTCCGGCGAACTTCCACAAGCCAGGACCGTTTTGCTCTTCGACAGCTACTCTGGCCAGATTTTTCCACGTAGAAATCTTTTGATTCGTCGGCGAAAGTAATACCAAGTTTGCACGTCATATCGCTTGCTGTGCGTGTTCTGCAGTGTAATGAATTACCCGCCAAGTTTAAAATTACATGACGCCACTCTAACCCACCAATAAGGTGACGTCCTTAAAATAACCACGCAGTATGACACAGAACCAAAAATAGATTGAAAATTATTTTCATGGGAAGAGGGTCATGTATGGGGGATTCGCTCTCTTAGATCATTCTCTCTTGCTCGGATCTAAAACTCTCTATTATTACCTTTACCGCAGAATCTTGGGCGTGCCGCCTGTAAGCTCTGAGGGAGAGGGTAGCCCCCATAATTTGGCCTATATCAAAAACAAATGACACTACAAGAATAACCTACAAAAACAATTTGGATAATGACCGGCATTTTAAAAGAAATACTACCTTCACCTCAGAATCTTCGGCGTGCCGCTTGTATGCTCTGAGGTAGAGGGTAGCCCCATAATTTGGCCTATTTAAACAACAAACCACACTACGAAAATAACCTACAAAAATAATTTGGACAATGACCAACATTTTAAAATAGAAACTACCTTCACCTCAGAATCTTGGGCGCGCCGCCTGTAGGCTCTGAGGGAGAGGGTTGCCCCATAATTTAGCTTCTGTCAAAAACAAATGACACTACAAAAATAACCTACAAAAATAATTTGGATCATGACCGACATTTTAAAAGAGAGACTACCTTCACTTCACAATCATTGTTGGTCCGGTTGTGCCTAAATCGCAACGGGTTTCAGATTCGGGCCGACTTCGGAAACTCTTGAAATCATCCAATATGGCGGCCCAAGCGCGGTGAAAACTGACACCCAAAGGAGCCGTTTTATCGCCAGAGAAGCGTGATTTTACGGCATTGCCGACGAATTTTGCGTTTATTGTGACTTTTGAAGAGTTCTTGGTCCGGTATAGTAAGCAATCCTTTTATAAATGTCTCATCAATTTGTCTTGTCCTGCTGGCCGGTTATTGTACCGAAGAAAATGGTACTGTCCAACGGGACATCCTAAATTAGCAACATTTGTTGTTGGAATGTACATCAACTCTAGCTTTCACTGTTAAACTGTGTTGTAGAACATGTAGAACCTCAATTTTTCCATACATTCTATACTAGGTGTATTTGTTTGTATTTGTTAGTGTGGTTTATAGGAATTATTAGTTGTTTAAATATTTGAAATTAGTTGCCAAATATTGTATTTCAGTTGTAAGTTTTCTCTGACTGACCTTTTCTTTCTTGATTTAATTGTATTGTAATTACAGTCGACTCCCGATAACTCGAACCTTCAAGGGAAGTCGAAAAAGGTTCGAGTTATCGGGAGTTCAAGTTATCGGGAGCTCGAAGAAAATAGCCGGGAGTAAGGAAAAAAACAGTTTTTACTGCACAGTGAGCATTCTAATCACATTTAATTGTAAAAATGTTGGGTGAAAATTGAAAGACACTTTTAGATTATAAATCAGAACGTAAAGTAACAAAGCGTTGCCTAAATGGAGCATGCATTTTACTTTTTGAGAAGTAAAGCTATTTCACGTTAGATTTGTGGCAAACAACATAAGCCTCCACTATCGATCCACTAGTAAACTATATGCCTACAACGCGTCAATGGGAAATTCAAAATTCAATGTTTCGGAGGCAGTACACTCTTTTTCCCCGATTTTTTTAAGGGCTCAAACATGGTTCGAGTTTTCGAGGGTAAAATTATATAGAAATGATCTGTAGTGAAACAAAAATTACTTCGAGTTAGCGGGAGTTTCGAGTTATCGAGGGTTCGAGTTACCGAGGGTAAAATTACAGTAAATGTATGACGGAAATCCAGGGGAAATCGATTTTGGTCGAATTAGCGCGAGGTTCGAGTTAGCGAGGGTTCGAGTTATCGGGAGTCAACTGTATTTTAGTTAAAGCCTTCTTCTATTCCTGTAAATTCTTCACGTCTTTTTTTGCTGACCTTAGGCCATTTAAGCCCCCGGCTTTGGCTGTTCTTGCGTATTTTTTCTTCTAGTGCGTGATATGTATTAATAAAGTTAACTTAACTTAATAAGTTGATACTGTCGAATTACAGAAAATGTATAGGAAAACCAAGGTTTTCTAAAAACCGATCACTGAGTTGTTTGCACTCCAGATTTAGTGTATTGTTTCTTTGAACTCGTAAGTTACCCTTTTCAAAGAGAAAGCATCAAATATATGAATTCAGGAAGAAATAGCTGGTCTTTGGTTCTAATACAAATCTTCTAATTTCCCGCCATCTTGCCCTAATTACCCATGATGCAACTATGAGCGTGAACTCCTCTATTACCGAAGAAAATAGTACCGTCCAACGGGACATCCTGAGTCTTAGCAACAATTTTAGGACGAATATATATCATATCTGTTTTTTTTTTCGTGTTAAACGGTGATAATGATTCTTTAGGTTTCTTAGAGGCCAGGGTAACTAAACAGGAATGCCTTTTTTTTTTCATAAAAAATGCCTTGTCTTTTTGGCCAGTATAATCTAAGTACATCCTAAACTATGTCAGCAGTTGGTTACGTATTACCGTAAATCCTCTAATAAGCCCCCCTCCCTCCCCTCCCCTAGTTATTCTTCACTAATAAATGATAGACTGTATTAATCAATCACAACTGTATAAAACTTCCTGTGGACTGATCTGTGATGGTCTATTTACCAACTGGAAGTTCGGATTTGATTCTGATCCTCGACTGCATGACCTCCAACTTCTTTTATTTGAGCTTTTCCACTTTGTATTATAGTTCTTTATGGAGAACTGATACCATCTTCATTTCTTAATTAAATAAGCCCCCCCCCTCTCCAATAAGCCCCCCACCCACCTCAAATGGGCTTGAAATAAATAAGCCATTCCTTGTTGTTGTAATCACCTAAGAATGTCCACCCAGGGAGACACTCCAATAAGGAGTACTCAGGTATAACAGTGATAGGGAAGTGCAAAACCCTTTTTCTAGTTAGACATTTGAAATCCATGGATAACCGAACAGGAGTGATTTTTATTCTTGAAAATTGTCTTGTACTTTTGAATAGTATGAGCTAAGAAAATAGTACCACCCAGCAGGTCGTCCCAAAATAGCTCAGTAAGCTTGTGTTTAACTTTTGAAGGATATATTTTATTTGAAAAATGTTTTGAAAGTTAATTTTTTATCTCAGGTAATTTTTTGTTTTTGGGTATGGTAAAGTGCCGCTAATGACGTTGAAACAAATGGAAAACTAAAAATTACCTGAGATAAATTAAAATTAATTTCCTCTTTAAATTTCTTGTTTTACTCAATATTATTATTAAGAGGCACGAGGAGTTTGGAGTTGCTTTCAAGCTTTATTTTCTCCACTCATCATCAATAAGTTGGTAGCACATGCGTAAGAGTTTGGATCCAGGAGGGGTGGTTTGAGTGGCTAGCCACCCCTCTTTAATAGAACAGCCTACCAAAAAAATATAATACACGGAAAAATAAATGGAAATACGTGGGTCCTCAAAAAAAATTATAGAAATATGTGTGACGCAAAACCCTTGTGAAGCCGACCAGCCATCGTCCTTCCTATATTGCCATGCCTTGGGACAAAAGTGCGACAGCTTCATGTAAGACTTCACATAATTCCCTAAAGCAACTGGGTCAATTTCGGGGCAGCATGGGGGAAGGGGGTGAGGGTAGTGGGGCTGTTGACAGTCGGGAGCGGGGAGGAAGTGGAAAATAGAGAATCTCCAGAATCTACATCCACTGTTGGCATCTTCGCTTTCTTTGACAGGCAATTTCCTATGCTGGCAAGATAGGTAGGTTGTTGGGTATGGTAACGTATGATGAGTTTGAAAGACCAATTGGAAGTTGAACCAGTACAACATACATATATTTTTGGATTTCAGTATGGAGAGGATGGGGAGGGGGGGGGGGGGGGGTGAGAATAGTTGTTGTTGACACAAAAAAGATCAAACAGTAAATAGGCAAGGGATATATATATCAATGAACTTTTTTAAACAATTTTTCAAAAGAAAATTTAATAGCAATAATTGCAGTTTTCTTTTGAAAAATTGTTGCCGTCTCAATCTATTACAACTACAGGGTACGATTTGTTTTGATAGTGCCAGCCAGAGAGTACAGCCAACTGTACCAACCTTTTTTTGGCTGAGTTATACTGACCAGTCAAATTACAATACACAAATAATGAGGACAGGAAATAACAATGATTCTATAACAATAAATAAATAAATAAATAAATAGTAATAACAGCAATAATAATAGATCACCTAACGTGCCTTTCATGGATGTAGTAAGGATGGAAATATATCATGAAAGAAAGGATATCGTTTACATAATTGTCTGCTAATAT
>OZ037783.1:27347625-27375125 GCA_964035525.1 Porites cylindrica
ATGGAATTTTGAGCCTCATTCAGGCCATAAACAAACCAAATTGTTGACAAGAAACCCTCATTCTGTATTTGGTGAGTGAAAATGAATTGTCAAAGCCAAATCAGTTTCGTCGTTTAGAAATACACCGATTCTTACCTTAAAATTGATCTAAAATGGGCCTCTGATTAGCGCAACAAACACATGATTTTGCAAAACAAAGGTGATTTTATTCTTTGAAAACCTAGTAACCACCATAGAACACAAATGATGATGTTCTGATGTACATATAACAATCTTTTTACAAGATGCTTAAATATTTCTTTGATTTATATTCAGTTTCGCGTCATATTTCTAAGCTTTACTCCAAGCATAGAAAGTCAGCATATTTTGTCAGGCCCATTTTTTAATATTTTTACCAGATAACTTATCAGAAGGTTCGTTAACATGTGTTGATGGCGGTTAATGGCGGTCAGGCGGCAATGACCAAGGTGAGCACAACACAATCCGGAACCTCTCTAAAATTTGTTTTCAATCCCACAAAGAGACAATTTAAATGGAACGGTGATTTAACGTCCTTAAAAGACTTCTGGATTACCAATCTTGAAGGAGGAAATATAAACAGCCTAATGACTGTGAGCTCCAACGGTTCTACCGAAGTGCTTAAATTTGAATCAGTAACCTTAAACTTTTATGTCAGCACCAAGATACTCCAAATACAAGGCGCATCAAAAGACCACTACGTCAAAAAACTGAAGGATATCATAGAGAATGACATCACACATAAAGAGCAGGATCAACACACTTTAAAGGAATTAACAATCAACGCTGAAAATGTAGAAGATACAAGTGAAATAGGCGTAATGTCAAATCTAAAATCTCTACACGATGATTGTTATGAAGAATTTGAATTGTTTATGAAAACGCAACGCGACTTTAACCAGAAGATTGAGAGACAGATTTTAACAAACTGTATCGAAATAAGCGAATGTGGAATTGAGTTGAAAGATCTAGAACAAAAGTGCAAGAACGGTACGAAAGAAGTGAAACTCTCTTGCGAAGGAAGCATCCAAGCAGTGAAGTTAGAAATCGGTAACGAGGTACAAAAATTGGCCAAACAGATTGCAAATCTAAGTTCAAAACTATCGTCCGAATTTAAGGCACTCGGGACTAAAACTTCATTGACAGAGGAGTCAATAAAACTTATCTTACAACAACTGGATGAGATTAAGAATCAAGTCTGTATGACGGAACAATCGCTTCTTGCTCACATGCAAGATAATGTTAACTCATCTCCAATACTAAATAGCCCGCAAAATCCTCCATTAACAGCACAAGAAGATGCAGCAACCACTTTATGAGCGGTATACGTTCTCTGTAGTAACATCAAATAGATACGATTCATTAGTTGAAGAAAACCACACGATCACTGAATCATCTCCTACAAGAACGCACGAAATTATTTCCCAACCCAGTAATCAACCAACCACTACGTCAAGCTCTACTCCAACAGAAATGCAGCCGCCCATCCTGCAATCTAATAATCAGCCCACATCAAATAGAAATCAAAATCAAGATCAGCAGTGCATTTCTCCTTCAAAAGGCCCTGTCTTACTATTAGGCGACTCAATCCTTAAAGGAATTCAACAACGTAAATTTGCACCAAATCATTATGTAAATAAACAAACAGTTGCTGGAGGAACAAAAGAGATGTTCAAACAGTATATAAACAACATGGAAGAGAAAAACGATTATGATTACACTGTTATCCACACTGGCACAAATGACGTCGGAAATCCGAGCACAGATGAAATAGTAAAAAACATGCAAAATTGTTTAGGCAAACTAAAAAATAGATGGCCGGATGCACAAATAGGACTCTCAGGCCTAACCTATGCCCCAAGGGAGGAAGCTAAAAATACACTAATTGATGAAATTAACTGTTTCTACCAAAGTATTTGTTCGAAGTTGGACCTGATTTACACTGACAACAAAAGAGTTACATGTGATATGTGTGTAAATTTAAATGATCAAGTATTTTATGACGATTTCCATCTAAGTAACAGAATCGGCACCAGAAAACTTGTAACGAACATCAAACACCACTTAGGACTGCGTGGCAGAAACTTTGAGAGCCGGCCAACATCCTTAGATGCAAGAAGAAATCGACAAGAGATTCGAGTCCAAGCTGGACCGCAAACTTTCAACCATCGAGCAAGTAATAGGATCAGTCAACCACTACAAGCACTTAACCTCCTTGCAGAATACTTAAGAGAAAGTGAACTGAGGTTAACCAGATAAGTAACTATTTAGTCATGATTTTCCTTCTGTATTCTTCTTTTCATGCAATGGCCTTTACGATTAGGATTTTGGAACCTTAACCCATTCGCCCCTGAACTGCCCGTAACCGCCCGTGCGGATCCACGTCCTTTCTACCCTTTGTGACGTCATCAGTTTTAACGGTCAAGGACAACTTTGTCCACTAACTTGTGCAGAGTGAAGAGATCTTTCAAACCATACCAGAATGAGCACAATTCAGTCAAGGACATCGGAGAAACAAGCAAAAAAACCATGTGACATTGACCTGAAAATCTCCATGAAAATCTTGTTCCATTGCTCACCTACCTTTCCTTTCACCTAATCCTAAGATCCTAAAAACTTTCCTAAAAACTCTTCCCACCAAAACGAAGCCTACTAAATGCCCAGCAAGAGAAAAAAAAATGAGGCAAGAATAGCGAAAAAAGAGGGGAGGAGAGAAAGCGAAAAGTAAACGTCAGGACTGCTGTGTCACTTTTAAACCCAAAAACTTATCTCGAAATTTTGCTTTCTGTGCATGCCCGAACTTCGCAAGCTTATATTTTGCATGTGGATCAGAAGGTGGCGAAGTTTACGACCTGTAAACCGGTTTGTGGTAAGTTTTAGCTCTTTATAGCACGACAATGACCAGAAAACCACTCGACTAGCTTCAAAACACGTTTTTTGGCAAAATCTCCAGGAGCGAATGGGTTAATGGGTACAACAGCAGAACACTGGGAAATAAGCTAAAAACAAACAGTTTTTAAACATTATCAACAAGCACGATATCTTTGCACTCGTTGAAACGCATGCAACTTATGACTCAGAGCTTGCCGTTAATAACTTCAAATATTTTGTCAAATGTAGAAACAAGTCAGGAAAACGTACTTCTGGGGATTTATCTTTGTACTTAAACCAGAAACTCGCTAAAGGAGTCTCGTACATTCCAACAGAAAACAAAAACACCATCTGGTGTAAACTTGATAGAAATTATTTTGGATTTAAAAACGATATATACTTAGGAGCAGTCTATTTAAGCCCGTCTAACTATGAAAGAAATAATAATGATGATTTAATTTTGGAAACCGAAGCAGAAATGCTTTCTTTTCGCAAAAGGGTGGCATTATCGTACAAGGTGATTATAATGCAAGAACAGGTGATATTCAAGAAGTCGTAATGATTGATGATAATACTTTCTTGCCTGTCCCTGAAGATTACGAAATTGATTCCCAATTCTTTAGGCTTTCGCAGGATTCCGGCACAGTAAACTCCAGGGGCAGAAACTTATTAGAAATATGTACCGCATTAAATTTGCAAATTTTCAACGGGAGGATTTTTGGTGACCTGGAAGGTAAAAAGACCTGCTTTCACTACAATGGCAGCAGTGTCGTGGATTATGTCTTAGGCTCTAAAGATATACTTCAAAATGTGCGATACTTAATTGTTAACCCCCTAATCCACATTTGTCAGATCATTGTCATGTGACTTATGCTATTAAAGCTATTCTAACCGGCAGCCCAGTATCTTCTAGCTGCTCGAATGGATGCACCTTGTCTGAACATAATGGACTATTATGGGATAACAAATTGAAGAGTAAGTTAAAAGAATGTCTGGAATCACAAATAGTTCAGTCTAAACTACAAGCGGCCTTAAGAAACAATAATGTTGACACTGCGGGTGAATTGTTTAGTGAAACTCTGGTGGAAGCATGTAAAAAAGCTGGCTTGAAAGTCCACCGTAACAAAACTAAAGCCATGCCACAAAATAACTGGTTCGATGTGGAATGCAAAACTGAAAAAGAAAACCTGAAATCCCTTGGGGAACAAATTTCTCAGGAGCCAAATAATTCCCAGCTGAGGCACCTTTTACAAGACAAAAAGAAATTTAAACGGACATGCAGACGGAAAAAACGAGAGTTTGCCAGTAAGAGTATAGGCGATATTGACCTCCGTAATCCTCAAGATACCTGGAAACAGATAGGTAAAATCTTTAATATTAGAAAACGGCAACCACATGGAACCAAAACAGTAAGTGCAGAACAGTTTTATGAATACTTCAAACAACAAAATGCGGCTCCAAAGAACGGCGACCAGCCAGATGTAGAAGATACTGGAGTTATTAAGGAAGAGGAAGGCCCCCTAGACTATGCAATATCAGAAGAAGAAATTGATTTTACCATCAAAAAACTGAAATTAGACAAAGCCCCAGGGTGTGATAAAATATTAAATGAAGTGCTAAAAACAGGGAAAGATATCATAAAAGGTCATCTACTAGAGTTATTCAATCGTATTTTAAGTTCAGGTAAATATCCTACGCTCTGGAGTTTTGGCCTCATCGTCCCTATACATAAAAAGGATGATCGATCAAAAGCTGAAAACTACCGAAGCATCACGTTGCTCTCTTCATTAGGTAAACTCTTCACATCCATCCTGAATGATCGATTGTATGATTACATGACCAAAAAAGGAATTCTAAAAGCAGAACAAGTTGGCTTTCAAAAAAGGCACGGTATGGTAGATAGCATCTTCATCTTAAAAACACTCATAGATAAGTTTGTTAAATCTAAACCACAAAAACGCAGAAACTTGCTTTTCTCGTGTTTTGTAGATTTTAGACATTTTGATAGAGTATATGTACACATGAACACTCTAAATTATATGCACTACAAATGGTTGTATGTTTGTGTAAGAATACCAACACAAACAAAAGAGAAAGCATCACAAAGTTATTTAAAAGGGTAGAACAGATGCAATGTACAAGTGCACTTTAGTTTGAAAGTGACTTTGGACTCCAAAGCAGATTTTTTGGTAGATATAAAAACACAATTTATTAATTACAAGCACTCAAATCACTACTTAGTAACCCTCAGCTAACTCTCAGGTATTCTAGTCAGCTTACGTAAAAAGCAAATCTACAAATAGTTTTTGCTGATGGTTCTCAAGACTTGGACTGGCACGCTGGCCTACAAGTATTTTGAGTTACTTCAAACTTCAAATGAGTGGCTCAGTGGCCGTCAAGGCTTCTACTGGCACACTGGATGAATCTCTAAGGACCTGTATTGACCCTCAACCATTGAATGAACCTTTTTACAGGCTCCCACCTTTTAATGATGTGTTACCCACTCTGAACGATGCTAAGATATTTAGTAAACTTGATGTAAAGCATGCCTTTTGGCATGTGCAGCTGGACAGTCAATCTAGTCTTTTAACAACCATGATCACCCCTTTTGGCCAGTACCACTGGACCCAACTCCCTTTTGGATTAAAGGTGAGCAGTGAGATTTTTCAAAGAAAGCTGAACAAGGTGCTCAGTGGCCTCAGCAGTGTTATCTGTATCGCAGATGACCTGCTAGTGATGGGGTGTGGCAACGCAAGAGATGAAGCAGCCGCTGACCATGAACAAAACATCTGAGAGTTACAGAAACAGTGTTCACAGAGAAACATAATGCTAAATGATGAAAAGTCTGTCCTACAACAAAATTAATACAGGTTAAATTCATGGGTCACATGATAACCACTGAAGGAGTACAGGCAGACCAGTCCAAAGTGGAGGCAATCCTCAACATGCCAGCTCCCACTGACGTACACGGAGTAAAGAGAGTCTGCGGAATGATCCAGTATTTATACAAATTCCTCCCAAATCTTGCCAGTGAGTTACAGCTGATACGACAGCTAACCAAAAAAAAATGTGGACTGGAACTGGTCCGCCGAAAGTGAGGAAGCATTCATTAAAGTGAAGAAGAAGATTACAGAGGCCCCTTTGCTCATTTATTTTAACCCAGATAAGGAACTCCTCCTGCAAGTAGATCCTACAGGATGGAAAGCCTATTGAATATGCATTGCGAGCTCTGACAAGTGCAGAACAAAATTGGGCAAAAATTGAAAAAGAGACATTAGCGGTAGTATTTGGTCTAGAATGCTTTGATCAGTACACATATGGTAGAGTTGTTGTTATTGAGAATGATCACAAGCCACGTGCCGCCATCCTCAAGAAGCCCCCGGCCTCTGCCAAGCTCCTAAAAGACTGCAAGCACTAATTCTGCAGCTCCATAGATATGATCGATTTCCACTGCATGGAGGGAAGCAATCTTTTCATCCCAGATACCCTGAGCAGAGCCTATCTTGATGTCCCCGATACCCACATGAGAGTGATGAAAGTCAATGCCTTAAAAGGAGATGTCAGATGAGAGAATTAATGCAGTAAGGGAAGCAACTGCAGAGGATGAAAGTATGTAGAAGCTCCTTAGTATCATCAGGGATGGTTGGCCTGACAACAAGAATGAAGTACCCAGTGAACTGAAACCATATTTTGATGTGAGAGACACTCTAAGCCATCAAGACGGTGTTATTTTGAAGGGAGAAAGAATTGTGATCCCAAAGTTGCAAAAAGACATTACAAAGAAGAGGCTACACTCAGCACACCTGGGTTACGACAGCATGATGAGACGCATTCGCAATACTGTATTTTGGCCCGCAATGTCACATGAGATACGCCAAGTGGCCAAAAACTGTGAAACCTGCGAGCTACACAAACACGGAATCAGAAAGAGACACTGAGACAACATGAAGAAGGGGAAACCCCGTGGAGCAAAATTGGCATCAATCTGTTTGAAATAAAGGGCAGAAATTATCTAGTCACTGTTGACTACTACTTTTAAAATTTTTTAGAAGTTGATTACCTGTCCACCACAACGACTAAGCAAGTCATTACCACATACTCAGCTGTATCTATCATTCAATGCTGACTAGGCTTGTTCGCAAAATGATGCAGTTGAGGCAATGGAGCAATGCATACAGGCTATACGATGGTGGATGATCAAGGATAAACTACGCCTGAATGATAATAAGACGGAGTTCATGATTATAGGCACCAGAAAGCAACTGGCTAAACTGAACATTGATGAGTGTTGGAGAGAGCATTATAGCTCCCATAACTTCAGTTAGGAACTTGGGATCATGGTTTGACCAGAACCTGAGTATGATACCACACGTTAATAAGATAATATGTTAAGCTGCGTCTTTTCATATTTACAATATATAAGACAGATCAGTAAGTACCTCAACAATGATGACAAACAAACGTTCGTTCA
Organism: Porites cylindrica; assembly: GCA_964035525.1. Lineage (NCBI taxonomy): Eukaryota > Metazoa > Cnidaria > Anthozoa > Scleractinia > Poritidae > Porites > Porites cylindrica. Next base: position 27,354,986 of record OZ037783.1, read on the forward strand.
CTCCACTGTTATAGGCCGCTTATATTACTGCAATAGTCTTCTTTATAAAGTTCCCGCGGTACACATGAGTAAGTTACAATGCATTCAAAATAGTGCTGCCTGGCTTGTATGCTCAACCCCGAGGTTTAATCATATTACACCGGTCTTATTTTCTTTGCATTAGCTACCCGTTGCCTACTGTATCAAGTTTAGAATCTTAGTTTTAACGTTTAAAGCAATATATCAACTTGTGCCGTCCTATATCTGCAATCTAGTTCGATTAAAGGAGAAATGTAAATACCAGCTTCATTCTTCTGAAGAACTACTCTTGCAGTTGCCCATGGGAAAAACAAAGAAAACTTTGGGGAACAGATCATTCCAAATAGCTGCCCCTGCACAGTGGAACAGTCTGCCTGCAAGTGTCAGAGACATCAATTACTTTTTGGTTTTTGAACGAACAATAAAGACTTTACTTATTTAGGAAGGCTTTTGCCAGTTAGTTAGATTGATAAATTTTAGGTACTCTTTAGTATACTTTATTGTAATTATTACAGGTAGTTATAGTTGTAAGGTGCATTTGATCATATTCAGATGTTAATTTGCACCTAATAAGTAATAAATTATTATTATTATTACCAAACTCAAAGGACACTTTGCGAGATATGGGATACTCCTACAGCTGGTAAATGACTCTGGCCCCCAGTTTCTCTCACGAGAGTTCAGGAATTTCACGATGGACTGGGCAATACAACATGCAACATTATCACCTGAGCATCTATCACCAGTCAAATGGAAAGGCGGACGCCACGGTGAAGATTACCAAAACGATGATGTGTAAAGCACTACGGGATGGCACTGATCAATATGAAGCCTTACTGGAATTGAGAAACACACCTCGCCAGGATACAGGCATAAGCCCCGCCGAAATGATGTTTGGCGGCAGAAATACTCTATCACTGCTACCGTCTACAGGAACCAAAAGCATCCCAAGTAAGAAACAAGTTATGATGAAGAGAGCCGAGCGTTGCCTTGCCCGAGACCTGAAGCGACTCACCCCTAGTCAACCAGTTTACTACCAATGCAAGGAAGGAAGGAGACCCGAATGCAGAAGAGGCACCGTGCGGACTGAGCACGGCAAGCGATCCTACATAATAGACGGCAGAGATGGTGTATATAGGAGAAACAGAGTGCACCTGCACCCTACAACACGTGAGAGGTCACCAGAGAAATCCTTCTCACCTGCTTCTGCGTTGAGTTCATACAAACTGCTAGAGCACATGGACACTGAGAAGTCACAGGATGCCAACACACTGAACAAGTCTCAAGCAAACAGTCCGACAAGGCCACAGCAAATCAGGAAGGAACCTGACTGGTTCAAAGATTTACGAGTTCAACTTTTAGTTTCTTGAAAATTTGTGCATGTTGCAAAGAACTTATGCTTAACTATCAAAGAGATATTTAGACAAAGAACAGAACTTGTCCGTGTTATTCGCTTTTATTTTATTTGAGAAAGAAGGACATTGATATTATATTGCTATGAGCTTGCAAGTCGGTTGGAACAGTAAGGGCCTGGAAACTATATATGACGTGTAGGACCCGCCACATTTTTAGTTCTAGTTCTGACTTTACATACTTGTGGGACCTAGCTGAGTTGTGTTTTACTGCCTGAAGCTTGTCAACAATGTGTTTTCTGAATAATGCGCAAACTGGCTGTAATAAAATCTTGGAAACGTTTCTATTGTCTGTAATAAAGACGTGACTGTGAGCAGAGACTTAAGACTCGTATTTTTCAGATAAAAATGTTGACGCTGATAGAAACAAGACTGGGCATTAATCCCCCAACAACTTTAAGATCTCCGAGTGACATGGTTATTTAATGTCATGGAATGGGGCATTTTGATGGCGATCAAAGAAGACATGACTTCGAACACTTTACAGCAAAGGATGATTCCGAAGAAAACTCAGATGAAGACCCTGGTCAAAATACTGCATAATTGAAAATCGTCAGGAGCCGTGTTGCTTCTTACACTCCTTTAGTGTCTATAAGTCGTTAAAAGCAGTTTCCAGCCATTTCCAAGTGATTTTGAGCGGGATCTTTGTTTTGTACTCACCGGGGGGATTATGTAGAGAATGAAGACCCCGGTCAAAATTTTGTATACTGTGTAGATGGTTTTCATAGTGACATCATCAAATTGTAAAGTCAAAATAGCAAGGCTTTACAAATTCTTATTCACACTAGGTTTCAAATAAACAAAAAGTAAATCTTTGTAAAAGTTTCCATTCCTGTAGCATGTTTCATTTTGAAAATACAACAATTTGAACTTCCGAGTTTTCACAGTGCATGGCACAAAAATAGGAATGCCGTCTTGTTGAAAGAAGTCTGTCCTCTTGATTTTCAGCAATATAACCATTTCAAGTATTAAAAGATATGTTTATGCGCATATATGCTAGTTCTCGAGTGAAAAGAAAGAGCTTTTATAGAAAAGTGAATTCCAGATGTTTTGGTTGACTTCGGGCGGCCATATTGGTGCACCAAAATGGCGCACCAATATGGTGTCTCAATACAAAGCTCTACAAAGGTGCGTGAAATGTTTCGGTAAATAACTCAGACACTGTGGGCCACAAAGACCTGAGACTTGGAGAAACTGTTTAAGAATAGTCTTTCATAACATTCATTTTCTCGGCTTCTTACGCTGGACGGTTTCTAATTTATTTTTTTGTTGCATGACAGCTAGTGAAAACAATTTATAATTGAAAATCGTCAGGAGCCGTGTTGTTTCTTACACTCCTTTAGTGTCTAGAAGTCGTTAAAAGCAGTTTCCAGCCGTTTCCAAGTGGTTTTGAGGGGGGTCTTCATTTTCTACGCACCAGGGGGATTATGTAGAAAATGAAGACCCTGGTCGAAATTTTGTGTACTTGAAGATATTGTTGTTTCTTACACATCTAAGGTTGAGATACCCGTTTCTAGCTATTTATAAGTGATTTTGAGGGGGGTTTTCGTTTTTGGGTCTTCGTTTTCTACCCACCCAAAGGATGACTTCACATGACCACAGTGGATCACGAGGTAGTCTGCCACACAGCCGTTTTTGGTGTCGTCACGCAACGCTCCTCCCCACTAATGGCTGCTGAAAATCGAACCACATTCCTTTCCCTTTGTATTTTGTGGTCTAACGAACAAACCAATCATGTATAAGAAACTTGACAATACGTGAGCTGTAGGGCGCTAGGAGCAAACACGCTTCTCAGTTTTCGACAAATCAATCAATCGTCGCTGAATTTTGATGGGCTCTGTGTCTGCAAGCAACAAAAAGGTTATTTGCAGAAAAGTTTGTTTTAAGCGGTTAACAAAATTCCAAGTGAAAAAAAAAAGGTTTGATAGGCCTACAAGACTCTTACCAGGATAGGTTGGTTCTTTTTAACATGCATATGTATGATGAATTTCATGTGCCGGATGTGCTTATTGTGTTGTTGTACATGTGAAGATTAAACTCTCAGGGGTACTAGCACTGATTCAAACAAAAGTAATCTTATAAATTATCGATAAGCGATTTCCCGTAACTATACACGGCACATTTATAAGCAAATCCATGTTGTGTGTCACATTTGCTCGACTTGCTTGCTGTTGCTGCTTATCTCAAAATTTTTGAAAGGACTTGGCTACGACAACACTACTCTAGTTGATTGCCTGTTTTCACGCAACGATTTTGATTGTTCTGTCATTCATACATGGGGCACTGATAAAAGCAAAGCTGTGATTGGAGGAGTCACCATACCGCAGACATGGTGTGAACACCTTCCAGAAAATGGAAGCTGAATTCTAATTGGCTAATCGCGGGAAAGGAATGTGGTTCGATTTTCAGCAGCCATTAGTGGGGAGGAGCATTGCGTGACGACACTAAAAATGGCTGTATAACAGACCAACCACGAGAACGCAGGTTTTTAAGCCTAAAAACAAATATCCAGCAGGCAAATGTGACAGATTTTCACATATGCTGCCAAGATGAAGCAGAAGGTCACCCGAATCTGCTACCCGGCGACTGGTTGAAGGTTGAAGACAGGATTCCCTCTACGCAGCGAATTTTCTTCTGTCGACTGGCTTTTGTTGCTACCGTAGCAGCAGTAGCTGTTGTGGATCACACTTCAGACGCGCACGTGGATAACTAAAATCCCACTCACAGTAAAAATGACAGCGGCATACAGCCCCAAAAGTCGTTATATACTAACTTACTATACATTTTAGCAAAAAGATGCATAATTACAAGAAGAAAAAGACCAAGAAGGTCTAACAACAACCACTGTTTCGGATCGACAGAAGAATTCAAGATGGCGGATGATCATTAGAAAGCTGAAGAGCTACTTTCCCCACATACGATTCTCTTGAAGGTTACGTGACATATAGAACAATAGCTAAACTCCAATTTTTTAATATTTTTCTATTTTTAAGCAACAGAAAACGTTTCGGTGTTTGCATATATAGCCTGATATAAACACGAGAGGGGTTGGGATTCGAGACAGTTGACGACGTCGAGGGTTTGCATAACTGTCCAGAATTCTCCCAACCCCTGTCGTGTTTATATCAGGTTATATGCAAACACAGGAAAAATGTTTTCTATTCCTTTAACAAAATAACTTTCCCAAGAAAAAAAGCAAAACTCTCTTGTTAAGGGCATTGATTAAAAGAAAAATTCTTACCAGTCGCCAAGTCTTGAACACGAAGCTTCTAAAATTAAGCGAAATCATTCTTTGTTTCCAAAATACGGGTTTTTCTCGCTTAAAATGTCAGTTCAAGCGAAAAAGATTGACACAGCCTATTTCTAAAGATTTCCAAGTTTCAACCGCCGAGGAAATCGGTAAATAAAGTAAACTTGTCGCGTTTTTTCGACTCGAACCCCTTTCTAAGTTCGTGCTTTCGTGTCGAAAACAAAACGAGTCACAACAAAACCAGGCCTGCAACAAAACAAAGCTCCATGCGAACAAGCCTCTCGGCCAATCAGAGCGCGCGTCAATGAATTAATTACCTTCACATCCTTTACCTTCTGTGTATTTTTGAGAACTCTGTGAACGTTAGAGCTTCCACGTGTTTCTGACAGCAGTTCTAGGGGACATAATCATGGCCGCAAGAAGACGAACGCTCGACAGTGGACTTGTCGAAGGTATCGTAAACACTGCTACAGTACAGCTCAGATATATTTAAAGAGTTATCATTTTGTTGAACATGTAGTAAATCTCCTAGACCGCTAACGTATGGCTTACGACCCGCGACCGCGCCAAATTCATGGTTTGTATTTTAAATTGCGCATTTAATTTTCAACTTCAAAACTTGAATTTTACAGCAGAATTCTATATTTTATACTCTTCCTTTAGAGTTCACATCATTGGAAAACGTTTTCACGCTTGTCGTTTAGCTTTTGAATGCACACTTTTTATTTGACCGGTAACAGGAACCCCGGGACAGAAAACATGACGAGTCTCTGGTGTTTATAACGAACTACGTTATTGTCTTAGTATATATACTGTAAACTTTTAGGCCAATAATTGAGTTTGTTATAATATTACAAATAAATTTTGATGCCTGATTTGACTGAGATGCCAATTTTGCATTTAATACTCAATCGCCGCATTTCGCCAGTCACCGCTCAAATTTCAAAACATGCTTACCATACCAGGAGGATCGAATAGTATTCCGTGATGAATTTTTCTAGAAGCATCACGCAATATCGCAGTCATAGCAGATTCCATCTTGAAATAAGGTCGTTTTCTCGTCGGCTTTTTTCTCACTCGATTTCCAGTAAAAATAAAAAAATTACATTATTTCGTTATTCGACATGATTTCTCCGATTTGCAACGGCTTAAGAGCGAAGTTTCCACATAGAAACATTTATTTTCATGGTTTCAATTAGTCTTCCCATCACAAAGTGTTCAGTGACCCACAACCAGGTCATGAATATTCAAGATTTTTTGGAATAAATGTTGAAATCTCCCAAATGTGGACCTTACACCAGCAAAATGAAGTCCTGAATATTGTACAGGCTAAGAAGTACCCAGAAGTACCCACATTTTGAAGACTTTTTTGTCGACCAAAGATGGCTGAAATTTCGAATCTTTTATCACATTTCAACGCCATGTGTAATAATATATATGTAAAGCCTGATGAAGGCTACAATCTGTTGGGCGCTTTTGAGAGCGCTCTATGCCGAAGCAATCACTTTGTATTTTCAAAGAGGTTATTGTTAAAAGGAATTTGACTATAATTATTTTAATTCGAAGAAGGAGCGGTGTATAACGGCGTGTTTCAGTGTGAAAAGAACCCAAAGAAAGGTACCACGCAGCATGCAAGCCGGCACAACGTAAACTGAAGCCTGCTCAGAATTTAAAAAAGAAACATCAGAAACTTTATTTATTCAAAAGAACAGATCAGTATTCTGGCCAGGAAATTTCCTTGAAGATAGCTTGAGTCAGTACCGGGTAGACTGTGCTTCAGAGAATTGTTTGTCGCATCGATAGGTTAAATTTTGTTTGTAACTGCCATTGTAAACTTCAGCTCCTTTGAGCGCGATGCTGTAATAAATTCTCCTTTGGTAATTAGCTTCACAGCGTAGCGGATGTTTTGTTGGAACCACTTTATAGATCAGTCATAGTTTTGGTTCTCCTCTGGCCTGGGTTCTCCTAGTGAATCTAGCGAAGCTTACCAATTGCGAGTCTTATAATTTGTGTTTACAGTGCGACCGAGCGCGGCACAAGTAGTTCTCGACAGATCAGTGAAATACATGTAAAACCCTTGTCAAAGCAACGCTGAAATTCTCCTTTAAAGCACAGTGAATTTAAGTCAACTCGATAATCTCAAAAGCAGAAGCTGCTGAACCGAAACATGTTTGGAAACCATCCACATCGAGCACTGCGATCGATTTTCACTTCGCGCGTGCTGAAGATAACTGATCATGATGTGTCACGTACGCAGTGAAAATATAACATGAATCGAGGTGCATCATGGGATACTATTCGATCGTCGTCTGCTACTTCAGTGTAGGAGGTGTGCGCACTGGGATTGCGATGCATTGTGGATGTAGAATTTTCAAGATGGCGACGAAGGTCGAGAAATTACCCAGGTTATATGCTTTATATTTCGATAGACATAGTTCTTTTCTGAGAACGTTATCCACAATTACATAAACTTATACTTATTTAGGCTTTTTCTGTGAAGAAAAAACATCAACATTCCTCATTACAATCTAAAGCACGGAGCACGAAGATTCATCCTCTACGAGCATGAAATTTGAACCCGTTGTTTGGAGAGCTATAATTTCTATCATCGTGCTCACTGACGACAGAAACTAGTCTTAAGTGTTTTTACAAAGATTGTTCTATCGTCCATCATGCTTTCTGAAAAAGGGAGTTGGTAGGCAACACAAGACTTCTTCCTCAAGCCAAAATGTTTGAAAATGTTGCTTGCTCTGTTAAAACGTAAAGCTTTTTATTGTAGCTAAAGAAGGGTTTAAAGTTCTGTAATTCACTCCAAAGTGCCTTCTGGATCTGAATAACTCAAAGATTTTTGTTTGTCCGTAAATGCGATGATTTCCTGCAATGTTTTGTCTAGCTTGCGAAGCGCAGACATATTTCCGGTTGTTGCTTCATCAGCTATGGAGAATAGGCCTTGTCACGGTTTTCAACGCCATCGACGAGTAGGCAAATGCGTGAGAAATTACAGTGAGTCTACAGTGTTTGTTTGAGAATCTAATGTCGAATAATTTCTGTAAAACGGCTGTTCTGAAAAAAATATCAATTGTAAACTAAAGCTACAAAGCAAAGGATTGTGGTAAAAAATTTGGGGGGCATACCTGTGCTTAAATTTCTCCAGAGGCTTGCTTTAGATTTTCGAAAATATTTGTCTGTAATTTTTCCGGAACTTTCTTACAGACAAATGTATAGAAAGTTTTTAAAAGTGGTTCTAAGTCTTCTAGTGCGTGTAACGCCCTCAAATTTCGTCAGGAGAATCCTTAGGCGTGAAGCTTTAGTTTACAAATCATATTTTTTTCAGAAAAGCTGTTCTACGGAAATTATGCGTCATTAGATTCTCATACAATCACTGTAATTTCTCACGCGTTTGCCTACTTGTAAAGATAGCGTCGAAAACCGTGACATGAGGTCTATTGCATTGTGATGTAGTTACTCAAGATTGCTCTTTAAGCAATGATGAACTTCAGCTTGTTTTTCTAAGATTATGCGGCCAAAATGATAGAGCTTTGGTGACAAATTTTGAAGGAGAAATATTTTCAGGGGGAATTAAACGATATATGGGAACATTATTTTGTACTGCACTTTACTTCGTAGCCTGGTCAGTGACCGCGCTGCGGACTGCGTTATAACACATGGACACTCTGAAGGTGTAAAACGAGGGCCACGGACAATGTGTTAATGCACTTAAAACACCGGGCTTATCATTTCTTGGTAACTTAAAAATAAGATCAAAATGTCACTAAATACCACAACACATGGAATTACGGCGGTCTCTGCAATGAGGTCCCCTGTATTGACCTTGCATGGGTCTTTGTTGTTTATATATATCTCCAAGGCTTTCAAATGGAGACGACTGGAGAACTGGCAATGTGAGATAAGTGGCAAAAATCAAATTTGCTATTAAAGTCAAAAATTAAAACCCGCGCAAAGCACAATCTACCCGCTGGTCAAGTAGTGTTCTACACAGCCGTTTTTAGTGTTGTCGGGGAGTCCCCGACGACACTAACACGGCCTGGTCAAGCTTGTCCAGCTGATTGTATTGCATACAGTTTAGTACCCGAACAAATTATTTCTTACAGCAATAGTTGAAAAACAACTAAAATATTAAAGGAAACAGGTCTCTCCAACTAAAGAGCATCAGAATTTTGTGATATTTGTTGTTCTGTCGGAAAGCCGGAAAACAGTATGGTGTAACAGCGGAAATATTTAATTTCCAAGGGGTGCCTAACCAAATGGGAAAATTACAGAAATTCCTGGGGGTGTCAGGCGTTCTGACAGGAAACCCCTGGAGGAGGTATGGATATTTTCTTAAACTACACAATGTATATTGTCCATAGTTGATGTGGCTTCATTTTAAGCTATAATTCTTTCTTCTGTATATAGAATTTGGATCTATAAATCACTATCCATGAGAATTTAACATTCTGCAAAGAACACTGACGATCTGGTCGTGACAGAACATTGCATTCACAGACCATAAAAAATCTTTGAGTTAAAAAGCCTTATGTTTTAACAGAGCAAGCAGTATTTTGGCTTGCATGAGGTGGAAGTCGTGTGGTGCCTAGCCAAAGAGCCGGGGAGGAGGTCGATAGGTCGCCATCTCCCACCCTCACAAAGGCTTCGTTTGTCTCGACCAATGATCACTGTTCAAAGCGTAAACAAAAATTCAAAAGTTGAGTTGAAAATATACAACGTTGAGTTTGAAATTTGACGCGGTTACTGGTGAAATGCGGCGACTGAGTATCGAATGCAAAATTGTCATCTCAGTCAAATGTAGAGTACTGATTCAGGCATCGAAAAACTAATAAAAAGTAGCAGTGTATAAAAATTTGTTTGTTGAGTTGAAAATGTACAGTGAACAAGGTCAAATAAAAAAGTTGAGTTCAAAGCTAAAAGAGAAGTGTAAAAATGTTTTCCAATGAAGTGAATTCTACAGGAAGAGTGTAAAATATTGAATTCAGGTGTAACAATCAAGTATTGAAGTCGAAAATTTAAATGAGCAATTTACAAACCATGAATTTTGGCTAGGATCGTACGCCATAAACCCGGGGTTATGTTTTTATTTGGGTTTCCTTTTCTTTTTTTCAAAAGCATTTTCTCAGAAAATTTATGAAGAACCCGCTAAAAAATTATTTGGAATGTAACCTTGTTTAAAAAAGAGTTTTATAATCAGGGTTAATTTTATGAATTAATATTGTGTGAAAATCTTCATTATGAATCGGTATAATTTATTTCAAAGAGCTTAAGCCACAACAACCATGAATACTCATTGACCAACAACATACAGAGTGGGGATAGCTGTAGTATTGGCTATAAACATGAGTAGTATTCTAATGTAATTAAAAAATAAAGAAAGGGCATTAAGCATTTCTCGTCTACTTCCTATCCTCTATGATTCCACCTCCAACCCCTTTCTCTCCAGGGCTTCCACCCTCCCATATAACATGTCACCCTTAACAGAATACAGTGTAGCTAGTGGTCCAGGCTCTGCAAGTGCTTATCACCATATGTAATGTGGAGGTTTTAATATCAGGAATATTTTGTCTACAGTAACTTCATTATTTTCATAATTTTGTTAATGTATTAATTTTTTTGTCCGCATCACACGAATGTAAATGAATAAAATGTTTGACTATTCTGATTTAAATAATATTGTTTTAATTTCTTCAGGTTTTAATTCCTTGCATGTTTTGGTGGAATATCGGGCCATAGTGTTTGCTCAAGTCTCCAGTGGATGGATTATGGTTCGAGATGAAAGGAACATTTATTCATCAGTCAAACTTATCACGTGTAGCCATTCCCCTGGCCATGGAAGGGCAGTACTCTACAAAGTTCTAGCACGCCTAGAATCTACTGAAAGAGTAAGAAACATACGTTAAAGATTAACTTCTCATCTCAAATAGGCCTCTGTAGCCTGCAGTTTTGTTTGGCGAGAGGCCAAAATATGATCAAAATGACAAAGCGACCCTGCTAGCAGGGTAACCTTTTTTAATTACGTGATTTGAGCCATTTTCTGGTCACTGTCTGGCTATAAAGTACTAAATCTTGCCAAAAAGCTGTTTAAAAGTCATGCACTTCACAGCCTTCTGTTCTAGACTAAAAATAATACTTTCCAAAGATGAACCAGGCATACGCAGAGAGTAACTTCAAAGTGGGTTTAAAAGTGACACGGCAGTCTGTTTCTCTCCTCCCCTCTTCTTTTGTTTTTGTTTTCACCCCCTCCCCTCTTTTTCTACTTTTAAAGGGTATAATGTTACTAATAATAATGCACCTATCAATGTCATGCCGGGGGGGGGGGGGGGGGAAGGGTGGGGATTTGATTGTCTTTGTTGGCCCTGGGGAATAGGGCATTTGACTGATCTTGTTCTCCCAGGGGAGGGGGATATTTCAATCTTTCTTCGCCCGACGCGGAGATATTTGACTGCCGACTTGGACAAAAAAGACTGAGACCGAACATATGTTTCCCACTTCCACGCTTCACGCATGCGCCGTACAGTCTGGAAAGATCTGGAAATCATGGAGGCCAACAGGAACAAGAGAAAGCTGAGTGGATTTCACTGTTTTGTTTTCAAATTTCGTTTGTTTTACCGTATTTTTTATCAATTGAGCCTCTTAAGATACTGTGGTATCAAAGTAAAAGGTAGTAAAGAGAAACAAAGTCAATTCTTGCAAGTACAATAATTGATCAGTGTATGGCTCATTCGCTACAATCACTGTATAAAGCTTGTAAAACTGACTTTCTTTACCCTTAATTTACTAAGAATGGTATATTGTCTTAAACTTACAAAATGCGGACTTTCTCCTAAAAGGTTTCTGTATTCTGCGCAGTGTAACATGGATTATGGTTAAAATTTATAATTGCAGCTATGTAACAGGAACATGTATCTTGGGTGATGCCGCAGCGTTTATTAAATTAATAGATTGCAGAGTTGTATTTGAAGATATTTTCATTGCGCCTTTCTTGGGTTCTGCCTTGGGATATTTGTTAGCAATGTGCAGCCCGGGGTGGGGAAATTTGGTTGCACTTGACTGGAATGATTTGCCTGTGGGCAGGGAATTTGACAGCAAATTTTTGAAAAATGTCAAATCCCCACCCCACCCTTGCAAAATAACTTTTGGAATTCCTAGGAATGTTTATAGGTGTGAGTTTTCTCAGTAAATTCGGACTTGGAATTCCTAGGAATTCCCAGTTTAAAAAGTTCTGGTTCTAAATTCCTAGAAATTCCAAATGCAAATGAAACTAGACTTGGAATTCCAGGAATTCCAACCTACAAGGTTTTAAGCACAAAAAATTCTTAGAAATTCTAGGCGTTCACAGGTTTAACATCATGTCATCAATCAACATCCAATGTTGGATAGTAAAGTACATGCATTGCATATCTAATGATTAATTATTAACTGGAGAAAGGATGAAAATTACATTTACCGAAGTTTATGATAATAATGTTCAAAATCACATCTTATGGCACATGTTTTGTTTTTAAAAAATTGAATAAAATAATTCAAGTCCTGAGGTATAAATTGTTCCTGAGTCAGTGTTGACAAATTGTGGACACATTTTGTAACTGGAACATACAGGAAACAGTCTTGATTGAATTAAAGGTGAGTTTATGCAACAGGACGGCAGAAAGAAGAGGACGGCAAAACGTTTGAGTGTGACAAACGTGAGATGGGGCTATTACTTGTGTGTTTTGTCGGGAATTCTCTTAACATTAATGTTTTGTGCTCTTCTACAAAAAGATCTGTTATTAGGAAATGTACTTACATTTGGCGGAGCTAAACGCGGCAGTGACAGAGAATGTAAATACTTTCCTATTGGTATGAACGCACGTGAGCCGCTATGGCGTTAATTGACTCTATTGTTGTAAGGTATATAAGGTTTAGACAGTTGTAATGTATTCATCTCAGCTCTCAAACTATCACCTTTTATTTTTAATCTTACTTTATTCATATGTTGATTGATTTTTTACCTTAAATCCCCAGAGGTTGTGCAACCACATCGGTTAGGGAATACGTTCCCAATTATTTCCCATTGGGTTTTTGGGCGACGCACGTGAATAGTTTAGCCTGAGACCTGAGTGACTTTATTTAGGAATATTTGTATATCAGTTTAGTTATGATGTTGAACTTTGTATGTTATTTGGACGGCATTAAACACTCAGGCTCCACAGTTCGAGCTGCACACCCATTCCCGTCTCTTAGGGTGTGTTCCTTTCGACGAATCCAAAAACGGATTTTTGATCCTAGATTTGCCAGATTTCTCGGTCGAAAGGAACGTGAAATCCGAAATTGGATTTGTAACCTTGGTAACCTTTCGCCAACGCGTGCAATATGCACGACAGCCTCTCAAAAAATGACGTGTTTTCTACTGTTTGACAAATTATGCGATTATACCGTGCAGAATTTAGTGGTCGGCAGTTCGAATAGCGACGATGGAACATATAAAACAGACAAAGAAAGAAGCGCATTAAAATTGAAAATTATCTAAAGAATGTCAGCCAGTTTGATCCAGTTCCATAGCTCGGATTTTTTTATGTAGCACGATCGAATGCCTGTCGCGTCTACAAGCGCGTTTGTAGTTAGATAGCAGTTCATTTGTTACTTTTACTTATTTCTGATTTCAAGCAATCTTTAGAGACAAATGGTAAGTATATCCATGGATATTTTAATGTACCAGGCACAATCTTCTAATGTTTTCAGATGTTTTGCGGCAAATGAAAGCAACGAGGAAACTCTACGGTCTCCGTGGGAATACTTCAACTGAAAATACCGCTGGATCATCTGACTAATTTCGGATCCACTGTGAATGGAACAGCGTAGATCACTAATCCGTTAATCTGGATTTGGATTCTTCGGATTTCAAATCCAGTGAATCCTTTCTCAAAAAGGATTCACCAGATCAAAAATCCAGATTTGGATTTGCCGAAAGGAACGCGAAATCCGTTTTTAGATCTAAAATCCGTTTTTGGATTCACCGAAAGGAACACACCCTTAGTCGTGAATATAAATAGGAAAGTGAAGTTTGGCGGAAGGTTTTTTCAAGCAAAATTATTGTCACGCTTGTCACACAACGTTTGCCGTCGTCTTCCTCTCCCGTCCTGTTGCGTAAGTTCACTACTTTTGCAACGGGAACATATATGTAAAAAGAAAAAGTCGGGCCAACTTGCTTCCAGCAAGCTTATCTGCTAAGCCCTTATTAAACCGCTCTTTAACTTTAGGTCTCAAACTGAGAACAAAATAATGAACTGGAAACTAAAATACATGAAACATACATGCATGTTCATGACTACAGTAGAACCGTACCCCGGCCGTGAACTCGAACTCTATAGCTCGAGTTTAAGCGCGGAATTCGAGTTATCGGGGTAATTTTCAGTGAAATTTAGATCAAGGGAAAGCAAATTTAGATCGACTTAGCGCTTAGCGGGGAATTCGAGTTATCAGAGTTCGAGTTATCGAGGTTCTACTGTATGAAATCCGCCAGGATCTGAACGAGTAAGCTTTAAGTAGGATTCCATCAACCATTTGCAACAACGACTACAGTTATGTCTCCGCAGTAAAGAAAAAGGAACCAATAAATGGTTTTCCATGCATCTTGAAGTTTCCTGTTCATATCGGAACGATCTATAAGTAAAAGTTAACTTTGATCTCCAGTTTAATTATTTGAGTACGTTGTTACCATCAGAAGATACATTACGAAGCAGGAACGTACCTCTACCTTTCTCAAGCCAGCTGACTTATCGTTCTCGCATATGACTGGAAGCACGTTTCATGTGTCAACATCAAAATAAATGAACAATCTCATAACGTAAATTTCGCTCTTGCTAATGAAAGCCCGCGTGAATTTGAACTCACCAAACGGAACTTCATTTCACACTTTTCCATTGGTTCAAAAGGCGCACGTGATGACGCACTTAACTTGGTGGAGAGACTGGTAACCACTATAGCTCAAACATGGCGGGTGATTTTGTTCGATGATCTATGGTTTAAGTGAGTTGAAAAAAGCGGTCGTTTTCAGAGCTGAATGAAATATTCCAAGGCTTTTGAGGTATAAGCAGCGAGAGGAAAAATTCGTATTGTTTTTTCAAGAAGCGATGACCTTTTATTAGGCAAAACTGCGATGAAAAACGTGTTGTGGACATGTTTGGAAACCTCATGATCAGGTACGTACGAGAAGTCGCACTTTGAATGTAATCAAGCCCTTTCAGTATCGTGCTTACTGTTGATAATTGTTTTATAAAGATTTAAGCGGCAATAAATGTTGTATATAGATGCGCTGGTTAATGTCAAGAATTCCTTGTTGTTGTAGGCAATTAAAGAAATGATTATTAAAATTTTTAAGCTTTTCATTACCTTTGAGCACTTATATACCTGCCAACTTTTTCTGAGATATAAGCGTGAGATTTTCATCCTGGGAGTGCTGGGATTTTTTAAGACGACACGATCATTTCCGAAGATTCCCGAAGATGTCCGAAGTCTTCCGAAGAAGTCCAAAGTCTTCCGATGACGTCCGAAGTTTTCCGAAGACGTCCGAAGTCTGCCGAAGGCGAAGTTTTTGAGAAAACGCTTATCCACATAATCAGAGATCGTGAGGAAGGTATTGTCATTTATTCATTTTACACGGGGTTTTCATTCCTTACATGGGTCTGAGTTAACATATTTTTGGAAATTGTGTCGAGCAAGATGGCAGCAACTCACATTTTTCAATCAGGCGTGAGATCGAAGTTTTCAACCCGCAGGCGTGAGACTCACGCCTAAGGCATGAGAGTTGCCAGGTATACACTTATCGTTTTTCCTAAAAATTAAGCCAATGTCAACTTCCCAAGTTAACAATGACTTGGAATTATTGAGGATTCCTAGGAATTCCCATAAATTCTGATGGGTGTTTTAGCAATTCCCATAGCCTGCGTAGCATGGCAGTTTTGGTTTGGCACACCAAGTAATAAAGGAGGGCAGAGAAACTGCAAGGAGATTGGGGCGGGAGCAACTTGAAAAACCACCTGCACGGATGGGGGGCTTTTTTGAGTTGGTGTGTACGCCAGCGTACGGATCATTCCGATTGGTTCAGAATGTTCGCCCGTCAATCAAACATTTTGGTAATCTCCCATGGGAGAGTTTCGAGGGACTGAACAAACTGCAAAACAAAATCAAAATATCAAAGAAGCCTTGACCAGAGCGTCGTCGATCTTGAATATTTGACGGGAAAACAGGGCAATTGTATTGGAGCCTAAACAGGAAATGGCCATTTACAGTCTACTTCAAAGGAGAGATGTCATGGAAATTTTGCCGACAAGTTTTGGCAAGAGCACGATCTGTACTGTCTTTGCGATGGCCGAAGAAGAAATATCCTCATCGAAAACCTGTATGATCACAATTTCCCCTCTAAAAAGTACTATAGACGACCAGATATCGGAAATGTTGTCGCTGGACCGTACAGCAATGGACCTTTCAGTGCTTCGAGAAAGTCCACCTCAATTTTTTTTATTACTCAGTGTTAGAGAATAACGCACTCCGGCGCACTACCTCAAAATGGTGTCCATGATTGTGGTCAATGAATCGCATACAGTAGAAGAAAGACGCACAGCGTAATTCGCCATACTTGGTGTAGCTTAAGTTTAAGCTACAACTCAAATCTGAAGATCGCGCTATACGTAAAAATACAACATCCTGCTAACAACACTTAAAAAGCCGGGCCCAGCGTCAAAATATTCATGGACAAAGAAACTACAAACCAAGGCTCCTTGGTTTGTAGTTATCGAGATCCAGGCATTTTAGTCGGAAAAGACCAAAGAAGCTAAAATATTTGTTTAGCTGTAACAAAAAGCTTTAGGCTTTAAGAGTGGTCAAAGAAATTAGTACTTTACAACTGCATCTGAGATCGACAAATTCTAATCAGCAACACGTACAGAAGCATTAACCACAGTAAATAATTACTCAATATGGATGAAACAAACCAACTTCATGACCTCTAAATAAATGTAAGACTTAGTGCAGCAAAAATAAGATCTATACTCAGTCAAGTTTAGAACGCAGTGTAGTCACCTAAGCGTGAGATAGCAACAAAGAAAAAACCTGTGTTTGTTCAAGCAAACTCCAATTCTGGCCAAGGTCATGTTTTACATTATAGCACGTGCTTTTGTGTCTTGTTTAGGCTGTCAACACTTTATTTGTGATTGGCTGGGATAACTGAAACCAAACAAGTTGTCAACAGGATGTCAAAATGAGTTGAAGGGGGTGAAGGCCACGAATCCGGGCAGGTGGTTTTTATTTTTCTCGCAACTTCGCCGCTCCTTCTCGCGCGCTTTGCGTGCAAATTTTGTGGCTTCGCCGCTCGTGCGCCCGGCTCAACAAAACCACCATGTTACACAGGCTACAGTTTCCAATAATTCCCATAAGTTCCAAAGACAGTTTCCTTCAAACTTGGAATTATTGGGAATTCCTAGGAATTCCCAAAAATTCCCACTGGAATTTTAAGCCGTTCCCAAATATTCACAAATATTCCAAGGTTTTTTATCTTTGCTCATTTGCATGTCTTGGAATAAATTGGAATTCCTAGGAATTCCCAGAGCTCTGGGAATTCATTTCGCAAGGGCGTGATGCCCTGCCTCCCCCCCTCCGCCGGCTTTACATTGATAGGTGCATAAGGCTTCATTTTGGTGGGAAAAGTTTTTGGGGAAGCTTTTCTGATCATAAGATTTGATAGAAAGTAGTATAGTGCAGGAACAATGTATACAAAGTTAAACCCAACTCAAGATTTAACCTTCCTCCCTCTGCCTATGTACGTTCCATGCGTGTGCAACTCAAATTTTGACAAAATGTTTGTACAAACGTCACTTGGCGAGGAAAAAAAGTGACCATACATGTATGTAGTAATTTCCTTATTATTTTTCTTTCTGTAGGAGACAATAAATATTGTCTTATCTGAGGGTGTAACATACCATGAATGTACATCTTCATGGCATGAGATTCATGCAGAAAGACACGGGCTGTATTATGGTCTGTCTATCAGTCCTGATTCTGATGGCAGAAGTTTTTCTATCATCATGAGACATACACTTCACTCTTTGCAAGGTATTAGTCAATGCATTCATTTTACTGACCTGTGTGATAAGTGATGCTATGATAATTACTAGTACAGGTATGGGATACGTGAGGTAATGGACTAAACTTTTTCAGTTAACTCTCCACCCAGGGCTGTGCTCCTGCTTTGCCTTGTTACCTTAAGGCAAAAAATAATACTCAAAAAATAATTTTGACTACACCTTATTTTTCTATTTGAGCACAGCTTACTCATTTCTGGATGAGCCCAGGGATTTCACTATCAAATTTGGCTATTGTACCAGAGCCAGGCAATTCAACCACACTGCCCCAATTTAATGTTTCTTTCCCCTAATGCTTTAACGTGACAAAGTAATATATAGGGTTGTTGTATGGTCGATTGTTTTATTCAGGGGGTAGGGAGAGACAGGACCCCAAAAACCTCTAGTCTAACTAAAAATTGTTAGATACTAATTAAAAAGTGATATCTGCACCAAGGATTTTAATAAACGCAAGAAAATTGTTAAAGATGGTTCATAGATACCTAACATTATTACAACCTTGTTTCCAGGGTTCTCTCCTACTATTTGGTAGCGAGAGAGAGAGAGAGAGACCCTGGTCACGTGGCTCCAGAACAAAATTATTTCTGAGGGAGGAGTCCTTTGTCTCACATTTTTTATCTGGTTTATTCGCGACGTAGTGATCGCAACAGCAAGATAGATTTGCTAACCCTATTACAACTATAACTGAAACTAAAGGGAATTTCTGCCTAAACAAAACTATCAGATAAACAAGAGAATTACCAGACAAGGAATCAAAAACTTATAGCATTGTCGCTGGTTTAACTGATGACACCAATCGCTAAAAATCTACAATGTTGAGTTATACACAAGTGAGGTAATTTTTTGAAGGTAAAATCCCTGTATGTTGCACTTCTATATTAAAAGTTTCAATGTTTGTCTGACAGCAGCTGGTAATCGGGCCAAATAAACCTACACCATTTGTGGCCTTAGCGGTTCAGCGTGACAAAACCATGGCAGTTACATTGAGAGCAAGAAATTCAGTTAATACATTTACGATCAACGTAATATTTTAGATCTAGTGACTTCATGGAAAGCTATAGCCTAAAATGTCAGCATTTTCCACCCCCTAACCTTTGTCATGATGCGGCAAAAGAAAAGTCGTAAATAGATCAAAGATAAAAATAATTATATACCAATGCAACATGTAAGACAACAGGAAGTAGTATAAACAGAGACAAAACAGACAACATAACCTTCCAAGCGAAAGGCTTTCTTGTTTATGGCCAATATGAAAACTTTATATAAAAACACATGTGGCTCAGTGATTTCTAAAAATCCTCTAAAGCATACCTAAACATGCAGAAAATTAATAAGGAACCACAAACAGTTGGCAATTGTGCAAGCCATATCATACGGTATTTTTTAACAAAGAAGCTTATGGCTATCCTGGTAATGTTAAACGACGACAAAAAATGCAAAAACACAGAGCCTTGGCTAAAAATATTTCCTTTCAAGATTCTCTTTACCTCTTTCCATTTGAGCAATAGCTAACAATCAGACTGACTGTCTGAGCCGCCTATTCTCCCTTCCTGTTGCTTCGAGGCAGTTCAAGGTCGCGGGTGAGGACAGCAACGCTTGATACATTTTTTCAGCATAGTAGTCTTGAAAACACATACAGATACTGTACATTTGTTTTCTAAAGTGGCCTCCACAACATATAAACGGCAATTCAAATCCAGTGTGTTTCGATATGAATACCCAGTACTACCAGGATACCTAAATTATTTTTGATTGCACAAACGGTGAATCCTCCGCGATTTCCGTTGCATTTGCTCTGTAGGGACAAATCTCACACTTACCTGCCCCTCCCCCACATCGTTTGTTTGTAATCTCCCAGATTCTGGGAGACACGTGACCAGTGTTTTCCAGGGTCTCTCTCTCTCTCACTCCTAAGGGCGGGTAGGAGAGAACCGTGGGAACGAGGTTGACATTATTAATGAACACTTTGCAACAGTTGGAAACAGACTTGCTATATAATTAGCTGCTCATTCCCCAAAAGCATCCAATCGTCTAGACTAATGTTGATTAGTACAAATCTCCAACTTCATCCTTCCTTTTTCAACCTGTTTTACCTGAAGAATTACAGTCAGAAATATTACTTGTACTGAATGATAAATCTTATAGTTGATACTCCTCACCTACCAAACTTACTCAAATGTTCAAGTAGGTGACCTCCTGTCACCTTAGGTATCCATCACTGTCATGGCTCCTGTTCTTACCAAGATACTTATAAATACATCTATCAGATTGGGGACTTATCCATCAAAGCTCAGAAAACTAAAATTACGCCAGAGTGATGATGATACGGA
>OZ037783.1:27380125-27382625 GCA_964035525.1 Porites cylindrica
GAGACGTGAGATAGCATTGGGCTTGTGTGAACTCAGTGATTAAGGTCCCACCCCTGTGCATTGCAGTCAGGCTACAACACAGGGTGGGAAAAAAGGTAGGCCACGTAATCCCTCTGTGTATGGTGACAGGTGAAATCCCAGTCGAACTTAAACTTCTGGTAAGTCTCGTTCAACTTTTGTTTTCCACTTTGTCACCCACAGAGGGATCACATGTAGTCTGAAATTCTCCAAAATTCACTACAACTAGGCAACTGGCTGTAAAAGAAAGATGTAGCGTTAGGGAAATATTAAGGCAAAATTTTGAACTGGTTTAATTTGTTAGGCTATAAGATTGAGGAAAAATATTTCGCAAGAATATTTTATATTCCTGGCATGTAATCGAACAGTGAGATGCAGCTGAACTGTAAAATGAAATCTAAAATCAAAATTTAAAAAAAAATGCTGTGTTCCTTCGCTAAATTATCAGGACTAACATACCAGTTGAAATTTCAGCTAAATTATACATAAATTTTTGACATAACATGAAATACTGTCATGATCAACGGCAATTGTTATCGCAATAGCGTGAATGGAGCCACAAAGCTGCTATTAAATTATACCTTGGGAGTTAAGGGCCTGTTTACATGAAGGTGGGGGACCCCAGGTAGGTGAGGTGACATATGTGGCAGGTTACCCCACCTAACATGTAAACGTGATCACATGAACATGAGAGCCTATGCGGGTGACCTCACCTACCTGGGGTCCCCCACCTCCATGTAATTCACATGTAACCACATCATTTTGATACTACTGTACACTAAACCCATGTTCAAATTTACCACGGTTTCGATTCGTTAACGTGGAAAATGCCTTTTACCATGGTGTGTGTAACCCCAACAATTGCTTTCATTCCATCAAACCTAAAGTGCTAGCCTATGTGTAGCCATACCCTCCGACCCCCCCCCCCCCCCACCCCACCCCCCATCAAGGCTACACGAAGGTAATTTGCACAGTGCTCTCTTGAGTAAATGCAGTATTTTATTTTTCTCTAATTAATTAATTTGCTTAAGAATCCCTTTTAATCCAAAGTACAGTTTCTTCAAGATTCTCACCTTTTTTTTCTTTTTAGGTATTTACAGAGAGTCAGATACAGCAAAGAAAGGAAGAGGTAGGGCTTTTTGTCTAATACTGTATTTCATTGTGGTTTAAATAGGTTAACTAAGAGACGAGGTTGAAAAATCATCTTGTTTTGTTATTTGTATTTTTTGGTTAATCTTTGAGCGTGATTGTATTTACTACATGAGATGTTTTTTGAACTGACAGTGCGGTATATGCAAGGAGGTCGTTCAAAAGCCTTGTGGCCTGTGTTGTGGACATGCATTTTGCTCCTGTTGTATTGGAGCATGGGCATGGTAAGAAGTGTAAACAAGAATCTGAATCTTGGTATGAATAGTAAAAACATCCTCTTGCAAGGGACTGTATTCCCATCTGGGACTGCAGGAACTGCGGGGAGGGGACTGCCTCGGGTTTGCAGGCTCCACACTTTTTCAATGACTTCCTATAACTATGAACTGATGAAACTGAACTGAAAAAACTCAACCTACTTTTGAAATGACTCACTGGGTTCAAACCTTTCACAAAGTGTTATCTTTCTGTCAAATATACATCTGTTAAATAAAACACACCCCTCCCTGTTTTGTAAGCCCAAGTTTTGAACAAATTCTTAAATCACTATAAGGATCTCGGAGTCTTACCTTGAGCCCTCATAATACCCTGTCTTAAGTGTCAATTAGTATATTGTCTGAAAGTGTTCCGGTGGCCAACCGATTTGGCTGAAACTTGGCACAGAAGTTGGGTGTGATGAGATATTTCAAAAGCCACTTTGGCTAACTTCTCTGACTTTTAGTTTTGGAGTTAAAGGGGGGGGGGGGTCTCATTTTTGCCCTTTGGGCACCAAAAATCCAGCCTTTGAAGGTGCGATAGACCTTTGTCACGTGGCGGCCATTTTGTCGCAAGAGATTTAAAAAGCTTTGTTTATGCCCGGCTAGCCTCGTTCTCTCTACGAGGCTAGCCAGGCATAAATATAGCTTTTTAAATCTCTTGAGACAAAGTGGCTGCCACGTTACAAAGGTCTATAAGACCCCACTGGTAAATTGTGTTGCCAAATGAATTTGACCATTAGAGCTTTCAATTGATGCATGTAACTTTGTCCTGAAGGTATTGCATAGGGAGGAGCCTGGGGCTAGAGTTTGTCCAAAATTGATGTTAAGATTGCAACTCAAGATAGCCATTTTTCAAAATTTCAGTATATTCACCTGCCTTCTTGCATAATTTCCATACCTATACCACTGTTTACCTTATATTTAGTCACCCAATTATCAAAATCAGTTGAGAAAAATTTGGCTTATTGTGGTTTATTGAATTTTTGGAATAAACACTTCATGCCCCTCTAAGGCGATGTAAAATGGAATTTTGAGCATAATTCAGGCCAATTAAACAAACAAAATTGTTGACAAGAAGC
>OZ037783.1:27390125-27422625 GCA_964035525.1 Porites cylindrica
AAAAGAATTCTCGATTACTTTCCGAAGAAATATCCTGAATATGCTAACAATTGGCTTGTCGTCACAGATAGCAGTGAGAGCCGAAACGGTGAAAGTCACGGCTCATCGTGTAGGATGGAATACTTAATTATATTACTCGGGTTATAACATCACAGAAACTCTCACAAAGAGTTGCTCTGATGTTATAATGTATCATTAATCTCTTTACCCGTTAATTAGCATATCCCGGAGATTTAACCGAGGGTCCTTTTTGATGCAACTTTATATCTTTTGCTAGTTGTGCACGTGCATATGAAACTTGAAAACAAAGCCAGTGAATAATGAGGACGCTCAGTTGTAAACACAAAATCTGGGGGGAAAATCGGTTATATTTGAGGCCCTATTTAAAAGTCTTCCCTATTTTCAATGTTCTTGAAACTTGCAGGGAATATTTCTTGACGATTGATCGCGGGATTGTCGAATTTATAAAAAAATTTATCGAGCGGTTTTTGAAAAAATGCGAAATTTTTAGGCATGGACCAAATTACTTCCAAAAACTCTATCAAAAGCAGCTGAATGCAAGTTAATAAAATTCTTCTTACTCGCGATCGCCCAGAGCAATTCCCCTCGTTTTTTGTATGCAGTTTTCAATGGACTCAAATCACTATGAGATGAAGCCTCGTTCCCAAAGCTTACCATTTTCTTGAAATATTAGCGAATTGTGTAGGTAGCATGCTATTTCACTGTTTTGATTATTCTTAAAACTACATTTCGAAATATTTCGAAAACGCTCTCATAGAATTAGTTCAAACTACGCCATAATGGAGGCAATTATAGCAGGTACATACTCCCTTAAGCGATTTCTTCAAAAAACTCCTGGAACAGAGAAACACAAAGATAAATGAAAAACGTAATGGCGTCATTACGTTGCCATGGCGACTCCGATTGCAATAAAACCCAGATCATAAGAAATTTTCATCTTTATATAATACAGTTGTGGTAACCTTTTTTCCATATCTTTACTCATCTTGACGTAGTTAATGCTCAAAGTTGGGAGGTATCAACCTCCAAAAATCCAGTCGAGCCACCTTAATCGACAACTCTTGTTTGAGCTTTGTCCTATGTCCAGTGATTTTCACGTGCAACCTCATGAGCTGAACTTACGAACTCTTCATTGTTTATTTGACCAATCACATGTTGCTCTGCAATGTTCAATAACTTGCATTCCCACGTGCTTCATCACTATGTTTTCCTTGTCGGCCAAGCACAATGTCTTGAAGTTTTTTTTTTTTCAAATTTTGATGCAGCGTGGCATACTTTTCTTTTCAATTCTGTTGTGGCGTTGCGGATCTTGCCTTTCGCCTTGGAGATCCCGGCGTTTTATTTTGCGGGAGAAGCTCTGACAGCTTCAGTTATATGTTCTAATGCCACCTTCACGGCGGACACGACGTGTCGCGGCTGACGATCCGGTCAACATCCTAGCTGACCTCGACCTGGATAGTCTGTTAGTAAAAGATCTCCGTACTTTATGTAGTCAACTGAGCCTTTCTACTGCCGGAACACGCTCCGCACTCGTCGATCGGCTCAAAGAAGCAAGAGAAACCCGGCGAAATGCACAGTCTATTGGCGCCCCACCCCCTGTTCAAAATGGCGGCGACAACGAAGAACTCCAACAGCAGTTTCAGCAGTTGCAACAACAAGTCCAGGACCTGCTGAACAAACTTTTCGGACGAAAGAATGCTGTCAGAGAGCCAGTTGACCCAAGTTAAGTCCTTGGTCCAAGCAACCATCAACGAAACGATCGAACAGACAGCAGCTGCAGCTGCCCAAGCTGCATTGAACGCCTTCACTGGTTCTTTGCCGTGTTCTCAAGCTGTTGGGGAGCTTAAGATCCGACGACGGCGACGGCAACGAGAACGCCACAAAAACAATAGGTTTAATTAGCAAAACAACAATTTTGCACGTGCATCACGCTTTTTTGTACATTTCTTTGCCGTCACTGCACGACTACGACGTGAAAATGCCCAATTTCACGATGTACAGAGGAAGTACACAAGCGACGACGAAATTTCTTCTCTCCTTCTGAACTTGGATATGGTTCTTAGGAATTCGACTTTAGGAGGGTTCGCCTACATTTGACAAAGTTAGTGACTTGGAGTAATCGCGATGAAGATTGAAAGAACGCGAATTCACTTTTTCAGCGACGCTTTCTCTGCCGTCGCTGTCCTCGGATCTTAAGGTCCCTGTTGTTCCTGAAAGAAACGCGTCGAGTGAGGGCAACGTTCCTTTTGCAGTCCAAGAAACCCAAAATTCTACTGCTGTCAAAGGCGCAAGTGGGAATGATATCAACAGTATTTCCTCTGCATCCCAGCAGACTTTGGATTCAGTTCACGAACTACCACCCAAGCTTGTGAAGGAGATCCTCTTGGATGGAGCGCTTTCGTCAACTAGCTCCTCAGTTCAGTGCATCTCAAGACCCTATCCCAGCCTGCCTACTCCTCTCTAAATGGAGAAGCCCAATTTTACCTGGGGATAGCCCTTTCACAGAACATTAAGAAATCCTACAGTTTTGGCATGCGACAGTTTTATTCCTTTTGCTGACAAACGGGACTTACACCCACTTTTCCCATCAATGAAGATATCCTTATAAACTTTTCGGTATGCATGGCTCGTTCAGTTCAACATAGTACTACAAAAAATTATTTGTCGGCCATAAAGCATTACCATTCCAGTCATGGTTACCAGTTAAACCTATCAGCTTTTCTTCACTTACAGCTCATTCTCCGTGGGATTAAGCACTCAGGGAGATAATTCCAAAACCTGGAGACCCATAACATTGCATATGTTAAATTTATTTTACCACCTCTTAAATGTCAAATATAGCAGCAACAAAGATTCCTTAATGGTTTGGGCAGCTATGACACCTGCCTTTTTCGGTTTTCTTTGCATTGGGGAACTAACCTGCGATTCTCACTTCAATCCTGAACGTCACCTTTCATTTTCAGACTTAGTGTTCATGCCGAAGTCCTCACCTAGGTATATGCTGGTGCAATTAAAGGCTTCCAAAACAGACCCCTTTAGAAAAAGACAGACCATAGTAATTGCGAAGGCAATTTCTCATTTATATAAAATATAACCGTTTAAGAGAATTCTGAATCCTCATACAACACCCAGCCTCGTTTTCATGTCATAATGCATTAATGTTACCATTAACAGCTAATTTCAAGGTCTAAATGGGCGAATCAAGCTTGGTAAACAAAATTTTCTTGTTCAGCACATAATTTTCATCAAGAAAAGTGTGTTTACCAACTTTTCCTCGAATTTGCCGACAGAAGTTCTCTTTTGCGAAAGTTGTCCCAGTCTACTGGGGGAAAACTCTCTCCCGTCCTTTTTCCTTTTTGCCTCCCCGCCAACGTTTCGCGTGCCTTTTTCTTTCGCGTCTTCCCACTATCTGAGAGCCTGGAACAGGCTAATTTGAAGTGTATAAATATAATAAGGGTCTTCAGATAATTCCTTTGGTCATTCTCGTTTGCAGACAGATTCTATGATGCTTTGGAGGATCTCCCGGCAGCTGAAAATGTACGTAGCCCTTCACCCTCATGATTGGCTAAGCAGAAAAAAAATAATTTTTTTTTTCTTAAAATTATGTCGCAAGTTTGGTAGATTTGGTTAACATTCAGTGGCGGATCCAGGGGAGGGGCCCAGGGGGCCCGCCCCCCCATCTCCCCCTCTTATTTTTAAGCCAAACTGAGGCCCGAATAGTCTGCTACACATCCGTTTTTTGTGTCGTCACGCAACGCTCCTCCCCACTAACGGCTGTTTGTGGGGAGGAGCATTGCGTGATGACACTAAAAACGGCTGTGTAGCAGACTAAGGCCCGAAGGACCGAAAAAAAAATTTTGTATTCCGCCCCCCCCCCCCCCCCCCTATCTAAGGGTCTAGATGACCGGGACCCCCTTATCTCGAGGTCTGGATCCGGCATAGCCTCTCCCGCAGACATGGGGAAGGAACGCGTGACGCGCGCCTAAGAATGTCTGCGGGGGAGGCTAGGTCCGGCACTGACATTTATTATAAAATGTCTCTTAAATTTATCTACTATGCCTTTTTTGGTGTAGTAAATTAGTTATATATTTATATTTATTTATTTACTTATGTTGTCTGACGACGGAGAGATCCGTATAGAAAAAAAAAGTGTGTCCGAGTCTGTCCCAAGAAAAATTTGCTGGAAATTTTGATTTTTTTGATCCACTGAGCAATGTAAGCTTATGTATGTTGATGCACCGCGCGAACGATTATTGACTGAGTCTGAGTACGATATGAAGAATTATGTAATTAAGGAGAGTGCTCTCCACTTAGGCCGAAGGCAATTGTCTGCTTCTCAACACATCCATCGAGCAATATTTTTTAAATTTGCGTATTCTTGCATTTGTTCCGTTCAGGTTTAGTGAGTGATTCGGCTATTTTGTCTTCAAATAGACGTGAACTCTTTCGCGATTTACTCAAGTCTGCATCCATATCAAAACAGCTAGCCGCTGCTGCACTGCTGCCTTAAAAGGAGGTTGTGATTGTATATTGGTAATTACATACAATCACATCGATTGTACATTGCCCGCATCTACCAAATGTGATCACCAATTTTTTTTGTCGAAGAAAATCGTACAAAATCACAGCTTCTTATTCACAACCAACAAAAAAAACTTGGGAATGAAGACGCCACAACGATTTTGCGCGGGTTAGCGGGCAAAAGCGTGAAAAAACCGCCCGCTCCCGGTACCAATCCGATTGCAAGATTTGTAAGAATTCCGCTCGCTCGCAAACAAAATAATTTTTATTTTAATAATTTATATCTTTATTTTTACTTCGACCTTTATGAAGATTAGTTGGTTATTGTTTGATGAATGACGCACTTCACTTCACTCTCTATCTCAGAAAAGAAACAATATCTCTTATTGCTTTAAAGCTATTCTTTTTTCCTCAACGTAGGTGTATTGATTTATCATTTAGTTAATTATTAATTAATAAATTTACTAATTCATATATGCTGTGGTCTTTCAGGTGTCCACTGAAGCAGAAACCGGCCGAACATCTAGTGACGAAGGTTAGGAAATAGTCTTTATTATTTAACGTTTCGTTAAATACTGAAATACTTCGTGGAAAGTGTTTGCGTACGGTATTAGGGAGCGTAGGAACCTCGATTTAACAAATCCTCATTATAACGGACACAATCCACAAGCGCTGATGTAAAATATACCTCGATATAGCGAAGAAATGTCAGCATGTGATAAAAGACGAATGCCAAACAGACCAACAAGGGTAAAATTTATTTGTTGCGTTCGAGGAACGAGAACGCAACCCCTAATTTGTGTTGGGTGTTCTGTGCATTATTGGGTGGCCTGTGCAATTACTAAGGGAGGTTTTTTCGAGATTGCATTCGTCGTCGTCGTCGACACACATTTGCCTCGCTTTGGGGCGCTTGCTTACGTTTTGCCTCACTTTGACGCGCTAACTCGCGTGGTGATTCGTGTGTCCTTGGCGTTCTTCTTTCAAACGTTTGCTGAGGTCTGCTATTCTGTCTTCGTAAATCGTTCATGTTTTAAAAGTGTGCTGAATCTTCGCAAAGCATACATGTTTAAGAGTTTGCTGAAGGTCTTCTATCGATCTGTGTTTAATGAATCTTCCAAAGCGTTCATCTTTCAAAAGTGTGCTGAAAGTTTACACCCCAAGTAAAATTGTACTTGGGATTAACTAAGCCTTTACATTTTTTTTTGGAAAATGCGTGCTACTCCTGGTGCATGCACCAAACCGGGTTGTTTAGCTCGGCGTCCGTTGTGCCACAAAGTAAATTTACCGGCGAGTTGTGAAGCTCAGCGTCTGTTGTGCCACTAAGTAAATCTACTGAGTTGCATAGCTAGTCGGACGTAGTGCCACAAAGTAAATCTACCGAGTTGTGTAGCTTGGCGTCCGTTATTCCACAAAGTAAATCTACCGAGATGTGAAGCTCCGCGGCAGCCGTTATTCCACAAAGTAAATGTACCGAAATGTGAAGCTTGGCGGAACCATTTCATCATGACTTGTGATATTTTCGGCACTGGACAAACGAACATTTTAGCTCTGTTATTTATTCGGAAAAACGTGACCAGCCCACAGTAGCGCCACTCAAGCCACTGAAATCAACACACTCGACCAAATTACTGGAAAAGTTATTGACGTGAGCCGCACACACATTTCACTGAAGGCTTTGATGATCGATTCCCTTGAAACGTGTGAAATTGAGAGGTGTAGTGTAAGTGAACCAGTGTTCAAACACAATCATTGTGCCCCGGTATTCACCACAAAAATGTGGTCTTGGGTCGTTCTTTAATATCATCACAAGTGAAGAAGACTTGCCAGTAACGGTTTCCGGCATTTTATAGTAAATTTCCGTAATTGTCTACATGTGGAATTCCCAATATTAAATAAAATTAATGATTACATCTAAAACTTTGTCAACTGTTTGCTTTTTAACAGTGCAGTGGGCTGGGTTTTTCAAAGCTGGGTTAAGATAACCCAGGCGAGGAGGGTTAGTGCGAAATTTGAACTCAGATGTGAAAGCTTCATTTTGCCAACAAGTTGATGATTGGACGCTCTTAGAAATAACTGAGAAAATTATCCAATGTTTTTAACAAAAGAAAAAGAAACCCGGGTTAAGCGCTGGTCGGCCTTCGAACAACTGCGCCCGTAGAACATCTATAAATGCGGCAGTAAAACAAAAAGTTCTTTTTACACGCCCGAAGCACTCTGGCCAGTGTCTCCTCAAATAACAAGCACTTGAGACGAACCATATGATATCACGATGATCACTAGCCTTCAAAACCTTTTCATTATTGTACACAGTTTAAATCGAGGTTTCGCTGTAGGCAACCCTTACGTTCAAAATATGCCATTAATCATAGTAATCTATCGCAAAAACCATTTTGTATGAGTGGGTCTTTGAGGCAATAACTGTTCCGGTATGTTTTATTTCGACAGATTATAATTATGTTTCGTACAGTCAACTCCCGACAACCGAAACCTTCTATGGAAATAGAAAAAAGTTCGGGTTATCAGGAGTTCGAGGCAAATAACCGGAAATAAGGAAATAAGCAAATGGGTGGCAAAGGAATGCAAGTATCATGGACACTTTACTTCATGGGCAGCAAGAGACAACGAATACCCGGGCTTTTTGAAAAAAAAATTCAATGTACACTGTTTTTTTTCGACGTGTCGCATGCTTAAACATGGTTCGAAATATCGAGGGTAAAATTATATAGAAATGATCTGAAGCGAAACAAAAATTACCTCGAGTTAGCCGTTAAGCGGGAGGCTCGAGTTATCGAGGGTTCGACTTGCCAAGGATAAAATGACAGTAATAGTGTGAAGGAAATCCAGGGGAAATCAATTTTGGTTCGAGTTAGCGCGAGGTTCGAGTTAGCGAGGGTTCGGGTAATCGAGAGCAAACTGTGTTTCATGTATTAGAAAGATGGGTCCACTGGTAACAACCAGATTTTCTTTAATACTTCATGTGATTAATTGCAAATTTACTCTTTTAAAACTATTGTTTATTTGAAGTCAGCCTGTTCCAGGCTCGGAGTTAGTCAGGTCCGCTGAATTGAGAAAGCGCAAACACGAAAATAAAACGGGGGAAAACTCTCTCCCGTCCTTTTTCCTTTTTGCCTCCCCGCCAACGTTTCGCGTGCCTTTTTCTTTCGCGTCTTCCCACTATCTGAGAGCCTGGAACAGGCTAATTTGAAGTGTATAAATATAATAAGGGTCTTCAGATAATTCCTTTGGTCATTCTCGTTTGCAGACAGATTCTATGATGCTTTGGAGGATCTCCCGGCAGCTGAAAATGTACGTAGCCCTTCACCCTCATGATTGGCTAAGCAGAAAAAAAATAATTTTTTTTTTCTTAAAATTATGTCGCAAGTTTGGTAGATTTGGTTAACATTCAGTGGCGGATCCAGGGGAGGGGCCCAGGGGGCCCGCCCCCCCATCTCCCCCTCTTATTTTTAAGCCAAACTGAGGCCCGAATAGTCTGCTACACATCCGTTTTTTGTGTCGTCACGCAACGCTCCTCCCCACTAACGGCTGTTTGTGGGGAGGAGCATTGCGTGATGACACTAAAAACGGCTGTGTAGCAGACTAAGGCCCGAAGGACCGAAAAAAAAATTTTGTATTCCGCCCCCCCCCCCCCCCCCCCTATCTAAGGGTCTAGATGACCGGGACCCCCTTATCTCGAGGTCTGGATCCGGCATAGCCTCTCCCGCAGACATGGGGAAGGAACGCGTGACGCGCGCCTAAGAATGTCTGCGGGGGAGGCTAGGTCCGGCACTGACATTTATTATAAAATGTCTCTTAAATTTATCTACTATGCCTTTTTTGGTGTAGTAAATTAGTTATATATTTATATTTATTTATTTACTTATGTTGTCTGACGACGGAGAGATCCGTATAGAAAAAAAAAGTGTGTCCGAGTCTGTCCCAAGAAAAATTTGCTGGAAATTTTGATTTTTTTGATCCACTGAGCAATGTAAGCTTATGTATGTTGATGCACCGCGCGAACGATTATTGACTGAGGCTGAGTACGATATGAAGAATTATGTAATTAAGGAGAGTGCTCTCCACTTAGGCCGAAGGCAATTGTCTGCTTCTCAACACATCCATCGAGCAATATTTTTTAAATTTGCGTATTCTTGCATTTGTTCCGTTCAGGTTTAGTGAGTGATTCGGCTATTTTGTCTTCAAATAGACGTGAACTCTTTCGCGATTTACTCAAGTCTGCATCCATATCAAAACAGCTAGCCGCTGCTGCACTGCTGCCTTAAAAGGAGGTTGTGATTGTATATTGGTAATTACATACAATCACATCGATTGTACATTGCCCGCATCTACCAAATGTGATCACCAATTTTTTTTGTCGAAGAAAATCGTACAAAATCACAGCTTCTTATTCACAACCAACAAAAAAAACTTGGGAATGAAGACGCCACAACGATTTTGCGCGGGTTAGCGGGCAAAAGCGTGAAAAAACCGCCCGCTCCCGGTACCAATCCGATTGCAAGATTTGTAAGAATTCCGCTCGCTCGCAAACAAAATAATTTTTATTTTAATAATTTATATCTTTATTTTTACTTCGACCTTTATGAAGATTAGTTGGTTATTGTTTGATGAATGACGCACTTCACTTCACTCTCTATCTCAGAAAAGAAACAATATCTCTTATTGCTTTAAAGCTATTCTTTTTTCCTCAACGTAGGTGTATTGATTTATCATTTAGTTAATTATTAATTAATAAATTTACTAATTCATATATGCTGTGGTCTTTCAGGTGTCCACTGAAGCAGAAACCGGCCGAACATCTAGTGACGAAGGTTAGGAAATAGTCTTTATTATTTAACGTTTCGTTAAATACTGAAATACTTCGTGGAAAGTGTTTGCGTACGGTATTAGGGAGCGTAGGAACCTCGATTTAACAAATCCTCATTATAACGGACACAATCCACAAGCGCTGATGTAAAATATACCTCGATATAGCGAAGAAATGTCAGCATGTGATAAAAGACGAATGCCAAACAGACCAACAAGGGTAAAATTTATTTGTTGCGTTCGAGGAGCGAGAACGCAACCCCTAATTTGTGTTGGGTGTTCTGTGCATTATTGGGTGGCCTGTGCAATTACTAAGGGAGGTTTTTTCGAGATTGCATTCGTCGTCGTCGTCGACACACATTTGCCTCGCTTTGGGGCGCTTGCTTACGTTTTGCCTCACTTTGACGCGCTAACTCGCGTGGTGATTCGTGTGTCCTTGGCGTTCTTCTTTCAAACGTTTGCTGAGGTCTGCTATTCTGTCTTCGTAAATCGTTCATGTTTTAAAAGTGTGCTGAATCTTCGCAAAGCATACATGTTTAAGAGTTTGCTGAAGGTCTTCTATCGATCTGTGTTTAATGAATCTTCCAAAGCGTTCATCTTTCAAAAGTGTGCTGAAAGTTTACACCCCAAGTAAAATTGTACTTGGGATTAACTAAGCCTTTACATTTTTTTTTGGAAAATGCGTGCTACTCCTGGTGCATGCACCAAACCGGGTTGTTTAGCTCGGCGTCCGTTGTGCCACAAAGTAAATTTACCGGCGAGTTGTGAAGCTCAGCGTCTGTTGTGCCACTAAGTAAATCTACTGAGTTGCATAGCTAGTCGGACGTAGTGCCACAAAGTAAATCTACCGAGTTGTGTAGCTTGGCGTCCGTTATTCCACAAAGTAAATCTACCGAGATGTGAAGCTCCGCGGCAGCCGTTATTCCACAAAGTAAATGTACCGAAATGTGAAGCTTGGCGGAACCATTTCATCATGACTTGTGATATTTTCGGCACTGGACAAACGAACATTTTAGCTCTGTTATTTATTCGGAAAAACGTGACCAGCCCACAGTAGCGCCACTCAAGCCACTGAAATCAACACACTCGACCAAATTACTGGAAAAGTTATTGACGTGAGCCGCGCACACATTTCACTGAAGGCTTTGATGATCGAT
The DNA here is from genome assembly GCA_964035525.1 of Porites cylindrica. Taxonomy (NCBI): domain Eukaryota; kingdom Metazoa; phylum Cnidaria; class Anthozoa; order Scleractinia; family Poritidae; genus Porites; species Porites cylindrica. Next base: position 27,400,646 of record OZ037783.1, read on the forward strand.
TCCCTTGAAACGTGTGAAATTGAGAGGTGTAGTGTAAGTGAACCAGTGTTCAAACACAATCATTGTGCCCCGGTATTCACCACAAAAATGTGGTCTTGGGTCGTTCTTTAATATCATCACAAGTGAAGAAGACTTGCCAGTAACGGTTTCCGGCATTTTATAGTAAATTTCCGTAATTGTCTACATGTGGAATTCCCAATATTAAATAAAATTAATGATTACATCTAAAACTTTGTCAACTGTTTGCTTTTTAACAGTGCAGTGGGCTGGGTTTTTCAAAGCTGGGTTAAGATAACCCAGGCGAGGAGGGTTAGTGCGAAATTTGAACTCAGATGTGAAAGCTTCATTTTGCCAACAAGTTGATGATTGGACGCTCTTAGAAATAACTGAGAAAATTATCCAATGTTTTTAACAAAAGAAAAAGAAACCCGGGTTAAGCGCTGGTCGGCCTTCGAACAACTGCGCCCGTAGAACATCTATAAATGCGGCAGTAAAACAAAAAGTTCTTTTTACACGCCCGAAGCACTCTGGCCAGTGTCTCCTCAAATAACAAGCACTTGAGACGAACCATATGATATCACGATGATCACTAGCCTTCAAAACCTTTTCATTATTGTACACAGTTTAAATCGAGGTTTCGCTGTAGGCAACCCTTACGTTCAAAATATGCCATTAATCATAGTAATCTATCGCAAAAACCATTTTGTATGAGTGGGTCTTTGAGGCAATAAGTGTTCCGGTATGTTTTATTTCGACAGATTATAATTATGTTTCGTACAGTCAACTCCCGACAACCGAAACCTTCTATGGAAATAGAAAAAAGTTCGGGTTATCAGGAGTTCGAGGCAAATAACCGGAAATAAGGAAATAAGCAAATGGGTGGCAAAGGAATGCAAGTATCATGGACACTTTACTTCATGGGCAGCAAGAGACAACGAATACCCGGGCTTTTTGAAAAAAAAATTCAATGTACACTGTTTTTTTTCGACGTGTCGCATGCTTAAACATGGTTCGAAATATCGAGGGTAAAATTATATAGAAATGATCTGAAGCGAAACAAAAATTACCTCGAGTTAGCCGTTAAGCGGGAGGCTCGAGTTATCGAGGGTTCGACTTGCCAAGGATAAAATGACAGTAATAGTGTGAAGGAAATCCAGGGGAAATCAATTTTGGTTCGAGTTAGCGCGAGGTTCGAGTTAGCGAGGGTTCGGGTAATCGAGAGCAAACTGTGTTTCATGTATTAGAAAGATGGGTCCACTGGTAACAACCAGATTTTCTTTAATACTTCATGTGATTAATTGCAAATTTACTCTTTTAAAACTATTGTTTATTTGAAGTCAGCCTGTTCCAGGCTCGGAGTTAGTCAGGTCCGCTGAATTGAGAAAGCGCAAACACGAAAATAAAACGGGAGGATACTGGGGGAAAACTCTCTCCCGTCCTTTTTCCTTTTTGCCTCCCCGCCAACGTTTCGCGTGCCTTTTTCTTTCGCGTCTTCCCACTATCTGAGAGCCTGGAACAGGCTAATTTGAAGTGTATAAATATAATAAGGGTCTTCAGATAATTCCTTTGGTCATTCTCGTTTGCAGACATATTCTATGATGCTTTGGAGGATCTCCCGGCAGCTGAAAATGTACGTAGCCCTTCACCCTCATGATTGGCTAAGCAGAAAAAAAATAATTTTTTTTTTCTTAAAATTATGTCGCAAGTTTGGTAGATTTGGTTAACATTCAGTGGCGGATCCAGGGGAGGGGCCCAGGGGGCCCGCCCCCCCCCCCCATCTCCCCCTCTTATTTTTAAGCCAAACTGAGGCCCGAATAGTCTGCTACACATCCGTTTTTTGTGTCGTCACGCAACGCTCCTCCCCACTAACGGCTGTTTGTGGGGAGGAGCATTGCGTGATGACACTAAAAACGGCTGTGTAGCAGACTAAGGCCCGAAGGACCGAAAAAAAAATTTTGTATTCCGCCCCCCCCCCCCCCCCCTATCTAAGGGTCTAGATGACCGGGACCCCCTTATCTCGAGGTCTGGATCCGGCATAGCCTCTCCCGCAGACATGGGGAAGGAACGCGTGACGCGCGCCTAAGAATGTCTGCGGGGGAGGCTAGGTCCGGCACTGACATTTATTATAAAATGTCTCTTAAATTTATCTACTATGCCTTTTTTGGTGTAGTAAATTAGTTATATATTTATATTTATTTATTTACTTATGTTGTCTGACGACGGAGAGATCCGTATAGAAAAAAAAAGTGTGTCCGAGTCTGTCCCAAGAAAAATTTGCTGGAAATTTTGATTTTTTTGATCCACTGAGCAATGTAAGCTTATGTATGTTGATGCACCGCGCGAACGATTATTGACTGAGGCTGAGTACGATATGAAGAATTATGTAATTAAGGAGAGTGCTCTCCACTTAGGCCGAAGGCAATTGTCTGCTTCTCAACACATCCATCGAGCAATATTTTTTAAATTTGCGTATTCTTGCATTTGTTCCGTTCAGGTTTAGTGAGTGATTCGGCTATTTTGTCTTCAAATAGACGTGAACTCTTTCGCGATTTACTCAAGTCTGCATCCATATCAAAACAGCTAGCCGCTGCTGCACTGCTGCCTTAAAAGGAGGTTGTGATTGTATATTGGTAATTACATACAATCACATCGATTGTACATTGCCCGCATCTACCAAATGTGATCACCAATTTTTTTTGTCGAAGAAAATCGTACAAAATCACAGCTTCTTATTCACAACCAACAAAAAAAACTTGGGAATGAAGACGCCACAACGATTTTGCGCGGGTTAGCGGGCAAAAGCGTGAAAAAACCGCCCGCTCCCGGTACCAATCCGATTGCAAGATTTGTAAGAATTCCGCTCGCTCGCAAACAAAATAATTTTTATTTTAATAATTTATATCTTTATTTTTACTTCGACCTTTATGAAGATTAGTTGGTTATTGTTTGATGAATGACGCACTTCACTTCACTCTCTATCTCAGAAAAGAAACAATATCTCTTATTGCTTTAAAGCTATTCTTTTTTCCTCAACGTAGGTGTATTGATTTATCATTTAGTTAATTATTAATTAATAAATTTACTAATTCATATATGCTGTGGTCTTTCAGGTGTCCACTGAAGCAGAAACCGGCCGAACATCTAGTGACGAAGGTTAGGAAATAGTCTTTATTATTTAACGTTTCGTTAAATACTGAAATACTTCGTGGAAAGTGTTTGCGTACGGTATTAGGGAGCGTAGGAACCTCGATTTAACAAATCCTCATTATAACGGACACAATCCACAAGCGCTGATGTAAAATATACCTCGATATAGCGAAGAAATGTCAGCATGTGATAAAAGACGAATGCCAAACAGACCAACAAGGGTAAAATTTATTTGTTGCGTTCGAGGAACGAGAACGCAACCCCTAATTTGTGTTGGGTGTTCTGTGCATTATTGGGTGGCCTGTGCAATTACTAAGGGAGGTTTTTTCGAGATTGCATTCGTCGTCGTCGTCGACACACATTTGCCTCGCTTTGGGGCGCTTGCTTACGTTTTGCCTCACTTTGACGCGCTAACTCGCGTGGTGATTCGTGTGTCCTTGGCGTTCTTCTTTCAAACGTTTGCTGAGGTCTGCTATTCTGTCTTCGTAAATCGTTCATGTTTTAAAAGTGTGCTGAATCTTCGCAAAGCATACATGTTTAAGAGTTTGCTGAAGGTCTTCTATCGATCTGTGTTTAATGAATCTTCCAAAGCGTTCATCTTTCAAAAGTGTGCTGAAAGTTTACACCCCAAGTAAAATTGTACTTGGGATTAACTAAGCCTTTACATTTTTTTTTGGAAAATGCGTGCTACTCCTGGTGCATGCACCAAACCGGGTTGTTTAGCTCGGCGTCCGTTGTGCCACAAAGTAAATTTACCGGCGAGTTGTGAAGCTCAGCGTCTGTTGTGCCACTAAGTAAATCTACTGAGTTGCATAGCTAGTCGGACGTAGTGCCACAAAGTAAATCTACCGAGTTGTGTAGCTTGGCGTCCGTTATTCCACAAAGTAAATCTACCGAGATGTGAAGCTCCGCGGCAGCCGTTATTCCACAAAGTAAATGTACCGAAATGTGAAGCTTGGCGGAACCATTTCATCATGACTTGTGATATTTTCGGCACTGGACAAACGAACATTTTAGCTCTGTTATTTATTCGGAAAAACGTGACCAGCCCACAGTAGCGCCACTCAAGCCACTGAAATCAACACACTCGACCAAATTACTGGAAAAGTTATTGACGTGAGCCGCACACACATTTCACTGAAGGCTTTGATGATCGATTCCCTTGAAACGTGTGAAATTGAGAGGTGTAGTGTAAGTGAACCAGTGTTCAAACACAATCATTGTGCCCCGGTATTCACCACAAAAATGTGGTCTTGGGTCGTTCTTTAATATCATCACAAGTGAAGAAGACTTGCCAGTAACGGTTTCCGGCATTTTATAGTAAATTTCCGTAATTGTCTACATGTGGAATTCCCAATATTAAATAAAATTAATGATTACATCTAAAACTTTGTCAACTGTTTGCTTTTTAACAGTGCAGTGGGCTGGGTTTTTCAAAGCTGGGTTAAGATAACCCAGGCGAGGAGGGTTAGTGCGAAATTTGAACTCAGATGTGAAAGCTTCATTTTGCCAACAAGTTGATGATTGGACGCTCTTAGAAATAACTGAGAAAATTATCCAATGTTTTTAACAAAAGAAAAAGAAACCCGGGTTAAGCGCTGGTCGGCCTTCGAACAACTGCGCCCGTAGAACATCTATAAATGCGGCAGTAAAACAAAAAGTTCTTTTTACACGCCCGAAGCACTCTGGCCAGTGTCTCCTCAAATAACAAGCACTTGAGACGAACCATATGATATCACGATGATCACTAGCCTTCAAAACCTTTTCATTATTGTACACAGTTTAAATCGAGGTTTCGCTGTAGGCAACCCTTACGTTCAAAATATGCCATTAATCATAGTAATCTATCGCAAAAACCATCCACCCTCTCCCCTCAACTGCTGCCTGTACGCCTAGAAAAAAAAAACCCGAACGCACTCCCCTAAGTTCCGATTACTCCTAGTTATACATGAGAAGACACAAAGGGCTTGCACTGTAAGTATCCCGGAGAGCTCCATACAATTCCTTATAATTTTGTTATAAGGAATTGTATGGAGCTTTCGAGGAGACTTTTCTTAATTAGCTTAGGCGCGGCGGATTTTGTCACGTATGATCAGCGCGAGGTGTTTTTCCCGACACCCTTCTGTCAGGAAAATGTCATCATATGAAAGCAAAACAGACACGATCTCGTCGGCAGGCCGAAGCCGGCAAAAATAAAAGGCTTTTCTTCTTCCATTTCAGAGGTCAGTTTTGTTTCGATCTGGTCAAAAATCGGGTTTTTAGGTTGAGGTAATAAAATATTGTCTTATTCTGTTCTCAAGGACCTTTAGAAAACGAGACAAACGAGATAATTGACTAGAGAAAGAAGCGTGAAAACGCTTTTTTAGAAGAAAATATTTTTTAATTCCCGCAGCAATTTTGCGAAATCGCGAAGCGCAATATATTCAGTTTCTTCCAAAGCCGTCATGATTAAGCAGTGTAATGCCATCACAACTAAAAATGAATACAGTTTGTATCGCAAAAGCCGCGAAAATAAGAGCTGAAAAAAAAAAGTGGATCGGAAAAATTAATAAAATCACCAAGAAACCGTCTCGCGGGAGCTTTGTTAAACAAACCGTTGGTACGGTTTATTTAACCTAACCTGGAAAAGGAGACGTCTGCAGGCAGAAAACATTTCATCCTACATGTAGTTGTGATTTCCAGAACGGACCTCGGGAGCATCATTGCCGTAATATCTTCTACATTACAGAAACCACAGCAGAATCGCCCTGCTCGCGTGCTAACTTTCCGCTCCAATTCATGACTATACAGTACCAGTGAATTGCTTCAAAATTTAAAGCGGCCGAAACTTATTTCCATCAGCGCGTAGTTAGTTAGTTAAGCAATAATAATGCACAGCACTGTAAATAACACGGTTCTAGAATATCTGACGGCTTCGCGTTTTTTTCGTCGCTGCATGCGATTTAATCGCTTATAACCTAACAGAAAATGTAAATGTACCTGAAGGAAATACCGTGTATTACCTTACCTTAACGCTGTGATGTGTGTAAATTTGTCTTTTGCTATGGCTTTAGACAATACGACTTCTCCTGACTATCAATTGTGCGTCAAAACAAGCGCGATAATGAAATAGTCGAAGTGCCATGGTGTAGCACTTTATGACCAAGTTTTAACTGGAAAACTTGTTACCATCCCAAGTCTATGTTTGTAAGCTCTGCCTAAAGAATCACTGGGTTACACTGCACCCATGGGTGTGCCACCTAAAGTGCAGCCTATGTTTGTTAGCTCTACCTAAAGAATCACTGGGTTACACTGCACCCATGGGTGTGCCACCTAAAGTGCAGCCTATGTTTGTTAGCTCTACCTAAAGAATCACTTGGTTACACTGCACCCATGGGTGTGCCACATAAAGTGCAGCCTATGTTTGTTAGCTCTACCTAAAGAATCACTGGGTTACACTGCACCCATGGGTGTGCCACCTAAAGTGCAGCCTATGTTTGTTAGCTCTACCTAAAGAATCACTGGGTTACACTGCACCCATGGGTGTGCCACCTAAAGTGCAGCCTATGTTTGTTAGCTCTACATAAAGAATCACTGGGTTACACTGCACCCATGGGTGTGCCACCTAAAGTGCAGCCTATGTTTGTTAGCTCTACCTAAAGAATCACTGGGTTACACTGCACCCATGGGTGTGCCACCTAAAGTGCAGCCTATGTTTGTTAGCTCTACCTAAAGAATCACTAGGTTACACTGCACCCATGGGTGTGCCACCTAAAGTGCAACCTATGTTTGTTAGCTCTACATAAAGAATCACTGGGTTACACTGCACCCATGGGTGTGCCACCTAAAGTGCAGCCTATGTTTGTTAGCTCTGCCTAAAGAATCACTAGGTTACACTGCACCCATGGGTGTGCCACCTAAAGTGCAGCCTATGTTTGTTAGCTCTACCTAAAGAATCACTGTCTTACACTGTACTCACGGACGTTTGCCTCGCGCTCTCTTCAAAGGCAAAAAAGCTATAGTCTGTTTGGCCAAAAATTAAGCTTTGTTTCCCCTAAAAATCTGACACCATATTAGGGCCCCGAAAGACGTTAAAAGTTCCTCCATAATAGAAGAGTATTTTGCTAGAGTTAACAAACGTTTGGCTTACATGAGTTTCAATATAAAGGTGCAAAAACTTATCAGCATAATTATAGCACACAAACATTGTCATCAAACTCCTGGCATGTAGCCTGAATAACTCAAGCAAATATAATGAATAAAGCATGTAACGAGAAATAGTCGTCAAATGGTCTCGTTAAGTAAATTATACTTCACTTTGCGAAAGAAATTTATCGTTTGTATCCGTTTTACGCATCGAAAAAGCGAGGAGTCATCGCATGACATTAGGTAACAGAAGTAATACTCACGAGTTTCACGAATTCCAATTCCACGATTTTTCGCCGAGTAACAAATTTAAAACTTCAATTCTTACCTTACGTGGTCGGTTCATTTACCTTACATTTGCCAACACTAATAAACATGAACAAAACGATGAAATCCGGCACTCGTCTTTCAGAAGTAGCAAGCCGCATGAAGTAAAATCCACTGATATGCGATGCATTCTCACTACAAATATAAACATTTGTCGTGAAGAAAAGACGACGAGGAGGAAAAAATGCCAGATCTTCGGCTCGGCAATGTATTCCGGCTACCAAGCCGGCGTATCTCCAGAAGGTGGACTCGAAGTGGGACAAACCTTGTGATTTTTTTAGGAGCCCTTTGCGCGCAAACTAATTTATTCTGGCGCGAAATGAAGATTAAGAAAATGTATCTGAAATCTAATACACGACAAGAAAATTTTCGCACTTTCGAGGAGCGCGACACGTTAAATGGGATTAAGTCGGATTAGCTGCCCGCGGAGAAAACTTCCCTGCGTGCGATGGTACTTCCAGTAAAAAGCCTCTGTGTCCTCTCATGTAAGTTAAGCAGTTTTGTTTGCCTTTTCTTGAGTTTCCGGTGCCGTATCTATGTATAGTTCGTTACTGATCATGAAATTTTATCACAGTAATTTTTTGAAATTCGGAAATGCTGGGTTTTGTGAACTAATTATTATCTTCAACTCAATATAACGAACATTTCGGTAGTTTTCCCGAAAATTCGTTAAATGGAGGTGTTCGATATAACGAACCCTCCATTTAACGAACAATTTCCTCCAGTCCCTTAGCACTTCGTCAAATCGAGGTTCCACTGTACAAAGAAAACTGGCTATGCTGCATCTGTGGACTTGTTTACTGATAGAAGCCGACGAAGCCGACAGAGTTTTTGTCATCTTATTATGTTTTAACGGTCTTTTTGCACTGGATCTACAAAATCAAATACAGCTGCCATCAAGATTCGTTTGTTATTCTTGGCTGGCGTGTTTATTTGGTATTTTGTTGAGAAATGCGCCGCTTGACAAAAAGTATAAGCTTAATCGGAAATCATCGTTTTCAAAAATAAGCTACTCTTAGTACTTCGCCTTGATGGATGCGTAAGAGGGTTGAAAAAGCTTGAGCGATTCTGGCCTTACTTGATAGCTTTCACGAGCTTCATCTCTCGACCGGTAAGCTTAAGTAATTATATTGCATTTTATGTTTTTTTATTTCTGGTTTCATGTTTATAACCCCGGGGGGGGGGGGGGGGGGGTACTGCCATATATGGGCTATATGGGTATGTGCCGCTGTGAAGGGTATGGTTTTCAAGCAGTTTACTCTAGGATAGGGTATATAAATCAGAGCGTTTGGGTCTAGAATAGGGTATCATTTTTCAGGAAACTGATCAGTTGGTTGAAGATTTTATCCAGACCAGGGAAAGATAGGGGGGATTTGGGGAGTTTACTCTAGTATAGGGTAGCAAAACTTAGCTGAACTAGCTCTAGCATAAGTTAAGGGTTCCAGGGTCCCAGCGGCACATCCCCACCCAGAAATTCCTTAAGTAACCCCCCCCCCCGGGGGTTTATAAAGTCGAGCATTGTTTATGCCGTCACTTTACGCACATTTGTAAGATTTAAGACCATGATCTGACCCAGTATAGAATTGAAAAAAGTCTTAAGACATTTTCCTGACCGCGACTAGAAAGAAAACTTTCTGAAGAATATTTAGAATATTTCGACCAATTGGTTGTAAAAAGAAGCTTTGAGCGTTATTCTTGCCTCGATTTGTTCATCTTGAAAAACAGCAAACACGGCGAAAATCTGCAAGGTTTTATTCTTGACTCAGGTTTTTTAGGGACACTTCACTCTCAGTTCATGTCTGTGGGAATAACATTGTTGTCCGTTTAAATGTTTCATTGAATTGTATTATTTTCTCGTCTTGATTGTTTGTCAAGATCTCTTCCTTATCGTTTTTCCGGTTGTTGTTTTCAGTCGTACATGAACATCACATGCAGAAGTACTCAAAATCCCGCGTGTATCAAACGACAAACGAAAATGTTTCCGTCTGAGACCTCTTCCTACTATTGTTCATTCAAACACCCAACAGCTCGCACTGGAGGTTTGGACTCAGTTTGGCAAAATTCAGAAGTAACTAAGCGGACGGGTGATTTTGGAAATTATGTGTAAAAAATGCTTTTTCGAAAGTTTGTGCTCGAAGCCGATTATTTAATACCCTGTATAATTGCATAACAGCAGAATGACCTGACTAAACAGTCCCGTCTAATGGTGAATTCTCTCTATACAAACGTTTTATGTTCTTGTCATTTTTATAACTAGTTGTGGAAGGGAAGCGCGTGCTTCGATCGTCCTGAATATTGAATGAGTGTAATTTGTCTTGTAAGATTGTTCTGTTAAAACTGCAGAATTAAAAGTAAAATAGGGCAAAAAATTCATAAATTCTCTCCAAGGTCTGAACGATAAACAAACAACGCCTGATAGTTTTGTTTTCCTCGGAGGTGATGTAAAAAGGCCGGTTTACGCGCTACCAGCACCAGATTTGTAAAGTAAACTTGTAGCCGAGCCACACAAAAAAAAAATCCGGCCTGATTCAGTTTTCATTTGGCCTTTCCTTCAGAGAGAGACATAATACCGATCAGTTATACTGCGTGTAAATTGGCTGCCACCGAGGACTATCGTGTCTTAACGGCCTTTATAGTATAAAATTATATTTCGGGACTGTCCAATTAATCTTATAAAATAAAGGTGGTGTAGGTGGGCAAATAGGTCATTTTGCTTTGGAAGAATTTGTTTTACACGCCTAATCTACTGTGGCCCAAGGTGATTGCTCTTTATTGGGTGTAAGATTTTACTAACAGATGTTGTTTCATTCTTGCACTGTTTGCAAATTATTTTTTGTGTAAAATCACTCAGCCCCGCCCTTAAAAGTCATATGGATCTCCCCTAAAGTTAACTTATTTGTGGATTACAAGTTTATTGTTTGATTTAAATTATAAATGAAATAACTGGAGCGACGCTTTTAGCCCTGGCTAAATCTGTATATTATTATAAGCAGCTGGCTGTCTGTTCTAGAAAACTTCTCGTTTTCATGCAACTTAGGCTTTATGCCGGGCAGCCCAGGTAAATCGCCTATCTTTGTTTTTAAAGCCAGACATTCAATAACTAGTTTCCTGTGTCAGAAATGAAAGAGAATGGGAATCACCGAATTCTTGTAAATGTGATGTCTCCAGTGAGCAAGAAATTATATGTAAAACGGTCATCCTAATTTGGAAATCAGTATTTAAAAAAAGTTCAACAAAAAGTTAAGAAAATTAACGAAATTGCAGAAGCCTTAACAAAATTTAAAAACCGTCTCTCAGAACTATTATAAAGTGCAATGCGAAGTTTTTTGACTGGAAAACACCAAAAACAATCCATTTTAATGGGGGAGTCTGGTTAAAATTTGGTGGAAATGTTGTTGATTTGGGAAGGAAATATATGAGGGTGGAGTAGGTATACACATAAACCAGTTAGTCCGCTAATGGGATCAGAGACTCCTTGTCGTGGTACGACGTGGTGGACTATCTGGTAATTGATTATTCACTTCATATTTTAATTTTTAACAAACCCCAAATCCAATATTTTCCCATTTTCCCAAAATTTTAAACATCCCCCCCCCCCCCCCCCGCTAATTTTTATACATAAAAAACATTCGAAAAGTCACCCAAAAATTCTGTAACTTAACTGAGTCATTTTTTGATTGAATGGATTGGATTCACAGCACCTGTTTTATCTAGTCTAAAATTTCGCGCGTTTCACGCTTTAAATTTTATTCTTGATAAAACACTATTGTTCATGTTTTAAACATTCTTTGATACCTGTCATTTACAGACGATAATGACGTCTTCTACGATGCGCTGGAAGCACCCTCGGTATTGGATAATGAGGCGGCAAAAAAGGATTAAAGTCTAGCTTTAACTAGCTAAAATTTTCTTGTTCCCGATATTTTTGACGAACTAGTTGGATTTTATTAAAACAATTTTACTAAAACAATTATTCCTCTCGCTCTCGTGGCCTCTCGTAGCCCATTCGGGCCTGAGGAATAATTGTTAAACAGTATGGAGGGGAAAAGCAAGAGACGATGGCGAGAGAAGAAAAGGGACGCCTGCTATGCGAAAAAAAAAGGGTCGGCAGGTTCTTAGGATTTTTAGCTCATGTTATAATGTCGCTTGCACCAACCATTTTCTTTCTAGCGGGTAGATTAATATGCTCTGAGGATTCTTAATTTTGACTGAGCAAGTCGCTTGTCTAACATTGACAGGTTATTTCTGTCTTTTTTTGGCGGGAATGTTTTCTTCTGACAGGATTCGGCCTCTGGTGCACATTTGCATTTTCTATACCTCTTTTGAAACCTAAAGCTCTTTACTGCGGCTAAGTAACCTCTTAATAAGGGTTTTAGGTTCTTTATTTTTTGTACGAAATGCCTGGATCTGAATAATTAAGAAATTTCCGCTTTTATCTTAGGGCGCTTTCCATTTGTCAGAACTGAGGGGCCAGAACATAGCTGGAGCAGTCATTTGACCACGGGTTACTGAGGCTTTTCCCAAAAGTTTTTACTTAGAAACTATCTCCTTCGTACATAGTATTTAGGATTTGACTGATCTGGTTGGATAGTTTTGCCAAAAAGTAAAATTCTCGTTACTACGGGACTGGTCTGGCCCGTCAGTTCTGACAAATGGAAGGCGCCCTTAGTCTGCGTAGCATGGCGGTTTTGGTCGGGCGCGCAAACAAAGAGCGCTTTGCGGCTTTGCCGCTCAGCACTCATAAGCTCGTGATAATGTGAAACATGACCTTAGAGTTTTCTTGAAGAAACAGAGGTTTTTCTTCTTTTCTATCTCTCGCGTAGGTCACTACACTGTGCATGGAGCATGGTAAACTTTGACTAAGTAAAAGTTATTTTTGCCGCACAGTCTTACATTTAAAGGTCATGAAACTGGTTTGTTTCATGCATATTGAGTAATTCCAGGGGCACCCAACGTCAATTTTCGGAAATTATCTGTTCGGAAGACGATTTGAAATCTTGAATTTTCGGAACATTTGTTGTAAAATGTCTTGCTTGCCTGCCTCTCCTAGGATTTTCGAACAGCTAATAAATGGTATAATTGCCCATTTTTAAAGGATTTTTACCCTAAAAAGTTCACCTAGAATTTTCGGAAGCCCCTTTTCCGAAATTTTCGAAAAGGTAAGTTTTGATCCCTATAATTTTCGGATTACTAGACTTTCAGCTAGGAAATACGAACAGATGAAAATTTTTTAGGGGATAAAAATATGCCTATGTCTGCCGTTTAAATACTTGAATACGTTTTACAATGCTATGTTCAAGTGGTTTTGAACTATATTCTCGTTGGGTGCCCCTGTAATTCTTTCCTGTCGGCGTGTTATGCTTCTGTAGGTGTTAAGACAAGATTTGATCTCAGATGCCTTGATCGCTAAGAATAACTGGAAGTCCAACTTACCTTAATTGGGAGAACAAGGCATACAAGCTAATAGACCATTTTCGATATATTAAAATTCTTACTTGGCTTCGATGCTTGTGGGAATAATTAAACAAAAGAAATCATCTTGAGGCTCAGCAATAAATAATACATTTCTTTTGTTTTATTCCCCCAAGCCTCTAAGCCAAGTATCAATTTTAATATATCGAAAGTGGTCTCTTCTCAGCAACGACTTAAACCCATCTAGAGATTCTGTTTTTATTCACATTACAAGCCACTTACGTTTCTCGTAGAAACGAGCAAAAAAAATTATGTAAATGTATTTATAAAGACTGTAAAGGGATTATCCATTTTAAGACGTTTCTTAAGGTATTTGTACGTCGAAGAATCTTTTATGAAAACTATGAAAAAAATATAAACCATAATGAAATGATGACTACCAGTAAATGACAAATAAAAGTACTTAGTTATGTAGTTGTTATTTCTAGTTTAATGCGATTTTGTAATAAAAACCCCTGAGTATTGGACTCAAAAAATGCGATATTGCATTGGAATAAAAGAATATCTCCTCAGGTACATTAATCTGTTTTGTGTGTCAACCCCTGCTTTCCTGGACCTTAAGGAACGACGACGGCGACAGCAACGAGAACGGCAAAAAAGCAATAGGCCAGTTCACATTAGGGACAAAAGTCCACTTAAATGCACCTGAGGCAAGTAGACTTGAGATCTACTTTGGAAAGAAGATTTAGATTTTCAGCCACGACGGCGCACAGCTAAAACATGAGACTTGGTTTCTGTATAAAAGTCGTAAGGTTTCTTAATTGTTTCAAATACTTTTTATCTGTTACCAGAGGAGCCCATATATATGGGCTCCTGGTTATTCTTAGTCGAGCTTGCTTTAGCAGAGCAGCGAGACTGAAAATGCAAGCGTTTCTTGTTTTTTTTAAGTCGAGCTTGCTTTAGCAGCAAGACTCTATAAATGCAAGCGTTTTTTTTTTTAAGGCGACCCTACTACGGCGGCCATAAGTAAAAAAGCCCAAAAATGACGCCGTGCGCATGCTAGCAAATGTTCTTTCCCGTAGCGCCAAATCCTATAACGTGAAGACCTTTCTTGTAGCGTATACTCGCTACTACGCGAATATAAAAGTCGACTTTTCTCCTATTTTTTACAATCACCGGTTTTAAACCCTATCGTAGATCGTTTTTCACTTTATTCGGAAGTATTTGACGCCTCTCGTTTTCCAATGATAACGTCTTACCGCGTTATCTCATTTTAAAACTGAGTTCTTATCCTCAACCGCGGTCAAATGCTGTGTACAACTGGAGGCAAACCCAGGTTTTGAGGCTTGTACGAATCATGCAGTAACAAAAAACTCCTCGTCACTGGTTAATCCTTGATCATAAGAGATGAAATTAACATCTCTTGCTTAATTCTGTAAATTAGGAGGTCATTACGACTAACTAACGGTGAAACGAGTCACTAAAGTCAACATATTACACTGACATCATTAATGAACATTCATAAGATCAGAGGATATTGTTCAAGATGGTTGGAAAGTTATTGCAAAAATCAACCAACAAGCGTTATCCTCCTTCTTCTGATGATACTGCCCTGGCAAATTCATTTGCCGATTTCTTTACCAGCAAGATTGATAAAATACATCAAGGGTTTGTTGAAAGGAAAATGCGCGTTGGGTCTTCCCCTCCTGACGTCAAAGTTTATGGTACAGATTTTTGTAACTTTGCTGGGGTTACTCTGGAGGAAATAAAAAAAAGTTTTCAAGGAAACCACTATCTAAATCTTGTGTACTTGATCCTCTACCTGCGGTAGTTTTGAAAGGCTGTCTTACCGTATTACTTCCTACTATTACGAGGATCATCAATTTGTCCTTATCGACTGGTGTTGTGCCCGATGCTCTGAAGGTTGCTACACTATTGCCCACATTGAAAAAATCTGATGCTGACTTTGAACAATTCCAACAATTCTCGAACTTAAAAGTGTCGAAGCTTGTTGAAAAGGCAGTTGCCATACAACTCACAGATCAGGTCATGGCGCACCACTTAGATGAGACGTTCTCATCAGCTCAAAATTTCGTTGCAGGCCTTCTCTAGAGTTTATCCGAGTGGTTGATGAGAAGATCTAACCCAAACCTTCCGCCCGAAATCTGGGGGTGATTGTAGATCAGTGTCCTGATTTAACCGACCATGTTAACAAAATCTGCGTTTCGTGTCAGTATCATTTAAGGAACATAGCTAAGTTTAGGAAGTACTTACGTGAAGATACCTCTCAAATTTTAGTACATGCGTTTATTAACTCTAAACTCGATAACTGTAACTCTTTGTTATACGGTCTTCCTAAACACCTGTTTTAAAACAGGTTAAGACTGATACACAGCACTGCTGCACGCATTGTTACATTATCTAAGCGGTTTGACCATATCACTCCTATCCTGTTCAAACTTCATTTGTTGCCGCTGGGTTATCGCATACATTTTAAAATTTTACTCTAAGTTTACAAATGTCTAAATGGCTTGGCACCAACTTACCTATCCGAACTTTTACGCTACACTAATGGTCCACGATTACTTCGTTCTAGTTCCCAGAATTTTCTAGCCGTGCCTAGGACTATTTAAAGACGTATGGTGATAGGATGTTTGATTTTAGTAGCCTTATTTAATTTTTTATTTTATCTTATAATAGTTTTTAACTCTAGTTTCTTACCATATTATTGTACAGCGCTTTGAGCAATTAGTGGATATCGCGCTATATAAGGGAAAGTTCATTTAATATGACAAGGGGGGGGGATGAAGATATTGAAACTCGAAGCTTGAAATTTTAGCAGCCCCCCTCGCTAGCGGTTCAATTTTTTAGGAGCCCCCTCCTTGGTAGTCGAAAAAATTTCAGAGCCCCCCCCCCCCCCCCCCCCTCCTCCTTCAATTCCTTTGCTCCCCTGAAAAAAGATTGCTAGACTGTATTAAATATATTTACCGTTATTGTCTTCAATGGTTTATACTATGACAAACTTGAGATACAGTTGTGATACAATTTTCTAAAGCATTTTTGGGATGAACAAGAGTGTAATAATTACTGAGACTACATTTGTTATATCTGTAAACCACCTGATATAGCTGAGTTGCACAGGTCATTAAATTGTTGAGTTGAAAACCATCCGATCTGTATGATGATGTCATGTGTTGGTTTTGAAGTATACAGATTTTCGGAGCCCCCCCTCCTAGCGCAACAATTTTTTCAGAGCCCCCCCTTCAGGTGTCTAAAAATTTTCTGAGCCCCCCCTCAATATCTTCATCCCCCCCCCTTGTCATATTAAATGAACTTTCCCTAAGTGTCTATTATTATTATTATTATTATTATTATTATTATTATTATTATTATTATTATTAAACGGGCACCCAATGACTGTTTTCTGTATTAAAATGTCTGTTCGGAGATGCAAAAATTGCTTAGAATTTTCTGTACCTTGAGGAGGGCTAAGAATTCCTAGATGACCGTTCTATTCACCAACTATTTTCGAAGCTTGAAAAAAATTGTCACTTTCATAAAACTTCAAATTGCATCTAAGGTTTTCGCGAAAATAATACTGAATCTCTGGTAATTTCGATAAGACTTAAGTTGTCCAACGATGACCGAACAGAAATAAATTATGTAGCGTAAAAGTACTCTGGATTTTCTAAAAAGTATTTTAAATACATTTAGGAGGAGATCGTCGTTGGGTGCCCCTGGTGAAAGCAAGTGAGCGAGAAACCCCGTAAGGGTGCCGCTTTCTCAGTAAAGTTGAAATTTGGTAGGCTACTGTAACTTACTCTTCCCAGCACCCTGCATCCACGACCACCTTAGTAGAGGTCAGGTCAAGTCCCTAATATCGCGACGTGACCTACAACATATTCAGAGCACCATGTATGTTTTGTAAAGAAAGTTTAGGAAAGATTAATGCCAAAGATGTCGAGCTTTTCCGGAACAGGTAGGTCAACGAATTCTATCGCTTGTTCAGCGTTAATTACTTTGGAACAAGTGAATACTTAAAACCGGTCCATTGCGCTTCGGGTCGGAAAATCAATTTCCTTTAAATTTGCCCATGAATTTATCTTGGTCCAAAAGTAATTGAAACCGCATTTAATTAAGTTTTGAAAATATTTCAACATAAAATTTTTCGGGAGGAAAATCACTTGAGTTTTTCACCGGCTTTCAACAATTTTTTCACTTCCTAGGTTTAATTACACAAAACTGATATCACATAATGGCGCTTGTACGACTTGCATACCAAAACAGTTGAATATATCCGCAGGTTCTATCTAGAGGCTATTTTTGTGGCTGGCTTGGGTGAATAGGCCATTTTACAGTTATGGATGGAAGCGAGGCTGAGGGTGAGCTTGTTTTGATACAAACCTTCCTGCATTATTATGTAAATCAAGTTATTCTTATGCTTACTAGTATTTTTCAAGAACAATTTCCATAACAAAGCAAAGAAGGTTTGTATCAAAACAAGGTCACCCTCACCCTCGCTTCCATCCATAACTGTAAAATGGCGTATTACAGGACACTTGCTCGAAGCGAATAGACTCCTGGAAAAAGGGTTACATGAAAGGCCAGCCGAATATCATGATCATGAATTATCATGAGGACTACAGTGTGTGCTGTGTCGAATTCAAATCTCCAACCAATAATTACCAAATTTCTTAAGCCCAAAAAGAGATGAACATAAGTACAAAGAAAACAACTATTATTTTATCCTCAGCAATGATTGTGATCTCATCACCAAAAATCTGCATGAATACATGAAAGGGATCAGGGTACCCTGTCAATATTGTAATCAAAAATTCCTTTCGAAAGAAACTCGTGAAACGCACTATAAAGTTATCCATCGAATTGAAAAATAATATTGTACATAATCGATGAGCTTTTTTATAATATAATTTTGGTTCTTGAATATATAAAACTTATTATAGCTCTTTATCAAGTTCTTTCAAAATGTCCTCTAGTGCGAGCAAATCATTTTTATAATTCAGCAGATCCTGCAATATACTAATATATATTTACTCTATACAACAACTCTGAAATTAGTTTTCATGTATTCCCCGGTACTTATCCAGCGTGCATAGAAAGTAGTGTCCGATAGCCCGGGGCTAGTGGATTTTGCTATCGGGCTAGTGAATTCTCTTATTACCTTGTCCAACGGGCAAGTGAATTTTTTGAGGAATTCAAATTACAGAAGGATTGTGAAATCAATCTGCTCATCAAAACGTTTTTTGGGCAAGTTGAAATAATATTTGGGCTAGTAAATGTTAGTTTCAGCTTGCCCAAATGACAAGTGCTGTAAAAATGACTTTCTTTGCACCCTGTTATCCGAAAGATTTTTCCATCTTTATTGGCAGTATAGTCAGCATATTTTGGATGTTTTTGGTAGCCATCCGGAATATAATTATAGATCGGTGGGGGGTCATCCAGAAATAAAAATTCATGCTTCGGGGGCTTAACTTGG
Source organism: Porites cylindrica (assembly GCA_964035525.1). Lineage (NCBI taxonomy): Eukaryota > Metazoa > Cnidaria > Anthozoa > Scleractinia > Poritidae > Porites > Porites cylindrica. Next base: position 27,419,154 of record OZ037783.1, read on the forward strand.
GGCTCATTTATGGTATCAGGAGTGTCAATAAATGCAAATTCATGCTGAAAATCCGGCAATTGGGGCGATTCTGCATCTACACAAGGGGATAACCTCGGTAGCTCAACAATCGACTCAACGGGCTCAATCTGAGTGTCTTTTTCCACCCGAGGCGGCTCAAAAATAGCAAAATCCTGTTTCAATCGGGATTCCCAGAGTAATTTTTTATGCTCCAAAAGCGCGTCAAGATCATCATTTGATAATCCGTATACAACAATTCCTGAATCTTGGCTCTGCGGTCCATCACTAAAAGTAAAGCACCATTTTCTTAAGTAAATTTGGTTCTAGGAAAAATCCCAAGAGCGCCAGAAAAAATGCTGACGTAAGCAAAATCCCAAGGTCAAATCCAGAATATGGGAAATGGGCTCACACCCCCATTTCCTACACTACTGTGAGGAAGTGAAAACATTAGCATTTTTTTTGTGGTGGAGGAAAAACATTATAGAAATGCGGTGGTGGTGGTGGTTCCGGTGGAAAGACAACATTATAGCGGGGCTCCCGCGCGCGCGAAGCGCGCGTAGGACAGAGCCCCATACCCATGGAATATGGTCAACCTCTTTTCGTTTGGTTGTCACGTGATTGACCGAGCGTACGTACGTACGTACGCGTCTAAAGATTGTATGGGTGGGGTAGGGGAGACTATCAAAAGGAAGGGAGGGGTGTCTCAGGCGTGTCTTGGCAAGCCCACATCTTTAATATAGGACATTAACCAGGGGGGGGTGATGAACTCGTCAATCGCTCCTATAGGGATCGCGCGGCGGATGATCTTGGCCATCGTGACGTCACGAGAAATTTATCCCGGGAACTTTAAATGGATTCAGCGAGCGAAATTGTTTCGTGGTTTCAAGAGGTAAAAGTCGAGACGTTGCGATGAAACGACCGAAGGTATGTGTTTATCTATTAATGCTATATAGTAAAATTGCAATATATTCTAAGAAAGAGCATTTCCATCGTAAAAAGTCAAGAACTTCCCGAGATCGACCAAATGGTGCAGCTCATACCGGGGCGTCTTTAGAGACGCATAACTAAAGAGCTCAGCAGAATTTAGTCTCGAGAAAAACAAATGACGTTAATATGGTATAGGTCTCTCAATTAGTGATAGAAGTGAGTCATCTAATAAGTTAGCAAAAATGATCAGTGGGATAAAAGTCGCAAACCTCAGGGATGTTTACAAAAATTGCGAAAGTGGCGTGGACAGGTCACGAAACATAGCGTCATGATGCTCATACTAGACTATCAAATTGTGTAAACAATTTATTACAACTAAACAAATGTAAGAAGCAAGTGTTTTTTTTTTATAGAATATGGGCTATAATCTCCAAGAGTTTTGAAAGGATTTCCTGTTTGAGTCAAACGTATCAAAATGTTAATAAAGCGTATTGAATCTAATAGTCGCGCGAAAACCAAGGATATTATTATAGCTTATTATATTGCAACTGTTCACTATAAATTACGATCATTTTGTCAAAACATTTATTGCTCATGATGGAGATAAGTTCACATTGCCTTTCTCTTTGCTTCTTCGCCCCACAAACAAAGGAGAACATGGTTTTTATCCTGTAAATAGTCAAACAGAATCTATCACTAGGGTAAAGTGCCGTGAGCTAAAGTTTTTTATCAACATCAACATTTTTAGGGCTTTATGCAGAGAATCTAGGAGGAGGAGCCGTAGAAAGGATGGGTATGTAGCTTTTCCTTAATCGCTTTACAGAGTTAATAGAAAAAAAAAACTAGAAAAAGCCAACAAAACGGACACTAGTAAGCGTTTCAATGGTGTAATATTGGAAATGTGTTTCCTCGGGCGTCCGCATCTTGAAAATGAGGGAGGGAAAAATACCTAAGGATATAAAAAAATTGCAGGATTTTCATGCGATGAATATCGTCACCCTTCTCACACTTTTACAATATAAAAAGAGACTTCTTTATGTTACATTTTTTCGGTTTACCTTTTTGTGTAGTTCAATAAAGACACCAAAGTTCAAGAATGACCATATAGTTCAATAACTACACGAGTTCAGAAAATGACATGAGTATCAATGTATGTTTATTAGGTAATGTCAAGGCAGGGGATCTACTGGGAGTGGGAGTGCAGGGGCATCAGTTTAATTTTCAATCATTGATGCTTTTTAACTTACTTGGACTCCATGCTATTGTCAGTTACATCAAGTGACACTGTCCAGTTGCAACAATCTTCGGGGCCTGCTCGTACAGTTTTATCACCCAGCTGATGTAGCTTTGTGGTAATTTCTTGGTAGGCGCAAATTAGTAAAGACAATCATTCCATGACTATAGGTGTTCCATTATAATAGCTCTAAAGCCCATCTTTAAAATTTGCTGTTGTACTGCCTCTGCTAATATATTTCACATAGCCTTGCCATTGCTATAGTATGATTACAGTTAGGTTGAAAGGTATTCATTTAGCTATTGGTTTAAGATTAGAAACCAGTCTTTGGGATTACCTTGATAGGTTGCTTGAAGTAACAAAAATTTATAATTCAAGGGAGACATATTTTTTTTACCGTTGCTTGGGGGTGGGGGGGGGGGGGGGGTGGTGGTGGTGTTTGTGGTTTAACTCACCTATATTAATGTGAAGTTTAGGGAGTAGGTGAGGAAAACCATTATAATATCTGATTTAAGAGATGCTTAACAAATAATCAGGGATTTTAAGTGATAATATTGCCTTTATTGATTTATTTTGTTTTGACTTTTGTATATATAATAATCTCTTTTTATCTGACTGTTTTTATAATTAGGTGCTTCCTTCGTTTGGGATACTCTGTAGATGATGAGAAAAAACATTCAGTGTATGATGGAGGAGGTGCTGCTTACTGGATGTCTGTAAAGACCTAGTATAATAGATTCCACGAAGAGAGTAGTGCAGTGTGGGAAGGGGAGGATGTTAGATGGAGTGGATTCCATGGAGCAAGAAGAGACCATACAGGATACGAGAAATTAGAATAACCAGTTTCCTTTTATTTTTTCTATACTGAACAAATGTGTTTTCTTTCTTGCATAACAGGTCTGACTTAGACTTGTTTACATTTAAAAACTTTGCACATTGACTTTGATTAAAAGAAATGGTTTGTTATCAATAAAATTTTCTTACACTGGTGTTTTTCTTTTACTTCTTCTTTAACTTTTTGGTCTCTCCTAGAATTTGGTTAGCAAAGCAGTCTAGCTGCCCTGCAAAAATTTAGTTGCAGTTGGGCAGCTACCCACTTGGCTTCTATTACTGTGTTTTTAATTTCTTTTGCTTTTTGTCTTAACCTTTCTTCTTTTCCTTTCAACTCTTTCTCTTTTCTTTCAATTTCCTTTCTCCTCTCCTCAATCTCAGTGGCTGCCAGTCAGCTCCTTACTTCTATTTCTTCTTCCAGGGATAGCTGTAAAAATGAGTAACCGACCTATAATAATCTGTCTATTATTGTTAACTTAT